>OZ020524.1:8181477-8707080 GCA_963971425.1 Bryoerythrophyllum caledonicum
CGTACGATCTGTCCATCGGCCGTCCGATCACGCGGACGGCCGAGGTGCCTCCGATTCTCTCCGACGGCGGGGTCCGGTTGGACGACTCGACGCATTTCGACGGCTGAGATCTCGCCGCGTCGCACTTCGTCGAATCTGACGATCCAGAAAACTTACTACGGCCTTCGGTAAATGCATTTTACCCCCCCCGGACGCTGCGTCCGACGTGACGTCAGGACGTCCTCGTCCTAGGACGCCCTAGGACGCTCTCAGACCCCCAAGGACGTCGGATTGGTAACCCTGGTTTCCATGCGTTGTTTCTTCTCCCTCAATATTCTGGAGATAGACTAACGTGAAGGTTGTTGTTGCCGGCAGCAGGTCTACGGATATGAACTCGATGTGGGTTTTGGTGTTTACAATAGTGTTAGAATTTTGTATTTGTATTGAACCCAACTCAATGAAACATGGTGTTTCAAATTCATATCATTATTTCACCTACTACATGTATAAAAAATGGTCTTATAGTGTGTCGACATGTATGGTGTGGTACTTCTATTTTAAAAAGTTTATTTTGCTTCACTTTAATACATTTTTTGTGCTTCAAGAGTAAATTATGTGAACGTATGTATAATCACCCATCAACCTCAATTGTACCTTGCAAACCTAGATATTAATGATTGTCCTTGCCGCGGTACTAACAACCATACAATATGCTAAGCTTGATGTCGGTCCATCCGTTCCCAATAAATAAATTCATCCAACAAAAATTATCCAACAAGAAAGGTGTCCAAAGGACACGGGTACCCCACTAGTATATATATATATATAAAAAAAAGAATACATGATGATGAACACATCGGATGTAAAACATGTCGAGCTTGGATGAAAAAGTGGTGGAAAAGTTAAAAGTTATAAATTTTAACTCCCGGTCAGGTGACTCTCTTTCTTGATTTTGACCTCTTGATGTGAAGGGTGAGGCACGGTGATGCACTCTTCTTGACTCTTGATATTAGGTAGTAACCTAATGACTCTTGATTTTGACCTCTTGATGTGAAGGGTTTTCTCCTCCTATATTAGGTAGTTACCTAATGACTCTTGATTTTGACCTCTTGATGTGAAGGGGTTTCTCCTCTTATATTGGGCAAGTGATACTTATGTGCGCAAAGGGTTGATCAAAATGCAAATGTAAAGCAAAAGTACTTTATTTTTGAAGTGGATTTAAGCTAGGGTAACGTTTACATGCACTCCAAAAATATATGTACTTTTCCAATTAGATTCGATTTGAGCTTATAGGTTTTAAAATACAAAACATACAAACGTAAATTTAACACACCACACTCCGCTGTCCCCGTCGGGACGGTGGGCACTAAAAGTTAGGGTTTTGGATAAAATGAAAAGTTAAAAGTTAGGATTTTGGATAAAAGGACGGGGCGGGGACGGGGACGGGGGACAAGAGGACGGGGAACAAGGGGACAGAGACGGGGGACAAGGACGGAGGGGACGATGGATTGGAAGGAAAGGGCTAGGGGATGGGGAGGTGGGGACTCAACACAAAAAAATGTTGTGTCCGGAGGACACGAGTACCCCACTCGGATATATATACATATATATATTCTTGAGCGGAAAATTATAGCCTTTATTCAATACGTAATGTGGATAACACTAGTCATCATATTAGTGTAGTATGATTATTACTAGATATAGGTTCGAGTTCTTGAGGTTGTTTATGGTTGCAATGTGCTTGTTTAACGTATCCTAAACCATTTTCCACAAAAAAAGTGGAGAATACTTATTTGAGTGCAAAGAGTGGAAAAGAAAACAAGCAAATTATTGCTACCTCCAATCATAAGATTTGAAAAAAAATCACAGTATTTGTGAGGTCGTTACATTCTCAATGTGTAGTGTTGCTATACAACAAGGGTTCAATTCTCTCATTAGTTAAGTTTGAACTTAGAACGCCAATTTATAGAGTTTAACTCCATTACAAAAATCTAATATGCACATTCTATTGTATTATTTGTTTAACATTTTTCAATATTTTGAATTCATGATGTCCTATAGTGGAAATCAAATGGGCAAACAATTATTGAATCATGAATTATGAGTTTTCCATTTTTCAAATTTTCTTCCATAATCAAGTATTTCAACTAATTTAGATAATGTGTCATATCCATTTATCCCCTCCCAATTTTCATGTGATGTTGCAAAAGGTTCTATCTTTCTTTTGAAAATTTGTCAAATAATCAATACTAGAAATAGATTCTATCTCCACTTTTCTACTGCTGCCCAATTAGATAGCTGAATCATCTTTACCAACATCCCGGTTGTCGCCTTTAAACTGAATATTGTAAAACACTTTTAAGGTTGCTAGTGCAAACAATTAATTCAATGCTGATGTTTTTTGAAAGAGCTTAATTGCAGACTGATTTGTCAACCCCACATCTTCAAGTTATCGCAATCACCATTTACACCGCCTCCATGTTAATTCATTGTCTCCAGATCCGTGCTCAACTTGGTCACCAATCCATTTATACTAATACCATCTCTTCCATTCCATTCCCTCTTGCAATTGCCGTGCTCATTCCCTAATGGCGTCTCGTGAATTTCAATTTCAAGAGGTCCTGTTGCAGTTAGAGATTGTGATTGAACTCATTCAATTGAGCATGTTGTTTGTATGAATATTTGAAGTTGATGTATTGATATGTGGATTAGGATTTGGTTTTTGTAGTTTGGAAACAAAGAGTAATTTACAAGGAGGATTAGGTTTTTAATGGGTAGAGGTCGCAAGACATTTGTGAAGATTTTATCACAGTGCTGGAATTTATATTAGGATTTGTGGATAATGTTTAGTTGGTTTTTCTCGGACTCTGTTATTTTGGTGGCACGGCCTCAATATTCCGGGAGGTGAACCCTCTTCTTAGTGGCATGGAATTATTTTTCTAGCCCTCTTATTTTAAAAGAGGTCCATAGTAATTTTTGGAAACTCTTTTAACAAATTTGAGATATGCGGCCCTAAATTATCCATTGAGGCCCCTCTTTGCCAAAAATAGATATTTTGATCCCAAAAAAGAGTCGAGTTTTGCTCCACTTCCTCTCAAATAAAAGCTCGTAAAATGTATACAAGCCACCCTATTTTTCCATCTCCTCTTGCAACTACCAAGCTTTTTTTTGACCCTTTCACCCTGAGCAATACACTGTTGGTCTCGCGCCCTGTTGACTCTACTAGACGGGTACTCTAATGGGTACACCACCATATATATATATATGTATACAGATCATACTAGAATCTATAGTTGATATTCTACAAAATTGTACACAAATTACAACCCTCTATAAAGTTCAAGAGCATGCCAATATAGTAGGACATGAACAAGTGGAGAAACTAGCTACAGAAGGATTAGATAAATTCCATAGAAATGCCAAAGGGTCACATGAACATGCCCACCCTTCCCATACTACTTCCAAAGAGGAAGTTGGTCTTCTATGGAAGACACCCTAGATAAAGGCCCCATCAGATTTCTCAATAAATATCTCAAAAACAAGATCTAGTTATCAACTTGGATTTAATCTGAGAAAGCTTCTCTAACATAGACAAATGGATGGGTAACAATGACTTTGATAATGAACTCTCAACAAACTTTTGGAAAAATCCCACAATTACAGATTCACAAAAAACATGCCTTTTCAAATTGTGTATTGGACAAAATATGGAAAATGCCCGTAAACAACTATTCTTTGGTATAAAACAATTTCCATTCATAATATGCCCAATATGCACCTCTACGGACCCAAACACCTAGCTATACGTACTCCTCAAATGCCAAAACCATCACATACACTCTTTAATCGTCAAAAGACACAATAAGGCGGTATAAAATTCCACACTAGTAGAAATCTAAGGATAAATAACTACAATACAAATAACTAGCTAGGGAACAATAACTCAACAATAACTCTAGAACTACCGAGCTGCCCGTTTCTAGCTGCGAAATTGCCCGAGTAATTATGCAATGATTGATTTTTTTGCGGGCAGTAGGGGTATGAATGCCACATGTCTTCTAGTATCATTTGTGTTTTCATCCCTAGGTTTTCATCTATTTATGTCCGGTAGTACCAATGTGGCAAGTACTTTGGTGACGTGGATTGTGCCTTGGTAATTCTGTAGTAATTCATCCGAGAATAACTAATCAATAGCTGTAAAATAGTTGTAAAATAGTTGTAAAATAGTTGTAAAATAGTTGTAAAATAGTTGTAAAATAGTTGTAAAATAGTTGTAAAATAGTTGTAAAATAGTTGTAAAATAGTTGTAAAATAGTTGTAAAATAGTTGTAAAATAGTTGTAAAATAGTTGTAAAATAGCTGTAAAATAGCTGTAAAATAGATGTAAAATAGTTGTAAAATAACTGTAAAATAACTTGTGCAGTAATGGCGGCTAGGGTTATGGTGGCTAGGATTTGGAGGGGCTGAGGGCAAACGCCCTCATTCTTTCACTCTCTCTTGTTGTGGGATGTATGTGTGTAGAGAGAGAGCTAGAAGGTGGTAGTGTAGAGTTGTTAGAGTGGCTAAAGTCGTTGTTAGGGTTAGGAGAGTGCACACCCAGTACTTTGTGAAGGTTTTGTGAAGTAATGACACTCTTTTAAAACCCTAATGTGTGTTTGGAGGCAAGGCCAGGTGTGTGGACATTAAATCTTCTTCTTAGAGAGTGGTTTTGCATAGGAGACCTTTCGGATTTAGTAGATCGGGTCTTATTTCTCTAGATCCAATCTAGATCTAATCAATCTACCCACCTCCAATCATTTTTGAGCATTTTTGAGGCCCCCATTTTGAAAAAGAAGATCATAAGGGACATCTCAAATTTTGGTCCGATGAGCGCCACTTCCATAAAATTCTAAATGTTATATCAATTGCCATTTTGTAATTGTTTTAGAGTAACTATATAGCTATTATATAGTGATTCTTTTGTCATTTCAAAGTAATGTACTTCTGCTTTGTTTAGTCATTCTGTAGATATATTAGAGTCATTCTGTAGTTATATCATAATCATTCTGTAGTTATATCATAGTCATTCTGTAGTTATATCATAGTCATCATATAGTTATATCATAGTCATCATATAGTTATATCATAGTCATTCTGCAATTGTTTTAAGTAAGTATGTAGTTATTGTGTAGGAATGCAGAAGATGGCTAGGTGAGCTCCGTTTTTTCTGGTGAGGGAGGAGAAAGGACTTACTCTCAGTAGTAAGGTTTATGTGCGACAAGTGTAGCTGGCCTTGTTGAGAGCCCCCGTAAACTGTAGTTCTGAGTTGGAGAGAGGTTTGGGAAGCAATGTTTTGTGTTGGGAAGTGCTCACAACACCAGATCTGAGGTTAGCTGAACAAGTGCATGAGGGATTGATCTTAGCAAAGTAGATCTGAGAGCGAGGATTTTGTGTTGGTGCATAGATCCATGCTTGATAGACGTTAGGAGTCAGATCTAACTCAGATCTGGTGAGGAAACAACAAATCTGCTACATCTCACAAGTCTCTTCCTCCTTCTCAACCTAGACACCCCACACGCAAGATTGAGCAAGAGATCAACTCAACACTCGTATTCGGCAGCAACTTCTCACCAACCCAGGTTATACTTTACTCATCTCATTGCTTTTACACAGTATGGATCTCTCTTAATAGACGCCCCACACACACTAGTCACAGCACTAAGCACATGCACTTTGCTACTAACCCTCTAATCCATAGGCACAACATTAGGAAGTTCGTATCGACACACCTCACGCGACAGCGCTGACAATTTTTTTGCAGAACTACACAAAGAGCACATCAAGACACCAGATGCTCATAAGCCTACAACTCCAACCTGGAATCACTCCGCGCGCCCTCACAAACAACTTGCATCATCGTCACAATCACACAATACATCAACAACAACGATAATCGACCTAGAGGTAACCCGCGACAGGCGACCAACAGTCAAGATACATCAACGCTGCAGCAAGAGCATGATGAGCACAAAAAAACAACACGGACAAAACAGGTAAGTACACTTACACAACCTTCAAATTCTTTCTCAACCCACCTCCAACTTCTCTACAACCTCTCTTCCCCTACAATAGGATCCCTCTCCACACGTCCCCCCTCCCCCCTCCCTCCCTGTCTTCAGCTCCTCCCCCTCCCAAAACTCTCCCGATAGCCCCACTTTTCCAAAAAACTCTCACTGCTCCCCCTCCATATCCACCCTCGCACACACCCCAACCGGCTCTCCACGCTTCCTGTTGCAGTTTGTAGAGACAGTATTCCTCCAGAATGCACCCAATCGTCACTAAATGCTTCCAAAGTAACCGCTCCGGTTTCGTTTCTACAGAGACCTAAGGTTCTTTTCCAAATACTCCAAATTACTAATCTATCACAACAATCGTTCAAAGGTTAGTTATATTCTTTACTTACGTATGGTAGATCCGGATCCTTCCGGATTCTGGATTTTTGTACTACGGCTTCCGGAAAGCAATTTCCGGAAGTCAGGAGGGTAGTTTGATTTATCTCTGTTCGTCCTCAGAGTGTCTTCTGGAGTTTTTAAGCGAGTGGCCGAAGTCTATTGATCCTGTTTTGTATAAGTGGCTAGATTTTCCACTGCCATGTGACTTAAAGTGGCTAGACACCCACTGTCCGAAACTTATAGTGACCGAACACCACTCTCCCTACTCTGCTAACCAGTGGATTGATTGTTGCTGCTAGACTTAGACTCTCACGACATCTGGCAGGCCTTCCGGACGCGGTGACACAATGACAAGTCCGGACTACAACGACATTCCGGCAAGTACGGTTGCGATTCTCCGGAGCAAATGTTTACCATTCGCTAGGGGTGTTCCGTCTAGACCTACATATCAGGTTTTTCCTATCTTGGGGGAAAACTCTGGCGCTGACCGGAATCCAGTTTAAAACGGATTCTTCTGTGACCTAGAGATTACTAGGAACAGCTCTGCAGTTTATCTCTTCCCCTCCTGGCTACTTCCGGACCCTGGAGACTACTAGGAACACCTTCGCAATAGCTCTCTCCAGCTCTCCTAGGCGATTTCCTGACACGAATCTGAACGGTATTCCCTCCAGCAAAACAAATGCATTACTCTACTCCGGAAGAACACTCACACAACCATACATACGAGAATGGATCTGTCCCTCACGAAGTCTTACATACCACACCAAGAGTACAAGAGAGCAAGTCTTAGTACAAAGGAGCAAAGTATACTTCAACATGAAAAGAATAAGATGAAGGTTTTTCCACAAAACCTCACTACTAAGTACTAACTAAGTCCCTTCTAACCTAAGCTTTCCTCCTAGCTACTCCTACGGGAAACCCGCTAGATCTTATTTAAAAGATCCGAGAAATCCAGAAAAATTCTAGATCGGATCTCAGATCCTATAATCTCGGAACAGTTCCGGCTCCGGAATCCCCATTCTAACTATAAAAACGGTCAATCAATTCCGTCAACAGCCGGGTGCACTTGGGGCCCCATTGTTAATCGCTGTTGATCCGGAACCTAGACCCAAAAAGAAAAAGAAGACTACACCTAACTAACCTAAATTGGTGCACCCGGCCCTTGATTTCTCCCACTCCGGCGAGAGGAAGAGATCTCCACCGAAGCTTGCTGCTTGCCCTTTGCTTTCTTCGATGTTGCTAGCGAAAGGTTGGTCTTCCGGGTCGACGATCCGGTCGCTGGAGAAACCCTAGCTAGGGTTGTCATACTGGACGGACGTCCGGTACGCCCGTCCGTCCGATTCGCCCGTCCGGTAGAGCTCTCGCCCGTCCGGGTAAGTCAACTGAGGGTTGATTTACCCACTAGGTAAAAAACAGGCGACGTGGCAGCCATGTTGGCACCACATAGCTGCCACGTAGGAGAGGGTCATGTTTGAGTAGGATCGGGGACTAATGGCAAGAGGGAGGTGGGGCGGAGACGTCCCCGCCCCTGCCCGTGTGGGGCGGGGACGTCTCCGCCCCTTCATGAGTTAGTTAATAGTGTTTAACTTTTGACACTATGTTGGTAAACTAAAATTATGTTTACTGTAGTATACACTAAATGTGAACCCATACACCAATTGCAAATGAGGCACTTAGTGTAGTGACATAACCGGACACTAAATGCCATTTACTACACTATGTATCAATTTTTGTAGAAATAATAAATTTATTTCTTTCACTTGTGCACATTTAGTGTATCAATAGTGTATCAATTGTTATTTGTGCTTGAACAAATGCAAATCTCGGATTTAGAATTTAAGATTTGGACGTATCCAATTTTGATTAAAATATAACGTATGGCAATTGTCAATTACACATATTCTTCTACGAAGATGCCGTATTGCCTATTTAACCACCACATGCGAAACTAATGCAGCTAATTAACAAAAAAACTATTGTCGGTAACAACATAGAGGCATAGTCCAGTTGTGGGGGGGTTTCATTAATGTGTCTAAAACATCTAGTATAGAAGACCGTTCTTCGAGCGGTTGTTTTTGCAACGCTGTAAGTTTTAGCTTCAGGTTTACATATTGCTCCGTGTTTTTGCTAGTGAAATACGAAGTCCCAATCTTCTTTCCAAATTTTTTCACAAATCCAACCCACCGCAAATGCATCTGCTGCCTAGGAGTAGAGGTGTGACCGTTGCATGACTTCAAGCGAGTTGGTGGAGTCCTCCGGCCCAAAATTATAGAACAGTTCTGGTGCCACAAACCGTCGCCGCTCTCTCTCTTGTTGAAGCTCCTCCTTGAATTGATAACCATACCTTGATGGCTCATTCTCCACAACCCGACTAGAAAGCCCCCAATCGCAAATTCCGATGTACACCATATCGGGTTTCCACTCATCAAAGTGGAGCAAAACATTCGATGGAGAGATGTCATTGTGTATATAATTTGCGTCGTGGCATTTTCCCACAATGACAATCAATGATAGCGCGAGGTTCACTCGATTTTGGCAGTAAGTTTTTACCCACCGAAGCTCTTGGATTGACAACCCGGTATTCGGATGCATCTCAATCCGTTCAAATGGCAATGCTTCGTCTACTTTCGAGTCAAACTTGGATAAAAAAGAAGCCAGAGATCCCCCATTCCACCAGAGCGTGTACCCTTCCATAGTTTTCGGGTGGATGTACGCAAGTCTAATGATCCCTGGATGTACTACCGGACACCCTCCAGCCTCGTTGATGATGTTTCGGCGCTTCTCCCTCTCGTTGGTGTTGGTCAGAGTCTTTCCGGCGAAGTAAATCCAACTTGGAATGTTTTTCAATTTGATTATCATCACCTTCCGTACAGCCCCATAGCCACACACCGCGCTCTGCCCTCGCATAGAAATCACTTTAGCGCAACTTTCAAGCCACTTGAAAGTTCCACCAACGCAGTGAGTCAAAATTTGTTCCTCAATAGTCGCTTTCCAAGGAGCTAGTTTCTTCTTACGGGAAGAAGAGTACTGTTGAACGAAGCCCTGGATCATCCTCATCTTCGCCACTAGTGCGCGCTCTTCCAGGTTCCAGGTGCTCTCATCCTCCTTCTTCCCTGTGACGTAACACCAGTTCGCAACGATATTGGTGGTCAGTGCCGTCACTTGTGTGTCCAACCACTCCGAATGCAACCAATAATCTGAGAAATTATTAAATTTCTCAGATTTATCAAGGTTTGACATTAATTCGTGTCGCATGTCAACCGTCAACTTGTGGTATCCCTCTTCGTTGTGGGTCAAGTAGCTCCTCGTCAACGCCCCTGTCGTCCGACGCTTGTAAAACTCGACGGCAATCCCTCTACATTCAACCATGTATTCGTGCGGGGGCATATCCGGATTTGGTGACTTCTTCCGCCTCTTCCCGCTCGATGACGACGGATTCAATGATCCCGAAGTCAACTCCGTGTTGGTGGACGGAAGAACCGTCTCATCAACATCATCCAAGTCCATAAATACTTGGCGCTTCTCCATCGACCTACTTCCTTCTCCCGCCATATGTGATTGTCAACTCCCTACCGTGGTCGAAATTCCAAGTTGATGGTTTTAAAAAAAACTGCAAAGAGTCTGGGTACAATAAATGGGCCAAGCCCGATCACCCACCAAACTCACTTTCAGGCTGCAAAGCGAACTGACACGTGAGGCCTAGGGAGTGGACTTGGCAGAGAATAAGGACAAAATGTCCCCTATTTATATGGTGTAGGGTTCCTTTTGCGAAGACATCCCCGCCCTACCTGGGCAGGGCGGGGACGTCTCCGCCCCTGCCCGGTAAGGGGCGGAGACGTCCCCGCCCCTGCCCGGGGACCCTAGACCAGTGCTTCGTCTATCGGCTATATAATATCGTGCACAACCCTAATTGTCCCCGCCTCACATACTCCCTCTTCATCCACCTCTTCATTGAGTTGGTTGTGGGCGTCGTGTGAGGACTTCATCCATTCGCATCACATATATTATTCAGATTTTCCCCACCCATGGCCACGCCGGTAAAAATGAATAAAGAAAAACGAGACAAGAGTCGACTACGATCGGGAAACAAGCAACGGAAGAGGTTGCATGTGCTTCGGAATCCTGTTAAATTGGCTTTTAAAGGTTGGGAAGAAGTTCTGGAGCCATGGAGTTTCGAGGATTGCGCAAACTTCATCGAGTGGTGCCATATCGACAAGGCTTTCCCGGAGGAGCGACACAATTATCACCGACGCTTTCACAAGGCAAATTTATGGAAGTGCACCGACGAGGCGTTCAAAAATCGGTGCATTGAAGTATACCAGGTCTTGTACGACATCCCTTATATCAAACGCAACTAAGTAAATCTCTTCCTTGCGCGAGGTGTCCATGCGGAGGTAAAGTTGGGCAAGAGGGTGGATTGGTCCACCTTGAAAGCCATGGGAGATAGCATAAGAGTTCCTTCTCCGGTGAATGGATTGATTCCAATGGGGACACGGAGGTATCCAGAAGGCGGATTGGGCAAATTGATGGCGAAGACTGAACCGGTCGACACGTACGAGACCGATCCCTCAAACACGGATACAGACTCTGACGGATCCCACGTTCCAATCACAAGGAGCCAAAGGACACAAGCGCGCACCAAACGAAGGAGGGCGGAACAAACGGTTAACGTAGTCGTTAACGATACCGTTAATGAAGTTGGGGCTCAGGTACAATCCCCCGCGGTTGTTGATCGAACGTTAGAAGCCTCTACTGGTGCTATTTTTGCCAACACTATCCAAACCATGCTGAACCAATTGAAAGGGAAGACAACAGAACTATTGTCATTGCGCGATGAGGTTCGCAAGTTGAGAGTTGATGTCAATGATAAAAACATTGTTATTGACGAGCAACGACGTGATATGGAGGAGCTCCGACTTGCCCTTCAAACTAGTACAATGACCACAGAAGATCGGAATCCACGACGGGAGGAAGAAGTGCTTGTACACGTGTCAACCCAAGACGATTCATTGTCGTTTGATGAGGCCCTTACCAACGCAAACAAAGCTATGGTCAACAAAGAAAAGGGTGTAGGTGGTGACGGCGGCAAAGAGCTCGCTAAAGCGCTTGAAGAGAATTCAAGACTACAAAGTCGCTTGGATGTGTTGGTAGAACATTACTATCAATGGAAGTTGGCATGCGTCTTCACGGTCGATCGGTCCCGACAATTGGTGGCGGAATTCCAAAAAATCGACAACAACTATACCGAAAACAACCAGGAGAGGGTGTTTGGTTTGACATCGTGGGTCCTCGTAGATGATCTTTTCAAGATGGATGAAATGGCGATGGTGAAAGCCGCTGGTGGGCAAACAACCATCGATTGGTCCCGTTACAAATGGGATTTCAAAAAGGAGGTTTCATCTACCCTCGATCATCGGGGCAAACCCATGTTATTGTGGCCACAACCTTCGAGCTTTGTATCCGACGGTACGACTTGCTCAATTTGTCTAAACCCATTTGGTCCAGAAGGTGGGATGCATCTAGGCACTTGTGAGCACTTGTACCATCCATTTTGTTTGATTAGCTTGATGGTTGTATGCCGGCGGTGCTCATTGTGCAAGGTCCCTTTTCACGAGCGATTGTACAAAATTTTTAGATTAGTTCCATACATGCCCCCGCATTGGGAGTTCAATGTGACGAACGCTCATGATCAATCACATATGTGGGGAAAAGATTTGGTGTGGAGCTGGAAACTAAAGATGCACTCGTTGGATAAGATGCACCTCTCAAACGAGTGGGGTTGGGAAAGGGACCCGGAGCAGATTGTCCAGGTGTGCAAGAATTTGATCCCGTTAAAGGACAAATACGGTCAAGGAAAACGAAATTTCTTCTACCAATGCTTTAATGGCCATTGGGACGAGAACGGGGAGCAATTTTGTTTCGGACCTCATCCACGGCAATGGTTGTGGGCCGTTGACGGAGTTCGCATCACAGACGACAACGGAGATCGTATTTCTCACGACGTTGACCAACCAGACCCGCAAGAACTAAGACAATTATCGAAATCAGAGTGGAAAGAAATTTTCCGAAATGACGGAATCGACTTCTTGCTCGATGTGCACAGTCCAGGGACACGGCAAGCGCTCGACCAGCTCATGCAATCCCAAATCCTAAGGGCCGTGTTGGATGAAGATGGACCGGCGGTGAGAACACGATCGACGTCTCGTAGACTTGTATTGGGCTCAGATGAAGACCTCCCTATGCACGTAGGGGCACACGACAACGAGGCAGGGGCGAGTGGCACTACTAATAGCCCGATGAATATTGACTAGGTGTATTTTTTATTTTTGCGGTGCCAAGAGACATTTTTCTTACAATGCTTCATCTTTTAGCGTTTAATGTATTTTCCCATTTTCGTATTACATTATGGATACTTAAAAAAAATATGAATAGTATTGTCTACATTCTACTTGATAATAGTGGTGTTAATCCGTGTGATTATGGATGTACTTAAGCCTCATAAGGATTTGTGCGTTTGTATTAAAAAAAACGGTGTGGACCAGGTTTTAAACCTCCAAACATTTTTAATCCCTAAAGGACCAAGGCATTTTTGCACCAAAAACACTTCAAAACTGCGAGGCTATAGTATAATGCCTAAGAATGGAGACAAAACCTTTTTATTTCTACATCTAACCGTAGGATCACAATAAATACTTCTTTGTTAATGTCCCCACAAAATTTCATAAATTTTAACCACACGGATTGAAAGGCTTGCATAGCTCCCATGCTATTCACTGCTTGGTATCAAATTTTTGCACTAGATAAGGCCTAAATCCATTACTAATGGTAGTTTAGGATGATGTTAGTTCCTTATACACCAATTGTTAGAGGTAGAAAAAGGGTGTACCTTATTCAAGTCAACTATGCTAGTAGTGGAAGCTAAAAAATGGGCAAGTAACGTTTTAGTTTTTAGATACTTGATATGTTTTAGATTGATGTATATTTATGATCAATATGAAGGTCTACACCACATATTGTTGTGGAAAAAATCAAAAGTATAAAAAGTTAAAATCTCTAAGTTTTATGTGGTAAGACGTTTTTGTTTTTGGTACCTTGCCCGTTATATTTTTGGCAATATGTGAAAATCTTTGACTTGAGTTGAAGCGTTATTTTCCACTAAAGACAAGGAATTCTTTTTTAAATTTGGAAGGAAATAATTTTCTACACTCTTATGTTTGCTCCAAAACTAATAGGGAGCTAATAAAGGTGTTCCTTATTAGAGAGCATGCCGTCAAAGTACAAAAGTTGTACTTTCCATTTCGCCTTCCTCCCTAGAACTAGGGAGAGACATAATCTGCATGTTATTTTAAGTGCATTAGGATCTTGTCAAAACCAAAAATAAATCACCCCATATTTAATTGTGCACCCGCCTCATGGAGATGAGGAGTGCCTCGGCCAAGCAAGAGTGGCCTCAAACGCCTCTTTGGAAAGTTTTGTGGGGACGAACCCCCCCCCAATTTACAAGCAAACGTCCCCGCCCTGCCCTGGTGGGGCGGAGACGTCTCCGCCCCATACCTGGGCAGGGGCGGGGACGTCTCCGCCTCTACCGAGGCAGGGGCGGGGACGTCTCCGCCCCATACCCGGGCAGGGGTGGGGACGTCTCCGCCCCCACCGGATTACTATTTTAATGGAGGGGGACCTCATTTGTCCCCACCTCGCATACTCCTATCTACCATCTCTTCATTGAGCTGGATGTGGGCGTTGTGCGAGGTCTCATTCATCCATCCACGCGAGAATTTTGCGTTCACACGTGCACACCATGTCTTCATCCGGACAATTGGCCAAGGAGGAGCGAGACAAGATCCGTGCAAGAGCGGGGAACGCCCATTGGAAGCGGTTGCACGTTCTTCGAAATCCCGAGAAGTTGGCTTTTCGAGGTTGGGAGGACGTAGTGGAGCCATGGAGTTTTGATGATTGCGCGAACTACATCGAGTGGTGCCACATCGACAAGGCTTTCCCAGAGGCGCGACACAACTATCACCGGCGCTTCCACAAGGCAAACTTGAAACATTGCATCGACGAGGCGTTTAAAAACCGATGCATCGAAGTCTACCAGGTAATGTATGACGTCCCATTTGTCAAACGCAACGAAGTAAATCTCTTCATTGCGCGGGGTGTTCATGCGGAGGTGAAGTTGGGCAAGATAGTGGATTGGTCCACTTTGAAGTCGATGCCGGGGAAGGTAAAAATTCCTCGCCCTGAAAATGGAATAATTCCAATGAGATGGCGCAAGTATCCAGAAGGTGGATTGGGCAAGTTCATGACTGTGATGGACGACACACCTAGCTATGATACTAACACGTCAAGTTCAGATGATGACTCCGACGGAACCCACGTCCAAGTTGCGAGCGAAAAGGCACAAGCACGTGGTAGGCTGAGGAGGACCAAACGAGCCCTTTACCAACGTTACTATTGACCAGGAGTATTTAAAGGTTTAGGACGTAGCAAATCAATTTTGTGAACAATACTTTTGCTCTTAACATTATATGGTTTTAAATATCCTTTTTGTTTGTAATGGTACAATTTATTTAGAGAACTTGCACATTACATTCTACTAGAGGCTTATACTACCCGTTGTGGATGGGGACTTGCATAGCTCCCATGCTATCCACTACTTGGTTTATTTTTTTGCTTTCATGGTATGTGGTACATTCCTAATCTTTCGTGGGGCAATTGTGTTTTAATTATTTATTTAGAGAACTTGCATATTACATTCTACTAGAGGCTTATACTACCTGTTATGGATGGGGACTTGCATAGCTCCCATGCTATCCACTACTTGGTTTATTAGGGAGCTAATAAAGGTGTTCATTATTGGAGAGCATGCGGTCAAAGGACAAAAGTAGTACTTTCCCGAAAGCCTTCCTTCGTAGACATAACCTGCGTCTAATTTTAAGTGCGTCGCAATCTTGTCGGAACCAAAAATAAGGTACCCTATATTAAAACCTCCACCCTCCTCATGGAGAGGAGGAGTGCCTAAGCACCCAAAATGCCCCTAAGGCCTCCTTCTCCTGGGTTGGAGAGACGTCCCAGCCCCTGCCCTAGTAAGGCCGGGGACGTCTCCGCCCTGCCCTCGTGGGGCGGAGACGTCCCCGCCCTTACCCGGGCAGGGGCGGAGACGTCTCCCCACAACAGGGCAGGGCGGAGACGTCCCCGCCCTTGGCACTTCAGGTCCCACCCGTTCTTGGCTCGTGTATAAAAGGTTCGGGGAGGGCCGATTGTCCTCACGCTTGTCACCTTGGCCTCTATCCCTTGGACCTCAATTCAGTTTGAGCTCCTTGAGAGTCTACTTGGGTGGTAGGCGGCACTGGTGTGCGGCTGAGGTGATGTAAAAATTGGTTCAAGCATTGCACCAGCGCTATCAGACCTCACATTTTCACATGATTCTATACTATAACTAGCCCCGGATTTTGGCTTAGACGGGACTTGCACATTATTTGGCATAAGCCGTGAATGCAATGGGAAGTCAAAAGAAGCAAACAAAAGAATGGGAACCTTGGTACAATTTTGGTGACAACGGGGGCAAAGTGAGTTGTGTTTTCTGTAACTATACTTTTAGCTACAAACGTGAGCGTGCGTTTGCTCACTTTGGATACGGCGCCAAGTCAGAGAGGTCGATTTGTCGTAGCCTACCTCCCTATGTGCGAAGTCGATTTGCCAATTGTGGAAACATTGTTCCGCAACGAATGACGGGCGGGGACATGTATGGCGGAGATTTAGGCCCGAGTGGTCCATCGAGGGCACCAACTATTGACACTTCAAGCCAATCCGACGCTCAAAATAATGTGGTGGGTGGGATAACAAGTGGACCTCTGGAAGGAGTGCCTAATTTCTCTGAAGGAAACGACCGCGAACATGTGTCGGGTGGTCTTACCGCCTCGAATTCCACTAGATCTGGGCAACTACATCAACAACAGATGCTTGATGCTTTTAACATTGCAAAGAGGAAGGAACTTGATGAGAAGTGGGAGACTTTTTTCTATCAAGCGAATGTGCCTTTTAATGTGGCGCAAAATCAAGCGTTCATCGATGCAGTGAGGGCGATATCTGTGGCAAAGTTTGAGTACACTCCTCCTACATATCACCAGTTGAGGACTAGATTGATTGAACCTAAGAGGTTGCAAATTGAGAAAGAGATTGAAGCCAAAGTTGGTTTTGCCATCAAGAATTATGGGGTGTCGATATGCACGGATGGTTGGGATGATGTCCATCGGAGGCCCCTCATGAATTTAATGATGTCGTGCCCCACTGTTGACGTATTCTTGGGGAGCATAGACACCAGTGGTGAGAAGAAGTCCATGCGGTACATGGCGGACCAAGTGAAAGTTTACATTGAGAAGGTGGGTTCCAAGAATGTGACACAGATTTGTACAGACAATGCTCCCAACATGCTTGGAGCGATGGATGATATTATTCTCACATACCCGCACATTTACAAGCAGGGGTGCATGGCACATGCATTGGATCTGATGTTGGAAGATTGGGCGAAGGTCCAAGAATTTAAAGATTTAATAGAGAGGGCAAAGAAATTGTGCAAATATATTAGAAACCATCATTCGACAATGGGGACACTTCGTGAGTTGAGTCCAAACCTGCATATTGTAGTGCCCACTGAAACCCGCTTTGCTTGTAATTTCCTTATATTGGATCGATTGGTGAGACTCAAAGGAGTGTTGGAGCAGTTGAAAGACCACCTCCGTGTTGTAAACTACTTTGCAACCCAACGGAACAAACAAAATGGAGAGCAAGCAGCAACCGCAGCGCGTAATGTGGTGCTCACCATCGAAGATGTGGCCTTTTGGCAACGATGTCAGAATTACGTGCACATGACTGGGGATGTTTTGAAGGCATTGCGTGTGTTTGATGGGCGCGAACCAGCCATGGGTCGTGCGTGGCTCGTGATGCATAATTTGCAAGAACACGTGTACCTTTTGAGAAAGTCACCCTTTACTCTACGAGCTGACATAGCATCCACTCTTGAGCAATCTTTTGATGCTCGGTGGCAAATGGTTTTTACCAATGTTCACAATGCCGGGGCTCTTCTGAATCCGTACCTCAAGGATAATGTGGCGCTTAGGGCTGATGGAATCGCACAAAGAGCATTGAATCGGGTTGTTCGCAAAATGATGGAGGTATTCGAAGTCTCATATGAAGACGTCCAATATGAGTTAACACAGTACAAGGAGGGCACAGGACCATATGGCCTTATCGAGGCATCTGACATCCGCCAGACAAAGCTTCAACTCCACCAATGGTGGGCCAGGATCGCAGACAAGGCATTGTCTAAAATAGTTGTTTGTATTCTAGCCCTTACGTGTTCAGCTAGCTCTTGCGAACGAAATTGGAGTATGTACTCGTTTGTCCACAACAAGAGCCGAAATCAATTAGCGGCAGAAAAGGCTGCGTCATTGGTGTATATTTATACCAATAGCCGATGCCTTCAACAAAGACCGGGGGCCAATCCTGTTCGATGGTACGATGCGAATATCCACTCGGAGGATTCCGACCCAAATGTCTAGGGCCGGTCCCGATGGGTGAACCTAATCGTGAATTTGATGTGTTGATAGCCGAGGAAGAGGAGGAGCACATAATGGAAACTCCCCGCACTCCGCTGGAGTACTATGGACACCCTAATCTTTGAGCGGAAGGCGCCGATCATCTTGAGGAAACGAGAAACTATTACGGAGATGATGACGATGTGGAAGAAGAATTGGCTCAAGGTCGTTGGGGACCTTGGAATCAAAGTCCTCGTCGCAGTCCTTCGCCTCATTTTCATCAAAATGAGGGCATTCATGAAGTGCAACCTTTGTCTACTTCCTCAGAGAGCAACATCCCAAATGTGACTAACCTTGATGAGCCTGAAACGGGGGGGGGGGCAATGTCGGGAATGTTCGCGACGAGGACAATTCCCCATCAGACTATGGTGGTGGAAATGGAGATGGCGACAACAACGGAGCGGGAGAGAACGCAGTAAATACTGCGACTCGAAACAACCAAGCATCGGTTGAAAACTGGTATGGCCAAGAGAGCCCTATTGGAATGGGTGCATCATTTCATAGCACTGGAGTCGTTCAAGGAGACTCTAACGCAAATGTTGTAAACACAACAATTGTAGGGACAACTCGAAGAAATGAAAGGGTTGTTAATCAACGAAAGCGTTTTGACCCGGAATATGTAGACCCCGATGATGCTTTTGCATTCACAGAGGACCTTGAGCCACAACCATCTCCGGTTGTGGTGTTGCCTACGGTTATCAATGACCAGAATGTACCAACGCCGCCTTCCCGGAATTCTTCTTCTCCTAGAACGGCGAATGCCATGTATGGACCTTTTCAACAAAGTGTAGGCGTTGAGGGGATGGGTCTAAACACTTCCGCTACTACTACCAGAAATGGCAGACCCCCTTTGGCCGCTACAAGGACGCCTCTTCATCCAATGGGTCAATATATACAACCGAGTGCAAGGACTAATGCTCGTGGAGGGTCTAGAGGCCGTGGAGCGGCTAGAAGCCGTGAAGGAAGAAACAACGGCCAAGCATCCTCCTCAAGGCATTGTAGACGTCCCCTCCTTGGAATAGGGGCACGAGATCCGAACGTGGTTGTACAACCGTTTTTGGACACGTATGTTCCAGGACGCTCTTCAACAACTCCGGCGTTTGTTGTTCTGAATCGAGAAATTCGTCCTACCGGCGGCCCAACCATAAATTCCGACGGCGATGATCCTCACGCACATCGACAAAAGAGATTCAGACGCTCGCAATGCGATGGTGAAACAGTCGTCGAGCTTCGCAATGACAACTCTGAAATAGAGGGCTTTTGGACTACGGATAATAGCAATGGAGAATTCTCAGATGAGAGCGGTGAAGGAGCTGATGATGACAACCATCCAGATTGCGATGAGGCACCAGATGATGATGATATCGTCCTTCGAGATGCGGTTATGGGTGGCCTGTCCACCGAAGGAGTGCGCAGATCGGGCCGTTTGAATAATTAAAGGACAAGAAAAGTAACTACATATATGTATGCGAAATCAAGAGAGTTGTGAGAATTCATAGAAGAAGCTAGGAGAGAAAAATGTTTCATAGATAACTACAAGATATTATTTGGTTTGGAAGTATGAGATTAGGGAATTGTTGTTTTATCGTATTACTTTTTAATGTAATAAACAGATTTTGCTTCCAGACATTAAGGCCTATCCGCTCAATGATGCAGGGGCGTGGACGCCTACATGAGGGGCGGGGATGTCCCCGCCCCAGTGGAGGCGTCCCCGCCCCTCATGGTGACGTCCCCACCCCTCATGGAGACGTCCCTGCCCTAGTGCCACGGTGGCGTGACACGTCCGTATGTGACGTGGCGATCACAGTAAAAATTTCTTACTTACAAAAAATTACTGGGCGCACTTCGGGCAATCCGTCCGTCCGAACCGTCCGTCCGTGCCGTCCGGACCGCCCGTCCGGTTGTCCCGTCCGATCACCTCAACCCGTCCGTTATGACAACCCTGACCCTAGCCACCGAGGTCCTAGAGTTCGGCGGTGGAGGTAGCTGCTCTGGTGAACCTTCCAGGACAGGAGGTGGTGGTGGTCCCGTCTCGGAAGCTGACCTGGTCTCCTGAATCAAGTCCCTATAGCTTCCAGAAGGACTCCTCAATCAGGGCGCCAATCTCCGGGACACGGACTTCGGTGGTGTTGGGAGGTCGTCTTCTGCCGGAAGATCTGGCAGGCGTATGTTGGGTGGCGATAGCAGGTTCGGGAGCTTCTTCAGTATCTCACTTGTACTCAAGTTGGGAGGTAGGATACCCTCCGCTGATGTCCGAGGTGACGGAGTGTCGAGAGACTCCGGATTCGCTAAGGTACCTGGAGCTGGAATTGTCTTGGGCTGTGGTGGTTCAGGAGGGGCCGTGGTCCGTTCCGGGGTCGTGGCGCCTTGCGGTACTAGTGCTAATGGGGCTTCCGGAAGCACCTGGGTGATGTTGTCGACCAGTAGCTTCATCTGCTCCCAGGTCCGATCCATCTTCTCCGCTTGATCCAGGAGAAATCGAATGATGTTGGTCCTGGTCACCTTCTTCTCCTTTTCCACCAGTTTGGTGAAGAGTAGGCTCCGGTTGACCACGTCAATCGGCACCTCCAGAGCCTTCCGGACCTCCGTCAAAGCAGCTGCAGAGGCATTAGCCTTTGCCTCTGCCTGTTTTTGGGCCGTCACCGCCAGAGTTGCCTCTTAAAGGTAATGCTTTACCTTCTTCTCCATCTCCGTGCTGGCCTTGTACATGGTAGAGATTTGGAGATGTAGTGCCTTCGTGTCGGTCTCCTTGCTTTGGAGTTCCTCCACCCTGTTGATGGCGTCCTCCAGCCGGTCGACTTCCAGACTCCGGATGATCTGTTCCACGCTGGTGGTGGTGATGTAGTTGGTCTCTTTAAGGAGGCCAACTCTCCAGCCGAACTCGCGCATGAGCTCGTCCATCTGCTTGAGTTGGCCCTTGGAGTCCTCTCGGTCAACCTTCCTCTTCTTCCGGCTGGTTTCCGCTGAGGGTCTGCACTCATCTTCTCCGGACAATGCGGAGAAGCTGCGGATGTCCAAACTCTCTGGCACTGGCTCCTTTCCCCGAGGTCTCTTCTGAGCCCTCCTGCCTTCCGGAGTATCTGCACTTGTCGCTTTTGGCATAGGCTCCTTTCCTCCGGATTCTTCCTTCGGCTCTTCCCCTCCATACTTCTGGAAGTTGAGCACTTTGTCATACAACCTCACCTCTACCGGAGTAAGCTGTTGGTGGTGGCAGTAGAGATGCACCACGTAGGAAGCTAGGGGGGTCGCCAATTTCCTCACCTTTTGGAGGTTGGCCACCAACCGGTTGATCATTTCTGTCATGAGGGTCCCCTAGTCTACGACGATCTTCCTCCGGAGTGCTCAGAGGAAAATACATGCCCACTTCACCTCCACCTGTCTCGGCTTTTCCGGATGGAAGATAGGGTTTAAAAACCCAAGCACGAGCTTGGCATTCCGGTGCAGAAGGTCTTGCATGTTGTAGCCTTCCTTCGGGTCGGCTTGTCCGTCGAACTCTCCCGCCAGGAATTCGTTCCGCCGTTCCACCACCTTGGTACGGTCGGCTCGGAAGTCATACACCTGGAACCATTCCGGAACTCCCCGGAGCTCCGGATGGGCTCGCAGCAACCCTTCGTATGTCGGGTCCGGAGTGCCCACAAGCTCCTTGACGTAAATCTCCTTCCGGATGCCCCAGGCTACCTCGAGCAAGCCGTCATACCCCATCATCTTCAGGCTCTCCTTCAGCATATTGTACTTGTCCAGGTCCTCTAGGATGTCCGAAGTAACTCGAGTCAACGGTGGGTGTGGGAAGGCGTTCCCACTAATTTCCGGAATTTAATACCGAATCTGGAAGAAAATGAAGAAAAATTAAAAAATTTGGTTGTTAGTTAGCCCTAGTAGCATAAATAGTTCCTAGGATAAAATAAGATTTTAGTGCTGAGCCGGAATCTTTAAAAGAGGTAGTTACAGCACTCTTCGCGGAAGTTGCGAAACCGGAGTACGGCAACAGCTGGATCCAGAAATGCCATTATGACGCGTAACGGTTTTCGTACAAGTGCGTAAGATATAAAACGCGATTGGCAACCCTGTGCGCCATTCTTTTAGGGTTTCCAGCAGTCTCGTTTTTCTTCCGCTCAACGCATTTTCTTAGAGTTTCCGCATCCGGTCTTTGTGTGGTACTGTAGCGCAAAGGTAGCGTAGCACGAGGGACTTGGTGAGGTCAGTGCGTGCAGGATTTCTGGACACCAGTGCGAGGCGCAAGTTCACGGAGAGGTGGGCACGGATGGCGGACAAGAAGGGCAAGGCTGCGGCAGTCGGGGCCCTGCTGCTGTAGAAGGTTACTCCGGAGATTCCGAAGCCGGACAAGACCTATCGGGTTTTAGAAAGCTTCCTCGAAATCATGGGGTGTGCAGGTCTTTTAGAGGCACCATGGGCTTTCCAGAGCGAAACCATGATGACGGAGCTCATAGAAGAGCCACCAAGCTAGTACGCGCAGCGCATCCGGGCGCATCCGGAGGTCTGGACCACAGCGCTCTGGAGAGACACTTACGAGCTCCGGGTAGGGACGATCAAGGTGGCGGAGCGCGACGACGCCATCGTGAAGGGCGAGTTCCACGTAAAGGCAAACCCTAAAGACGGGTACGTCCTCAGCAACCTCACCGATCCGAATGCCAGGTTAGTTATGGTATTCTTTAACCCCATTTTCCACCCCGAGAAACCTAAATGGATAGTGGCCAAGTTAGCTACACTGATTCTGGGGTCGATGAGAGGGAAGTTGTCCGTCGATTGGGCAGCCATCATGGACGAGCAGATCGACAAGATGGTGAAGAACCTGCCAAAAACCCGGAAAACCCCATCACCCCTTTCCACCTATTTGGTCCATATGTACGCAAAGCAGAAGATGCTGAGTCCGGACGAGCAGGCCGAGTACGATAGCCTGCTCACCATCCAGTCATACGAAGGGATGGAGACAGATGAGGAGCCGGAAGAATCGACGGACTCTGAGACGGAGAAGTCGTCATCCCCCCTCATACTCCGAAGACCGAACCGGAAGCGGAGTCGTTCGGTTCAGAAGACTCTGGAAGCCTCGGGATCTGGCCAGCCTCTATCAACGATACCCGCTCAGAGTCCGCCCGCGGCACCACGAGTCGCACCGGAACAGCCAGCAGAAGACGAACGCTTCACGACCGGAACAGAGCCGGGATCTTCATGGGCCCCAAATACTAGTGGCAACATTCCGGTGGAAGTTCATGAACTCTACAGACATATTGTCTGGCGGACCAGGATCTAGGAAGGAGAGATCCGAGAAAGGCACGCCATGATCATGGCCGTCCTGGAGGCAATGGGATTGGAGGACTCCGCTGACCTCATTCCACTACTCAGATGGATGAAGGCGAACCAGTTTTCGGTCACCAGGCTAGAGTAGGAGAATGCCATCGTCACCCAAATCAACACCCGGCTTTGGGCACAGGTGCGGCAGGCAGAAGCTACACGAGATGCAACATAGCAGGCAAGAGTGGTGGCACAAGCGAAGGTCCGGGCGGCCTCCCAGACTTTGACGGAGATCCGCACAACATTGGACTTTCCGGTGGACACGGTCAACCGGGCTCTCCTTTATATTGAGAGTCTTGAGAGGAATGAGAAGCTCAACAAGGGGCAGGTCTAGGGTTGTCTACATAGACGGACATGGGCCCAAAGACAGCGGATGGACGGACAGTCGGACAGTCAGACAGGACGGACAACACCTTTACCAGACAGATGCCTAGAATATTCCAAAGAATATGCCCCAAATCTATAGGAATATACCCGAATATATCCAAATATTCTAGAATATTCTCTACCGGACGGACAATAGCCTCTATCGGACAAACAGCCGGACGGACACTACCGGACGAACAGACGTCGGAACAACCCTGGGCAGGTCATCCGATACCTCGTGGACCACAGCCGGAAGATGGAGAGTACCTGGGCCAAGATGCAAGAGCTGGCGAAGGACCTTGCAGTCGCGGCCTCAGTAGTGCCAGAAGCACCACCACCGTTCACAGCCCCTCCGGTTCCAGACGCGGCAGGCCCATCTGGAACCATGGCAGGCCCAACCGGAACCAAGGCAGGCCCCTCCGGACTTGCTTCCGGACCATCCGGATCCCCATCCGGACCGGCAGCTGCTTCCTCGCCCCAACCTACGATCGGCTCTTCACCCAGACTTGCAGCCGTAACGCCGAAGTCCTTCACCAGAGAATTCAACGATCTCGTGGGAACGCCGGACTTCAACTCTCCGATGAGTTGGAATGGAGTGGCCTTCCCAAGCACGGAGAGTATGCAAAAATGGGAGGAGATATCGGGGAATCAAATAGTACCCCCGTTGCCCTACCGGATTCCGTCAGAGTCTCCATCTCCGGTGCCACCAGTGACGGTCCCTTTGCTTGGAAGCTCCGCAACAACATCCATGGTGGTCAGTCCCAGTGATAGCTTCCGGGACCTACAGAACCTCGAAGGCCGGACAACAGCTCCATCAGCCCGGACCACTACACCATCAAATCCGGAAATGTCTTCCGGAACAGGATTGCAGGTACCTACCCCAGTACCTAAGCCATTAGCCACCCTTCCGACACCACCGGGAGCCAACGCCACGCCATTGGAAGTTACTCCTACGCGCCATAGCAGTAGGAGGAAAATCAGGTTACTCCGTAGATTAGAACCTTTAGGGCTAAAGTGTGATAGCAATTAACGATGGGGCTCAGAGTTGCACCCGGCTATCCCGCTGTAGACTAAAGAAAACCCTACATTAAGTTTTGAGTTAGATCCGTGAAAACCGGATCTGAGATCCGGAATTTCCGGATCTGAGTTTTGAATTCCGGATTTCTAGGAATAAGATCCCTTTTGCTTTTAGGATAGACTTTCCGGATTTTCAGCTGATAGGATAAGGTTTTAGGATTAGTTGTAGTGTTACTTAATACCTGAGTCTTAGCCGGCTCAGGGTCTTGTTCTTTTCTCTTTCACGAAGTGTATTTTCTGTTAGTGTATTTTCTCTTCTTGAAGTTATGGTGATGGAGTACATTTCGTGAATGAAGGTTAAGGTCCATTGTGGTTGGTATTTAGTGAAATAGTTCTTGGATGTGAAGTGGTACGCGGATTGCATCTAGTACAACCGGTTGTGACTTGCTTTGGGGGAGCGCCCGGAACAGCTGAAGGAGAGGTTAGGTAGAGTCTGACGATCCCCAGTGACCGGAAGGAGCCTGGAGGGGGAGGGAGGGTACTGTAGGTGGTGAGCCTGGTAGCTCCTAGGGCACGAAGAATCCGTGTGAACCCGGATTCCGGTTGCGGCCGGAATTTCCCCTTACGATGGATGGAAAAGCCTGAGGTGTATGTCCAGAAGGAAATCTAGGTGTAAATCTACTATACACGTCTAACAGAACCACCGAGTATCAACTGGAATGTCGTTGTAGTCCGGACGAGACTCTGAGTGACCGTATCCGGAAGGCCTTTCGGATAATGTGAGAGATTGGATCCGGAAGCAACAAACCAACTACCGGTTAGCACAAGTAGAAGGAGTGGGTGTCCAGCCACTATAAAGTCCAGGGCAGTGGGTGTCTAGCTACTTTAAATCACGAGGCAGTGGGGAATCCGGCCACTTACACAAAACATGATCAGTGGTACCTAGCCACTCGATTAAAAACTCCGGAAGAAAACCCCGTCTGTCACTATCCGGAATCCGGAAGGATCCGGGGGTTGGAAGTAGGGACATCCGGAATCCAGAAGGATCCGGATGAGTAGATTAAGGGATGAATAGGAACTCTAACTGGTAAATGATAGGAGGATAGTTATTAGTTTACTTATCATTTCAGAAAGAAACAATAGGTATCTGTGGGAACGAATTTAGAGTGGATATTCCGGACACATTTAGCTCCAATTAAGTGCTATCTGGAGGAATACTGACTCTACGAACTGCAATAGTGGGAGCGCAGCGGCCGGCTCTTTGTCTCTTCGTCCGTGGCCATCTCTATCCGTTTTCTTCTTCTTCGCCATAGGGACCGTCTTCATGAGTCCAGTCTACTTCCTCACAGTCTTTCAACGTTGTCCCTGCAGGCACCAACCTCACCAAAACTCTCCCTAACGGACGCACGTCCGTTCTAACCATCGAAGCTCCAAACCCTTATAGTAAGCGGTTCGAAAACCGTAAAAGTGAGGGGGAGAGAGAGAGAGTGAAAGAGAGTGTTGGAACGGAACCTCAACAGGCGAAGAAGAAGTGAAAAGAAAGAGTTTCCTCTAGTACCCCATCTTTTTGTAGTCTGGCCGTTAGTACGGCTCATGATGACAACTGATGGTGATAGTTTCGGATGACAGTTCCGGATGACAACCTATCCCGAAATTCCGTTAACTACTCCGGCTATGCATTTTGCAATTTTAGGCTCATTTATGGTTTGTAGCCGGGTCCACCTATCTGTATTCTTACATGAAGACCATAGGCTGTATTCTTACATAAAGACTGTAGGTTGTATTCTAGCCCGAACTACCGTGACTACTTAACTATTTTTATTTTTTTTGTTGGATTTTTAGGTTAACTTCCGGAACCATGTAGGAACGGAGTCCCAGAGTTCCCGCACACCTTAGTTGGCTCTCCACACCCCCGACACACCCCAGTAGACTCCATACCCACCTCCAATTAAACCCCAGCCCACGCACAGTCTACAAACTCCTTGAAATCACCCAGACCTACCGGACCTCCCTACGCAGAAAAAAAAGAACCCCCCCGACTCACCCCAACAGGCTCCCTATAAGCTCATGCCCATCTTCCAGCCCACAACAGGGGTCTCTCTTGCGGAGCAAGATGACAGCGATAATTAAATTGAACTCACCAAGACGCAAGTTGCGCAAACATGGGGCGCAAACAGGCTATTTTCCCCGTAGGAACTCCAAGGCGCGAATTCAGAGGCGTGAACAAGATCAGACGCGAACGCGACCAGGAACTCCGAGGTACGCGACCAAGAACTCCGAGGCGCGAACAGAATCGGCGGACTGAGTGGCGCGAACGGACCCAACAACGAATTCCCTACATTAAGGCGGACTCTATGCGACGAGAAGGACCTCCCAGCTAGTGAAAGACCTCGCGCACTTGACGTCCGCGTGGACTTCCCGCAACCAACGGCAACAACGACCATGTCCGCCTGTCCCTAACCCCCCCCTTCGCCTACGACTCAGCTCTCCACAGCAACCTCCTGACCTACAACCCCCCCTTTTTCCAACCCCCCTCCCCTTGCAACCTTCCTCACTACCTCCCTGAAACTTCTTCCTCTCCATGTGACCTCCCATAGCGACCATGAGTTCTTCCTACGACCTCTTCTATCTCAAGTTGCGACCCCCCTGTCCATTTGTGACCTCTCTCTTCCCCCATTATTTCTCGTACCACCTCCCATTATCCATTCTCCAACCCTCCTCCTCTTATATTCAACCCTCCTTACTTCAATCCTCATCACCCTCTCCCCAACCTCTCTCACTATCTATCTAACCCTCCCCAACACTAATATCAATAGAACCCAACAAAACCGCATGAATTCTGAAGATTGGTGCAATCTACCCCTCGCAAAACTATTGCGAATAAAGATAGCGGCATAGACGCACATAGAAGGACCAATAGTGTAGAGCTCCAAGAAAACCCCGAAAACAACCCACGCCCAAGGCAATCCAAAACTCCCAACACGTCTAGAATTGAAGCCACACCCTCCAAGACAAGACCATTGACTTCAAGAAAATTGGCAACGTCACCCCCGAAGTGCGGCCTCACCCCCAAACCATAAGGTAGGAAGAAGAAGGCATTGGAAATTAACTCCACCCCACCTCAACAACAACACCAAGAGGCCCCAATCCATCTCTCAGACGACCAAGTGGACGCCCCTCTTACATTCTCCAGAACGAGCGAGAGGCGCAAGACCACTACTTCTCTCCCCCTATCCCCTAACCACACAAATCAATCCTCCTCCATTGAACCTTGGAATAATATGGAATAGCTCCAAAAGGAGCCTAGCATTACTACCAAAGCCATGGACATAGAAAATGGAGAAGCCAACTCCACGATGATTTGCAAGGACAAAACCTCCACCCTCGACCCCCTAGAAGTACAACTCCCTGCAAAGAAACAAAGAGGTAGTACCCCAGATCCAAATCCTAGCAGTAGCACCCCAGACCAATCCACATTCCACTTTTGGCTGGGCTTCCCCAACATGGAGAAGCTTGCGAAGGATGCAAACCTCGATCCACTATTTAGTGGTGAGAGCGTATGTGACATGATGATCAGAGGAGTACTCAAGCCAGAGGCAGAGGAAGCCATGAGTGCCACAATATCCTATCCAAGAGTTCCTCAAATGTTATATTCCAAGGTAAGGGAAGATGATGTTGAGGGGCAACACTATAACCTCACACAACTCCCATTTGATATTGCCACAAATCCTGAAACTGGTCTATCATATGATTTTCATATAGCCATCATGTTCGAACTCCCTAAGATCCCATTGTTTCACGATGATGTAAAAAAGCTTGCTAGAGATAGACTCACTAAGGTGGGCATTCCCCTTGGTACTAACCTTTTGGATCCCCTTGCCATCCAGCACAAAGGGGTGAAGAAGGAAGGGCAAAAACATGTCTTTTAAAAAATTGATCAAGTTGCACCTTCTCAACCGAGCAACCGATGTCATCTCGCTACTTAAGGGCACACGATACTTCATGTTGCAACTTGACCCTATGGGACCGTTGTCCTTGGGGAAAGTTTGCAAGACATGGCACACAGCGGCTAGTCAAGGCCTATCAGTCAACATCAAGAGTGACAACCTATGTGGTATTCCTACGCATACATTGTTTCATAACATGGTTCTTAATGGCTTTACCCGTAACCTTGAGTTTGAAATCACTGATATCCAGAAACAGGAGAAGGAGCCTTTTGCATGGATTGTGGCACCCACTCCTACCCAAGCAAAGAAACTAGCAATGCACCAGATTACGACCTTCCACGAGATCATCCCCGCGAAGCCCAACAACTCTGGAACCTTTACAACCACTGATAGGGCCAAGAAGGATGCGATCACACTCACGCTATCTCAGCTCCCAATTTTGCTGAGCGTGGTTGAAACCACGGAGGCCATCACGAAAACTTTGGAGGCCAAGAGCATTGTGAACATTTGGTTCCATCGACAGATTAGTGGCAAGCACAATGGCTCTGCCAATGTGCAAGTCGCTAATCCTATTGTCTATAGACAATATCTTAACTAAACCTTCACCATAGGTTGTCACCAAGTGGAGATTCGACCCCACCACCGTACTCTTGATGGCATTGACCCCCCCTCCACCACCTTGGTGGAGAAATGGGGATTCAATGACATAAACACCGCCTTGGTGAACACGGTTGCCGCCATCAACCCCACCATTGTTCCCACCACCAACATACATGAAGAGATGGCCGCTATTGTTGCGGATGGTCACGAAAAACTCCGCTTGGAACTATCAACTCCGCTTGGATGACCCGTCAAACGTGGATTGACCAATGACCGCCCACAAACTCTTCAACAACCTGTTGATCACCGAACTCCTCCATGCCTAGCTACATTTTCCTCGGTAGTTGCATCTCTCTTCCCATTACCTTGTATATCTACCTTATCACTCCCCTTTCCCCCCTCCATCCTATAGTATTGTTAGTGATATATCTCATCATAATCACTTATTATTGTTCTCTCCACACACCTACTCTCCTCCCTACTCTTGCTACACCTTCTACCTCCCTAGAACTTGTTATAGCTCCCAATAGGTATTTCCTTGTAAACACATGTCATTTGTATGAGTATAAATCCATGAGAAGGCTACAACCTCTCACATGGGCTCCTCTAACTCTTATGACAAAGTTATACGATCAATACCACCACAACAATATACATATTTTTTGTCATTTTCAATGGCATTGGCATACTACCAAAATATCCACTACCAAACACATACCACACGCCAAAAAACATAAAATACCATCACAACTTTGCCAACAACAAAAGCAATTGACCACAAGCGACACATATAAACACCCTCACACTACATTACCAATAGATTACAAAACACTACTAATACCTAACACACTCATCCACATACCGCACAAAGACAAACACCAATTACAAACTACGCTACCACATATACTCATCACCCAAAAAGCTAGACACCTCCCCCCACTCACACAAACTCACACACACATACTCCCCAAAATCAATACACCATATACCACAAACATACTACACCAATCCACCACACCACACCAACTATACACACATCCACAACCAAACCTCACCTCCGTTAAACACAACAACACCCAGACCACAATATACTCCAATGACAAAAACCACAATCCCATCAACACCAACAAAAAGCCCCACAAGAAAACCACCACACACAAAATAGACAATAAAAAGAAAATAGACACCATAACCACAAGAAAACACACAATGCTACACATTAATCCAAAGACAAAAACACCTAATATCATTTATGCACTCACTATCATAAACACAAATACAAAGACAACAATACATCCAATCAAAGACACACATACACATTCAAACAAACACAATCTAAAAAACATAAAGAAACATCCAAAATCCACACAAAAAACAAAAATTCTAAAACACAACACCAAATCCAAACACATAAAACTCCTACTACTCCTAGGCAGAGACATAGAAACCAACCCAGGGCCAATGCCTAACATATTAAAAACACATCCCTCATCACATAAGAAAAATGCTAAAATTAACTTTATTCCAAATACCATAAAACTGCATCCGGAATATAAACACATTGCCCAAACATTTGCACCTCTCTTAAAAACAACACATGCACTACATCATTTACACAACACCACACACCCAAATATTGCCCAATACATACAACAACAAAACAACCATCCACCAACACACATTTTATATGCTCTAGTAGTAACCACCCATCCAAACATAAACAAATGTAACCATCTTTTAAACCTACAAAACTCAAACACAACTACATGGACAGACACACTATTACAAACCTTATCAAATTTACAAAATCCACACAAAAGACATACCCATACCCCACACCCATTTACAAAATTTCTTGAAGAAAACCAAAATATCATAAATCACGGGAACTCAATACACAAAGAATTATACAACTTCATACATAGCCAAACCATACCACCCTCAAACAACACAATAAAACAAAAATTCCCGTACCTCCCTAACAACCTAATTAACGAGACACTAAAATGTTTCGACCCCATAACAGAACATACCCACCCACCCCCTCCTCCCCTCTTCCTTCCCCCACAAAACCAAAACACTAGCACAAACAACGACAATACAAACATCATTGCATGGAATGCATCATCTCTAAACACCGCTTTCCCTAGCTTAAAAACTCTGACCACATATAGAGAAACACCACCGGCCCTAATAACCATTCAAGAAACAAAAATATGAGCCACAAAATCTACAAAATACATACAAAACACATTCCAAGACTATAAACTCATCTTTAATAACACACATGCACTAACGAGATGCATCCTACAACGGTGGCCTCCTTACACTAATCACAAAAAATATGCCTTCCCGAGCAACATCAAAAAAATTCCCACCCCAATGCACATATCTCCCTACCTTCAAATAATCAGAATTACTAATCAACCACTACAACCATGGATAATCTTTCACATGTATATGCTATCCCACCCCAAAGATATTAGATTTATCATAGACATACAAAAAAATATAACATCCCAAATGAATTTAAGTCCAAATCACACTTACTTACTTGATATGTGGAGACTTCAACAAAGACATAGCACTAATTGGTAGACAAAATGGAAATCATAACACCCCTCCTCAAACCACAGATTACCAATGGTGACACTTCACAGAAAACCAAAACTTCACCTATATTAATACTGATACCCAATACTCTTGATAAGGCGGCTATAACTATTGTGATTGGAGCCTTATAGACGGCTTCCTCATAACACAAATAATAATACACAATACACCTCCACAACAAACAAAGACATTATTCTCAACTCGGATCACTCGCCCATACAACTCCACATCCCAAATAACATATTAATAAATCGTACCCCTATAAACACAAATAATACTACTAAACGCATACTTAACCCCATTCCAAAAGATAACTTAGAAAGATTCAACACAAAGTTCTTTGAAGAAAATTCCATACAAATTGACTCTCTCATAAACATACTCAAAAATAATAACCAACTCTCTCAAACACAATGGCATGAAACATGCCACACCCTAGATACACTCACCAACAATATCTCTGATACAATAGAACAAACTTGCAAAGCCCAACCAATACCACAAATGACATACCAAACATCGCAACAAGGAGGTTATTTACCCCGTAAACTCTCTAAAATATGGAAACAAGGAGGTTATTTACCCCGTAAACACCTAACCACATACCATATAATACGAAAAACTATTAGAACCGTAAAAAAATAACCCGCAATGGCGTAATCATCCCATATGTAACGAACTACTAGCTTTACACCACACCCAAATTCCTGCTCCACCACCCCCGGCACTTCCCCTTGATATATGGATAAAAGACATTGCACTAATCACAAAAAATGCCAATATACAAGCCCAGAAAGTAACTACAAAATACTCAAAAGGCAATATTAAAAAAGCCATCTCAAAATATAGACAATTATACGAAATTAGCCCTAAGAAAATAAACAGAAAAGTTTTTTAAAAATTAGAAACTCCACCACTAGATTGTATTACTGACCAATATAATAACATTCTAACTAGCCCAGAAGACATTGCAAACAAAATAGTCAACCAACAGACAAAAAACAATAGACTCACAATACCAACATGCAACTACCAACTACAACACCAAACCGAATGCACGTGTGCAGTACGTCAATACCCATGGCATGACCTAGATGGATTTACTTTAGACAAATGAGGCGAACCGGAAATCCCATAACACACATACTTTAATCGAGCTATATATGACACATGTCCCCGCAACCTCGGAAATAACAAAGCCCCAGGGCTAGACTGTATACCGAATTCAATACTCAAACACATGCCTCCAAGATTTAATAAATTACTATTTCTATTCTTCTCTCATTGTTATAAACAAAAACAAATATCAGCTTCATGGAAAACAAGTGCAACAATTTTACTATACAAAAAGGAGATCCTTCAATTTTACCAAATCATAGACCAATTGCATTAGCCAACACAATATATAAACTCTACATTAGTACACTTACCTCATTATTATCCTCATATGGTGAAAAGTTTAAAATCCTACACGATAGCCAAGAAGGATTTAGAGCAGAGAGAAGTACCTCTAGGAAAATAAAAACTATAATAGCGGCACTAGAAGACGCAAGATTCACAAATCAAGACATATATGTTTTATATGTTGATTTCAAAAACGCATTTGGCTCTATAGACCACGCCCGTCTATTAGCAACAATGACTGATGTTGGATACCCTAAAGATGCAACTACACTAGTTGGAATATCTACTCCCAATCATCTACTTACTACACCGGAGAGCACTTTGGTAAAACTAAGCCCATCCCCATCCATAGAGGCACTATACAAAGAGACCCCTTAGTCCATTCCTATTCATTATATTTTTAGAACCACTACTTAGATGGCTAGAACGAGGCAATAATGGATATACTTTTGGCACATCACAAATCACCATAAACTCCGCGCATACGCCGATGACCTTGCTACTATAACTAAAAAAATAAAATCATTAGAAACACAAATTGATAAAATTGATAGATATTGTAAATGGACTGGTATGGACGTAGGAGTCCCAAAATGCGCTGCTACCGGATGTCCAAATAAATCCAAAATGAATCCAACTACATTTAAAGCCCTAATGCAAGCTTCTAACATTAACTACTGTGGTCAACATGTCCCCATACTACACCAAAATGAATCATATGTATACCTAGGCACAAACCTTGTCCCTTCTCTAAAATGGAAAATCCAAATTCACACTACGACCACAAAACTCATTCAACAATGCAAAGAATTAACAACATGTCCGGCCATTATGAAACAAAAAATTTAAATGGTTGACACCGTAATATGCCCAGGTGTAGCATATAGCTCTACACTGTACCATACTCTATGCCAGCCATTAAAAAACTTGACCAAAAGATTATAGCCATACAAAAAAACATCTGTAGTATGCCCAAATGCATGTCAAACGCAATAACCCAACTCCCACATAACCTATTTCAACTTGAAGCTTTCTCCCTCAAAAATGCCTATCTACGGTGTATAGGGGAACAATTACAAAACACCCTAAATGACAAAGGTAGGCTCGGAAAAATATATAATGGGCTAACTCATTATGTTCTTGCTCAATATGGTGGTGCCGACAATATACCTAGAATTAAAAAAATGGACTGTATAAGATCACCAATAACTCGTACATTCTTCCTATTAATACACGTAGCTAAAGTTTGCCTTAAGAGTACACTTCCAAATTTTCTCTTTGATCAAACATCATTGGAAGTAGTATGGCGTCAAGAAACACGAAACCATAACACACTCAACGCCCAGCTCTCCTAAAAACTTTTATAAAAACTCCTCTCAAAAAACATTTTTGAATTAAAACAAATTACTCTACCAAACGGCACACACATCATGAATAATGAGGACTTTAAAACCTTCCATTTTACCCCATCCAAACTAATCAAGAGTGCCCTAAGTGTTGCCAAACAACTTTTTTGCCATCCAACATGCCCCACCACATGTGATATCCCTTGCAACATACACCCATACTCCTACATACTCCAAGACCCATTCATCACCATCAACAACAACATCCTCCAAAGAACTACCTTACCACCAATTCATCCTTCCAACCCCTTATTTCCATCCCACCCCCGCCCCCCAATATACATCACCAAAAATCCCACCACATACCCTATTAGTAGCATCATAAGACATGAACATATACAACAACTAGATACCAACAGAATACAAAATACCTATACAAAATACTTATGCCAATGGCAACACAACAACAATACATTCAATAAATGGCTTCCTCAAATAAACCTCTTTCCAAGACACGGCTGTAATACCTCCACATATAACACCAAAAAACTCAAACAATACTATCGAAAAATCCAAAATAAATTCTACTTGGAAATCATTCAAGCCAACCACCCCCAAGAACAATTACAAGACTCAAGGTCCGTAACTCCACCTATAATCATTCCACTCCTAAACATCTAAACAACGGAATGTAACCCCGAAAAAGATATTATCACAATATCGAACACAATTAAAATAGAGAACAATCAAGCCCATCTATATGAAGCAAATGGTTGACATTTTCACACTATTCCCTCTACTAGACTCCAATGGCTATGGAATCAATACAACATAAAACTACAAACCCCTACAAACATTGAATCAAAAACCCAACCATTTGAAACCGAATTAATTTGGCTATACCAAAGATATAAATACCGCATTTCAAAAATAATCCCCTCAAAAGTGCACAATACACAATACCCACACCTATCCTAGACTCATTAATCTCATCCTTTAACAGCAAACAGTCATACTTCTCTTCCCCCGTCACATGCTCCACCAAATTAAAAAAATTCTACTCACCTTTTGAAAGAGATAAAACATTTGGCTCCTAGGGAAAGGCCTTTGACTACAAATGGGTCGGTAAGGGTATAGCTCACCCCGACAATGAGGAAACACAACAAGCAATACACTGGGCCCATCTTGCTGCCAAAAATGACCCACAACACACATCTACATTCATTATTACACCAGACAAAAATTGGTACCAAAACTATAATCCACAATCAAGCCCATTTGCAGACTCCCATATCATTGTTACATTTGAAGCAAACACCATTACATACGAAGAACCTACTATCCCACTCGAGCTAAAAATGCCCAGAAACGAACCATCTACACTACAAATAATATGCATCCACCACCAAAACCAAACCCTTGTGTCGTAGTTTGTAGAATCAGTATTCCTTCGGAATGCACTCAATCGTCACTAATTACTTCCAAAGTAAACCACTCCGGTTTCGTTCCCACATAGATCTTTTAATCCTTTTAGACTATAAAAAACAACTACACTTTCAATTCTCTAGGCTAGACATGCTATTCAGTAACGTATCCTGATCCTTCCGGATTCCGGAACTCATACAAAGCTTGCCGGAACTAGTTTCCGGAAGATATACACAGTAGTTTTTGGAAATGATTTCCGGTAATCTGGAGGGTAGTTTGATTTATCTTTGTTCCTCCTCAGAGAGTCTTCCGGAAGGTTTAAACGAGTGACCGGAAGGCCACTGATCATATTTTGTATAAGTGGCCGGATTCCCCACCGCCTTGTGACTTAAAGTGGCTAGACACCCACTGCCTCGGAGTTTATAGTGACCGGACAATCACTCTCCCTACTCTACTAACCGGTGATTGGATGTTGCTACTGGACTTAAACTCTCACAACATCCGGAAGGCCTTCCAGACGCGGTCACACAAAGGTAAGTCCGGACTACAACAACGTTCCGGTAGCACTTTTGTAGCCCTCCGGAGATAGTTTACTAGAGAGGACTCCTTCTAGACTCACATAGCAGGCTTTTTCCTATCGTGGGGGTAAACTCCGGCTTTTGACCGGAGTCCGGGTTCACACGGATTCTTCCATGCCCTAGAGACTACGAGGAACACCTCTGCAATATATCTCTTCCCCTCTTGGCTTCTTCCGGACCCTGAAGGTGACTAGGAACACCTCTGCAATCTCCTCCAGCTCTTCCGGGCGCTCCCCTACTGTGAATCCCAACCGGCTCACTCCTAAATACAATCAAATACCCCTCTTTTCAAAGTAACTTTCACAACAAGTACTACAACAACAGACCTTGTACCTTACAAAGAAATCAGCTCTCGTTACAAGAACTAGGTAACAAATCTAGTAATGGCTCCAAAATATATTCAACGTGATGGAAAAACAAGGCGATGAGTTTTCTAAAACTCATCTACTAAGTACTACAAATATTCCTAATCTTAGGTTAATCTGATCTACAAGAAATCCGGAGGATCTTATCCCTAAAAGCAAGGATCTTATCCCTAAAAGCAAGGATCTTATCCCTAAAAACCCGGGAAAGTGAATCTCAGATCCTCTTTTCCCCGGTCCGGATTCCGGACATCCGAAAAAAACGCAACAGTCCGGAAGTTACAAAAAGGTCTTAGCTTCCGGATTAAGTAGCCCGGTGCAACTCTGAGCCCCATCGTTAATCGCTACCTAATCTCGATCACTAAGTTGCTCCTACTTTTAAATCTAAACCTATCTAAGGGGGTAATCCAACGCTCTTGAATCGGGGACTGGTACGCCTCGTGGAAGCCTCCGCCTTGGACTTGCCGACTCTCCTCCGCTGGGGCGTCGTAGCTGTCGGAATCTCCTGTGATCCGGCTCTAGAAGCTGGTACCGGTGGTGCTGCCGGTGGAGTTGGATCAGTGGTGGTATCCACCACAATAGTCTCTGGAGCTTCAGAGAAGCCCTGGAACTGGGCTCCGGGACTGGGAGGATCCCTCGCCAAGCGCCTAGCAAGCGGGGGAGTTGACTTCCGGCGGCTTGATGAAGGAGGAGTACGTGCAGGCTGGATGGGAGAAGGGGTTTCGTCCGGACTCGCCTCCGGAAGTAAATCCGTCCAGTGCTTTCCGATACCTGCGTTCGGATTACCGGAAGGGCTGCAGCTCATGTGTGGAGCAGGCTCCGGCTGAGTCATGATCACCTTCTACTTTCCGGCAGCCTCTGGATGCACGTTCGATGGTGCAGCTTCATCCGAAGGGGTCCAGATTCGGACCGGAAGCGCGAGGTCCTCCGGTGCTTGAGTGCTCCGGTACTCCGATCCTTCTGTAGTCATGTTGGCCACTAGCTCCTGCATCCGGCTCCACGTCTTCTCCATCTTCATGCCGTGGTCGTGTAGAAATCGTATAATGTAGACCCGGTTCATCTTGTCCTCTTTCTCCAGCTGATCTGTGAAGAGGAGACTCCGGTTGACCGTGTCAACCGAAAATGCAAGTGTTGCCCTTACCTCTGTCAAGGCGTGGGCGGAAGCATTTGCTCGGTCTTTGGCTTCCTTCATCTTCTCCTAAGATTCTGCCAGCGCCGTAAACGTCTCGTCGCACTTGGCAGCGAACTGATCGCGACACCGGATGATAGCAGCCTACTGATCCTCCAAGACTCGAAGTCGGAGCATGTTCTTCTGCAGCTCCGCGATTGCTGTCGGTATGTCCACAAACTTCTCCACCTCCCGCTCTTGCCGAATGCTGTCAAGAATCTCGACGTGTCGTGCCTCGGATTGGCATACGATGGCTGCACGCCAACCCACGTGCTGAATGAGCTCTAGCAGGTCAGATCCGTTGAGTCCGACGAGTGTCAGTGGCTCCGCCGGAGGAATGCGACCTTCACGTGGAGCTTGTCCAGGGGTTCCCTGAGTTTGAACACCCGTGGATTGGTTCAATGAGGTGGATCCCGGCGTTGACTCCCTCTGTATAGATCGACTTCTCTTCTGGTGTTGGGGAACCGACTCAGGTACTGAAACTTCAACGACCTCCATACCTTCGTTGTCAGACGCGGGTTCCGGACCGCCGTAGTTCTGGATACTCAGCAGTTCCTCGTACGCGTCTTGCTCGTCCGGTGTAGGCACGTCGTGTTGTGCGTAGAGATGGGTAAGATACAAGGGAAGCGGGGTGCCGGCTCTCTTCGACTTCTGGAGCCCTCTCACCATCCGGTTTATCATCTCACTCATAAGCGAGGCCCAATCTATACTGAATTTTTTCCTCATCAACCCTAGAATGGTGGTGGCCCATTTAGACACCACCCGCTTAGGTTTTTCCGGGTGGAAGATGGGGTTCAGAAACCTTACTACAATCTGCGCGTCTTGATGGCGGAGATCATCGGTGTTGTAACCTTCCTTGGGGTCCGCTCGCTTCGTGAACTCGTCTCCGAGGATGTCGTGGTTCCGCTCCGCCGTCTTCACGGTTTCCCTGCGGAACAAGTAGGTACATTGCCATTCCGGTACACCCCAAGTTTTGGGGTGAGCTCGGATGGTGCCGTCGTACTGGTTGTCCGGTGCACCGAGTAGCTCCACCACCAGTTTCGCTTCCTTCACGCCCCATGCAACGTCGAGCAGCCCGCGGCAGCCCATGTAGGTGAGGTAATGATCGAGGACGGCCAGCTCCTCCGGGTCTGTCGGTATGATCGGAACCACCTGTTGTACAAACGGCTGGGTCGTCGTACCTCGAGTAGCCCAAGCAGTTCCTCCTTCCGCCATATCTACAGACTACATTAATCCCTCACAATTTCTCCGGTACCACCTGCACGCACTGACTTCACCAAACACCCTCACTACCGGAAACACTTCCGGTCTAACGAAATCAAGAAGGTAAGAAGCAAGGGGGAAAGAAAGAGAGCAAACAAAGTAGTGTGGGAAGCCAAAATTAGCTTCTTGCTCTTATACTTTCGTCGGTGGACGGATGGCCGTTACGGTCATGATGGCGTTTCCGGATCTGGACCGTTTCCGGTTCCGGATGTCTTCCGGCTCTGGTTTCTTCCGGTTCCGGAGATTTCCGGAAGGTTCCTTCTGGTTCGAGATATTTCCGGTAGATTCCGGTTGTAGAGACTCCTACCGGAATCGGGCCTTTCGGATTTATAGTATTCCATAAGAGCTTTTAAGAATCTTGCCTACCCCTTATTTGTCTTATTTGCTATTTCCCTTTGCTGTGGTTTAAACCTACCTTTCTAACATTCTAGTAATAAATTTATTTTTTTTGCCAGATTTTTAGGTTAACTTCCGGAACCTTGTGGGAACGGATTCCCACACCTTGGCACCTTAGAACAACTTGCCGAACTCACCTCCATAGCAAAAACTCTTAACATAAACCGGCTACACACAAATATGGCCCCACCAACACCTATACCAACACATGTCGACATAAACAAAAAATGGTCAAAACTAAATTACAACAACAACACACTAGATTACATCTTATCACCCCCACCCCTCCCGGACTACCAAACTACCACTTCACCAAAATTTAACCCCGCATATAGCTACTGTACCGATGGCTCCTTCAAACCACCAGAACAGATTAGTCCGGGTAATTGGCGTAGGGATATAGCCGGTTATGGAATATACAACCCTATGAAAGAAATCAAATTAGCCAAAAGACTGCATGGACTACAAAATATCCTTAGAGCAGAACTCATGGCCATCCACAAAACACTGGAAATTATCACAACAAAATACAAGAATGAGCCGCGCACATATTCACAGATTGCATTAACGCACTATATTTATTAAACACCCAAATAACACACCCTACCCTCCACAATAGCCACCCCGACCAAATCATACTAAAATCTATGATCCAAACGATACTAAAACGAAGACAAATCACAACCATCCACAAAGTTCGAGCCCACGCCAACATTGATGGTAACAAACAAGCGGATAAACTAGCAAAAGAGGGCCGAGAAAAATCACACAAAAATGCCAAAGACCCACACAAACATGCCCACGCCACCTCATATTACTTCCAAAAAGAAGATTGGCCCTCCAAAGAAGACACCCCCGATAAAAGCCCGATTAGATTCTTGAGCAAATATCTCAAAAAACAAGACCTCTACAACAACCTTGACACAATTGCAGAAAATATTCCTAACATAGAAAAATGGACTAACAATAATAACATAGACAATGAACTCTCTACAAATTTCTGGAAAAATCCCATCATTTCTGACTCACAAATAACATGCCTCATCAAATTCCGTACCGGTCAATATATGGAAAACGCTCGAAAACAACTCTTCTTTGGAATAGAAAGATTCCCATCCATAGCATGCCCCATATGCACTTCAACGGACCCCGACACATGGCTTCATGTATTACTAAAATGCCAAAACCACCCCATACATTCCTTAATTGTTAAAAGACATAATAAAGCGGTATGGGAAGTTTGAAAGCTAATTACCTCCTACAACAAATCGAGATATTTTATCCTAATGAATGCCGGCACCTTTAATAACAACCCACAAGAAAATACGGCCCCCCTTGGCTACTCCCATGCTCATGTGAGACTCAAAATTGTCATGGCAATGCTAGACTCAAACCGGACATACTCTGTGTTAGAGGTTTACCATACAATGACCCACCACCCGACCACATAAACCAAGACTACACCATTCAATTCATTGAATTCACATATTGTAATGATAGATTTTCCCCGGAAACAATTCAAAACAAAATAGATAAAGACCAACCCCTCATTGATGACATCATAGCCATTGGATGGAAAGTGGACCTCCTTATCATAATCACATCTGGTCCTCGTGCCACCACCTTTATCCCATCTATAAAAATTCTAGAAGATACCTTCAAAATACCCCTCGATACAATTAAACCACCTTTAAAAACATTAGCACCATCGCTATTCAACATGCCATGTCTATTTTACTACCTAAACGCAAAATCAAAAACAACCAACCTCTCCCCGACACACACGACCCCCCATAGAATTACTTATACACACCCTCAAACTTCAAAACCCCTCATAACTGAGAAAAATCCCTTTCCCCCCCCTCTCTTATCTCTCGACCACTCTTTAATTACCGGTAGGTTACTTATGTGCTTTGGCTACTTGTTACATAGTGTCTACCCTCGAGAGGGGGAAGTAGTTCCATTCTACTAATTCCTTGTCCGGTGGGCATGGTCTTAGAGGTGGAATGAACAGACACTTTATTCACGCCAGCTCCTTTGGAGACCGGCGTTCTTCTTCTTCTTCTGTAGGAATGCATCTCAATGGATTGTTTAATTACAATTGTATTTGATGGCCTTGCAGAACCATGTGGGAGATATTCCAGATTTAGATATTTAATAACTAATAAATTCACTTCAGAATAACTCCCTAATCACTGTGTAATAACTAAAGAGTTGATTTCAATAACTCTTCAATAACTGTGAAGATACCTGAACAGTCATTAGAAAATGACCAGAATGAATATAAATCAATTCTAGAACAACTATACAATAACTAATGAATAATTGTGACGTAACTAAAAAATAATTGAAAAATAACTAGAGAAAAACTACAAAATAACTAATAAATAACTATACACTGCGCACATAGATTTCATACAATTAAACGCCTCCACGTAATAGCAAGCGGGTCCCAAAAGAAGTGACACGTATGCTGCCACATATGATTACACTTCATCAAGTAAAACACGTCATCATCCACGTCAATTGCCACCTCATCTCCATGTCATTGTAAAATCCAAGTCAATATCAACGTCAAATTCCACGTAACACTCAAATCCACGTCATCAGCCACCTCATCATTTCTCCATGATGACGTTCTATTCTGGCAGATGGATGAGAAATCCACGTGGCAAAAAATAATAACTACATAAATCAATAACTCACAATAATAACTGTGCCCGTTTCAAAAATTTAAGTTGTTATTCTTTATTTTTGCCTCTTTGTTTAGTTATTGATTGCGAATCTATAACTGAACAAAGAGGCAAACTCTTTGTTATTTATCCCTAGATTTCTAGTAGTGCCAAAAACTAATTATATCCTCACACTAATCCCAGTGCTTTACACTTGTTAACGCCAAAACCTTCAACAAAAACTCAAAAATAACCAACCACTTTTAGAATTATATGATATTCCTTAAAACCTCTCAAATACATAGATTTAACCTTACAAATCATCTCTTGGAATTTGTACCCAGTGGCTTTGGTTAGTCCTTAGTTCCTAGTCATTGGTTACAATGTCTATCCTTAAGATGGGGATACTACTAAACCTATGTCCATTGGACATGGATTTAGTGGTGGTACGAACAGACACTTTATTCACTACGGCCCCTTCGAAAATTGGATTTTTTTTTGTTTTGTATGCACTATATATATATATATATATATATATATGAAAACGATTTGTCATGTGTCAATCCAAAACATCCGTTGGTTCTACAACAAGTAACTTTCATCCGCCGGTTCTTGGCACATTTCCGGAGGATAATGCCTTTTGAAAGAATCATTTTGTTCTTTGGATGTGCTCGTGAAAGAATCTTCATATGTGCATTTTAGAGGAATCCTTTAAATGTGCCCTTTCATTAGAATTTGGATATGATGAAAAAATTATTGAATTTAAAAATACTATTATGCACCAAATTAGTGGAATCCCCATAGTAATCAATAGGCCAAGTGCAATCTTCACTTAACCCCTAAAGGACCAAGTGTCCAAAACGGGCTTTTTGAAAATTCGGTCAGGTTCCTATGCTGTCAATTTCAAACATTCGTCTTTAAAATTCTTACCATAGAAGGGCATTACCAAGACCTTAGTGGGAAAACAATTTTTTCCTACATTGGACATTTAATGAAAAAGTTATAGGGTTTTTAATTTCAAATGGGGAGGGCGGGCACCTCGGGCACCTCCAAAAACTTTTGATAGGACACTCTATTGAAAGTGAGATTTTCAGTACTCGCAAGTAATATTATTTCCCTTCATGTTGTCAACAAAAAGTTCTTGTCTTTAGTGAAAAATAGCATACCAACCAAAGTCAAACATTTTCACACATTGTCACTCATTGTCCGGCAAGGTACCAAAAAAACTTCTTCTTTTCCACATAAAACCTAGAGATCTTCATATTTTTCACTTTTTATTTTTTCCACAACAATATGTAATGTAAACCTTTTTATTAACCATTCGGATTATCAATCAAAAACATATAAAGTTCAAAAAAAAATAAAGTGTGAATTAACAAATTTCGAGCCTCCACTCCTTGCACACTTGTTTTGAATATGCTACACCCTGTTTCTACCTCTAAAAATTGGTGTGTAAGGAGCTAACATCATGCTTAACAAGATGGTAATAGATTTAGACCTTGTGTAGTGAAATTTTTTGACACCAACTGAAGTCAAAGTCTGCTGATCCACTAAACGCAGGGAAGAAAATGAACCATTTGCTTGACTTCAAACACTATAATCTTTCAATCCGTGCGGTCAAAGTTTATGAAATTTTGTACATGTATTACTTAATAAGCCTTTATCGAGATCCTACGGTCAGAACTAAAAATAAAAGTTTTTTTTACCTTCTTTATTCATTGCACTAGAATCCATTAATTTTGAAGTGTTTTTGGTGTAAAACTGCCTTGGTACCTTAGGGGTGAAACAAATGTACGTAGATGAAAACTTTAAATTTCAATTTAGGAACTGTTTGCAAGGTAGTGAGAAAAGAAGCCCAACGCTCTCCGTAATCAAAGGAATTGTAGTACCAACGTACAATTAATTTGGTGTCATTAATATTATCCATTTGGTGCATAATAGTATTTTTAAACTTAATCATTTTTTCATCATATCCAAATTCTAATGAAAGGGCATATTCAAAGGATTCCTCTAAAATGCACATATGGAGGATTCTTTCAAAGGGCGCATCCAAAGAACAAAATGATTCCTCCAAAAGGTTTTGTCATCCGGAAATGTGCCAAGTACAAGCACATGCAAGTTGTTTGTTGCGGACCCAACGGATGTTTCAAACGAACACATAATTTTTTCCTATTATATATAGAAATATAAATAAACTAGTGGAACCCCGGTCATAACCGACGGGCCAAGGGCAATATCAAGTTAAACAAATGTACGTAGATGAAACTTTAAATTTGGATTGGGAACTTCCTATAGTGTGAGAAAAGAAGCCCAACGCTCTCTATAATCAAAGGAATCTGTGGTATAAATGCAATGTACCCCGCATAATCGCCTGTAAAGACTTCTGTTTGAAATACTCGTGTCAAGCACCAATGTACAGTTGATATGGTGCCATTATATAATCCATTTGATGCATACAAATTGCGGAGAAGCATCATGGGTATATTTATTATTTACTACATATCCATTATTTACTTTAGATATCCCATATTTACATCAAATACCCTGTAGTTTCATCGAAATAAACTCGATATGTAGACATCATTATTTTTGAATTGTATGTGTAGCACTCATTTTTTTACATTTGGTGCATAATAGTATTATTAAACTTAATAATTTTTCATCATATCCAAATTCTAATGAAAGGGCACATTCAAAAGATTGCTTCTAAGGGCACTTATGGACGAATCTTCCAAAGGAAACATCCAAAGAACGAAATGATTCCTCCATAATGCTTTGATCATCCGGAAATGTGCCAAGAACCATCGGATAAAAGTTGTTTGTTGCTAAACCGGCGAATAGAAGTTGTTTGTTTTGGAACTAGTGGATGTACCGGACACACACATGACGAATTCTTTTCTATTAAATATAGAGATAAGTACTACACACACAATTCAAAAATATTGATTTCTACATATTGAATTTATTTGGATGAAACTATAGGGTATATGAAGTAAATATGGGGTATCTAAAGTAAAAAATGAATACATAGTAAATAATGGATACAAATAAATAATAAATACACCCACTATACTTCTCTGCAATCTCTATGCATCAAATGGATTAAATAATGGCATCAAACTAATTCTACATTGGTACTGAGCTCGAGTGTTTTAGGCGAAAGTCTTTACAGGCAATAGTACGGGATACATTGCATTGATACCAGAGATTCCTTTGATTTACGGAGAGTGTTGGGCTTCTTTTTGAGTACGTTGTAGGTAGTTCCAAATACAAAATTTAAAGTTTTTATCTACATACATTTGTTAAACCCCTAAATTTCCAAGAGTCCCCTCGGGAGACTCTAGAAGGTTTGGGCAGGTTCCTGTGGTGTAATTTTATGCCAATTTTCTTTGATATTTTTAATGTAGTTGGAAATTACTAAAAATTTTATGTGAGTCCAATTTTTTCCTAAATCCGACATTTGATGAAAAAGTTATAGGGTGTTGAAGTTCAAATGGGGAGTGCAGGCACGTCGGGCAACTCCAAAAACTTTTGCTAGGACACTCTATTGAATGTGAGATTTTCAATACTAACAAGTAATATTTTTTCCTTTCAAATTGTAAAAAAAAATATCTTGTCTTTAGTGAAAAATGCACATAAATTCAAGTCAAACATTTTCACACATTATCGCACATTGTTGGGCAGCTTACCAAAAAAACTTCTTCTTTTTCACATAAAACTTTGAGATCATCATATTATTTACTATTTATTTTTTCCACAACAGTATGTGGTGTAAGCTTTCTTATTGACCATTCGGATTCTCATTCTAAAACTTATTAAGTTCACAAAAAAACATAACGCACACTGATAATTTTCAAACCACCACTCCTTTCACAATTTTTTTAATATGCTACACCCTGTCTCTACCTCTTAAAATTGGAGTACAAGGTGCTAATATTGTGCTTCACATGATGGAAATGAATTTAGACCTTGTGTAGTGCAAAATTTTGACACCAAAAGTAAGGTAGTTATGCCTAAAACCGCCAAGTTAAGCAATGTGTATGTATGGAAAGCCCAAACAATATTACATTTATTTTTCAATAGTAGCCAATAGACTTACAAATTCAACCCAAGTGATTTTATATTTTTCCAATTAAATGTGAATTAGTTATGATTTTTCAAAGATCCATGTGAAGAATGTTGGGTTATTATCAATAGGTGGGGGCCATGACCCTCCCACAATTGGCCTAAAACCGCATGCATAACAACTGTAAACCGGCAATGAGTCAACCTTAAACTAATTCTAGAAATATTCCATTTTCTCCACTCTTGCATGCACAATAAGTCTAGAAGATCCCATTTTCCTAAAACCACCAACTGTGCATCCAATTCATGCCACCCTAGCCTTTTCTCCCGCCATTAAAAATAGAGAGTTGGTTACATGTGCAAATAGTGGCGGTTTATGGTGAAAAAGTAGCTGGCGGCCATGGGACATTGGCGGTTTTAGGCAAAACTACCTTAGTCAAAGTCTGTTGATCCATGAAACACAGGGAAGAAAATGGACCCTTTTCTCTACTTCAGATACTATTATATCACAATCCGTGCGGTCAAACTTTATGAAACTTTTTATGTACGTTCCATAATAAGTTTTAATTGAGATCCTACGGTTAAAACTAGAAGTAAAAGTTATTTGTTTCGTCCTTACTCATTGCACTAAAACAAACAATTTTGTAGTGTTTGTGGTGTGAAATTGTCAAAGAAATTTAGGGGTTAACTCAAGATTGACCTTGGTTCATCGGTTACAACGGGGTTCCACTATATATATATTTATATATAAGTAGCTCTTATCTTCTTACACCTTTATACAAACTTCCAAGAATTGGAAAAATAAATTGCAATTATAATTATAAGAACATGGCCAAGATTTGCAGAAGCCCAACTTGGGACTCTTGGTTACAAAAGAGCTCTTTTTGCCAATGTGACGTATGCATGTGTACATGTTCTATTTCCACCGCTATAATTTTTCGATCAATTACAGCTTCATGTGTATAACGCCATTGCTCACAAACGTAGCTGTAATTGAACCAAGAAAGACGCCATGTAACAGCATGATTGCATGGAGCTACATCTGAAGGTGAGGATCTTAGGACCTAAATATTTTGTTTCGATTTCCTGCTCATCTTGGACGCGTCCAGAGCATTTCTTCCCGGTACTTATTGTTTTCAAAGTGTAATAAATTGAGGTGCCTCAAGTGGAATTGGAAAGGTTTGAAATGTGGTTGTGCATACATCCATGAATGATTAACTTGGAAAGTCACGGATTTGGTAATTTGGTCATATGATGCCCAGACAATTATGGATGGGGAATCATCAACGACCCCGGAGAAGCAAAAGCGCCTCAAGGATCTCAGCAACGATGGTGACAGCAAAAATATGTTTGTCAACCGAGGGAAGCCAGTTTCAGAGAAATGGAAACCAGTGTGGATGTGGCTGCAGTCTTTGACAAGGACCAAGATTGTTGACTCCACCGAAGTTGCTGCTTGGCTGGAGAGCAATTCTGAATACGCCTCGCAGATGAAGCGGTACCATAGTTATGGAGTTTTGGTGCATTACGTCCAGAAGTGTCACCAAAGATTGCTCCGTGGTCGAAACCACAGAGGAGAGGGCAAGGTATATTCACGTGACAGTTTTCTGACATGATAGTAGAATTTGATGCCAATACCACAATCACTGCTGATCATTTGCTGATTTGAACTGCATTGGTTACACTGATTATTGGTGACCCATGTTGCTTGTGGTGCTTATGAGGATTACTTGTGTGTGGGATTCAGTCACTTTCTGTCAAGAAACCTCCTCATGAGCGGCGTATGACCAATGATATTCGGCTTCCAAATGGACGGTTTGGCTCAAGACTGAGGAAGCACATCAGTCCAGAAGAGAAGCAGGAAGACGCTAATTACCAGCTACAATGGAGTCAGCAACTGGTTCAGAATCTCTTACCACAGGAAAATGCGCCCATATACGATTCAGGAAAGATGATCGTGCCATCACATATTCTAGTAGTTGGGAGAATTTTTTTATGTGAGGATCATTTTTGTGCACATGTCATCTTTTCTCACTGTCGATGAACACAGCTAAATGAAGAATGGGATTGTTTGATTACGACAATTCATAATTGTTCAGAGGTTTTAATTAGGGTTGAAGTACCGTCTTCTGATACAGATAAAACAGAAGAAATTAGCAATCTTGATGCTGAAACATGGCGAGATCAGTGGCAAGTGCTTTTAAGTACCGGGAAGAGCAATGCTGAGGTGCAATAAGTCAAGATGATGTGGAATGAGTCGAGACTAGAAAATAAAAATTTCTGCACATATTCTTAATGAGATGGTTTTTAATTGCATGGTGGTTTCTCAGATGGATCGCAATGCAGAGATTAAAGTGGAAAAGCCGCTTCCAGGGACCAGTCCATATCCTAAACGGATCAAAAGGCCGAGATCTTTCTATAGCCCAGGCAAAAATTTTCCTCCTGCTATATCAATTCGAAATCTGAGTGAATTTTATTCTCAAGTTGAGTATATTTTCAAAGTATGTGACGTATCCAGGATCTGGACACAGAGTGGTTCGCAGGCTTCTTGTGTGAGGCTTTGTCAATGCCCGGTTCACTGATTGGGTGGCAGAAGTGCAAATGCTCAGAACGCTTTGATTACAGGCCAATGCACTTCATTAGCAAGGAGAAAGTGGCGAACCCAGTGGCTTTGTTGGATAAAGTGGACGCATTATCCAAATTCGAGTTGTAAGTTTTGGATGCCCTTCATAGTGTCGCTAAAGATCGGATTATTTGAGTTTTTTAATTAGTAGAAATGTAATTATCATCACATTACATATATTTGTATTTATTGACCCATCGGAATCACTGGCAGGATCTTACAACTAGAGATGCGACTGAGAGAGACAATCTCAAGATGCAAAGGCCAGACTTATGATGCTGTATCAAGTTCAGGGGAAAACCTGAAGCAACGACGGAGCCGAGGAGGTTCAGACACACATATCCATGCTTGGGCCTTCTCTGAGGCATCGACAGGTGATTGTGCCTCCAAATAAAACTGCCACAATTCTGAGATAATCTTCTATACTTTGCCCATGTCAACTTGTCTTAGGTGTTTAAAGAGTTTGAAATACTGTAATGTTGACTGAACATGCAAGTGTATCCTCAGATCTTACAGAAGGAACTAAGAATGGAGCACCAAGCATCCTTGAATCTTTGAAGGACCGTGAGCAGGGTGCGAATTCAGGAACTGGTGCATATCGACCCAACGAGGTTGGTACGCGAGGCAAACGATGGACGAGTGTCTTGAATGGTAGGTTCAAGACTTCATCAGAGTATTTTCTTGTGGTCAAGATCTTTGTATATGAAGGATTCAAGCAAGCATTCTATGCTTGATGCACTAACTTCCATATTGTGTCTCCTACCATTTTCTGTGAGACTCCTCTCTGTTGGCCAGGTTGGGACTCTCTCGAGAAGCAAAGGTTAGGGCCCTCAAATTGGTTGCATAAGCGAGCATATTCCTCTTGGATGCCAACGTGGTGCGCCTACACTTCAAGCAGTGCCATAGCTCAACCATTAGGTAGCACACGAATGGATGTGAGTAACAGCTGTACCTTCACTTTCTTTCCTTATTTTGCATCTTCATACTTTTGAATCAGGCTTAAAACATTTTGGGACTTGAGCCTCGGAAGTTCCTCCTGTTACAGCACATAACTTACAATGTGGATGATCCGGAATTTTTTTTCAGCAAGGTATTCAGAAAGTACTTGATGTAAGGTTCCATCCTGGTGGAGAGCCCATGTTGGCTGTAAGCTGCAATGAGGTGCCTCTCCTTTCTCTTACGAATTTTATGCAGCGTCAATCTCCCTTGCCACATTGGGTTTTTAACTACTTTATAGTATCATATCTGTTTCTTGTTGATAGCAGCCGCCTCATGAGTTGTTGTTATATGATCTTCAACGTGGTCGTGGTAAAGAGCTGGCAGGGCACGACATCCAGGTAAGCTTTTTTCTGGCGAAAATCACAGGTAATATAATGATTTCTGCCTTGACGAACTTGTTTCCGACACGATGAATAGGAATAATCTCTAGATCTGAACTTTTCTACAGATTCAGGCAGTCGAGTTTGCACTAGGAGGAGAAAGAGTTGTATCGTGTGCAAGTAATGTTGTCAAGGTATGGTTTCCCTCTGTTGGTTAGATCATGTCTATGATGAGCCCTTTTCTGTTTGCCTGAGGTAGAACACTTCCAAAAGATGTTCTTTCTTGGTGTTGTAGGTCTGGGAATCAAGATCGGGCAATTGTCTACATACCTTAGGGCCTGGATCAGATGATAGTACTCAAGGGCACACGAAGAAAATCAGTGCATTAGCCGTCAATGAACTCCAACCTTGTAAGCAAATCACTGAATCTACAGATTCAACACCAATATATACTTATCAAAGGTGTTTTTTTGTGTTTTTAGTGCTATTTTCTCAGCAGAATGGTTTTGCTCATACATGATTAATTCAGGCCTTGCGGTAACAAGTGGAGGAGTAGGAGACAACCGGTTACTACTTTGGAATGTATCAACAGGGAAACTGGCTTCTGATCTAAATGCCGCTTACAGGTCTGTAATGGCCCATGTTGAAGAGTGAAATATTGACTACCGTGTCTCAGTTTTGTTTGCCTTGAAACCTCACCATACAGATGCTAGCTTGTGGATAAATTGATGTCAAATCTGGATGATGTCGATAATTGTGTTATGTGGTGATAGGCAGGAACAGGCGGATCCTCTATCAATGGACGCTCTGAAGTTCTGCAATGAGAAGTATCTGGTGTGTGGGAGCGACTCAAGAGGAGGAAAGCCAGCTATTATGCAGCTACAGTATGGGACATCGATGCTCGGGCTGACCTTGCAACATTCCCTGCACATGATTCTGTATGAAAATAAATAAAAATCCTCTTCGTCTGTCGCACATTTTAATAAATACGACCCATATCAAGACTAGATGCTCATTTTAACCGACTTCAGGATGATACTCACTCTGGAGTGACTCTGATTTGAAGCACAATATGGTTGCAGTTCATAACGTGTCTGGATACCAATGCCTCTGGATCCAGTGTCATTACAGGTATTCTCTAGGTTTGCTCCGAATTATGCGTCTGCTATAAATCATTCTGTGATCATGTATTTGCATATTGGTAAGTACTCTGTTCAATAATGAGTGTAGGCTCTGGAGATGGAAGTGTCAATCTCTTTGATGTGAGAACTGGTGGCAATATTGTCAGATTGCCCCTCAGCTCAACTTGGGAGGTGAGAAATTAATCACATCAGTCGCTATATCATATTAGTTGATACGATGGTAGTTGTTGATGCAGTAGTTTTGCAAAAGTCGGCAGTTGAGGAATTAGCTTGCCCGAAATATTTTGTACTTTGAACCATTTAGAGCCACAACCTCAGCATAGTAAACTGCCAAAGTAATGAATATTTCCAAAATTGTTGGCTGCTGTCTCAGAGAGTGGACAAGCTCTAATTCTGGACATGTCACAGGTTACATCAGTCTCCTTTAGTTCATGTGCAAGGTTTTTCCAAGCTTCGTGCACTGGGAATTGCACCTTCATCTGGGATACACGCATGATGCCTTTGAAGACAGGCCCTAGATGTGTGACCCAACCTGCACCTTTGGCTCAGGAAACATCCTTTCGAGCTCTCCACCACTTGAGCCATGGGAATCCCATGCCCACCGCAGCAAACGCATTCCAAGTGCCTGGGTAACTACATAATTGCTTTAAGCTGCTCTAATCTTTGCTAATTTCACTTCACGTATCTTCTAAAAATTCAACGAAGCATCTTGTTGTAGGTATGTTGATATAGGAGACCAAGGCGTGAATGATGCACGGTGGTTTCAAAATGACGCCATAATTGTTACTGCAAGTGGCAATGGCAGGTGTGCACTTTGAATTAGGTTTGATCAAGAGTACTACCATGTTGGTTGCAGAATTCTACTTACTTTCGCCCCAGTTTTTGGTTACTCCAACAGTCTAATATTAAGCTTTTTTCTGTGTACAGTGTTGCTATGTGGAATCCTTCATTAGGGCAGCCATGTGTTCAACAGATTTCAAACCATTCTCGCTGTATTAACACGGTATATGTCCTCATCTGGGTCATGTGTTGCACACGTTGGATCGTTACAGACTAAAATTTTAAGATATTAACTTGAAATTTAACTTTTCGGATCAATTTTGTTCATGGAAACAACTGATTGCAAGTGAGCAACACTAAATTCTTGACTTCCTGAAGGTGGCTGTCTCGCCTAAGGACCAGTTCATATGCACAGGAGGCGATGACCAAAAAGTGGTAGGTTCCATCAAGTCACAGAATGAGATAACTTTATATCAATCACATAAGTATACAATTATACTGAAATTTCAATACTACATAACCAATTGACAAATTGTTTGGATGTCACTTAGTCAACGTGTCGTGATTTTCATTGCAGGTGTTGTATCAAAATGTTCGACAACAGTCGTGCCCTCGTTGGCGACTGACACACCCTTTATATGATGACACCTGAAGAGCATCCACGGAAGAAATGTGAGATCAGATGCATTCTCGAAATTGAATTTGGACGATCTTTTGCTATTTTGAGGGAAGGATAGCAGTGAAAGTGTACCATGCAATATGTCATCATTTGAGTTGATAATCTTGGATACATGAAGATATTGGAGATCTGGGTTGCGCTTACGACTGGGTAAGGTAGAATTCTTAAACCCCTAAATTCCTCTAACAATCTCACACCAAAAACACTTCAAAACTGCTCGTTTCAGTGCAATGAGCAAGGAGGAAAATCAAAACTTTTTTTTCTAGGTTTTACCGTAGGATCTCAATAAAGACTTATTAACCCCTAAAGTTCCTTGACAATTTCTATCCAAAACTAGTCCAAAACTGCCATAGTCAAACATGGCCGCAATATTCACATTTTTTAGAAGAATTCTCAACTGTTAACCATAAGATCTAAAACTAGACTCATGTATAATAATCCTATAAAATTTTAGTTGCAATCCACCGCACGGATGTGAAGATTATAGTGTTTGAAGTGCAAGAAGTAGTTATTTTTCCCTCTTGCCCGACAAAGTCAGCTCACTTTGACTAAGCATATCTTCTAGTATTTATAGTACATTGTGTTGGAAACCATTACCAATGTAAAGAATATGATGTTAGCTAAGTGTGTGCAAAATTTGAGGTCATTTCGAGGGGTACATCATGCTCAAATAAATATTTTAGTGAAAGGGGGTATAAAACAATGCAAATGACTACAAATGAAGTGAGAAATTATTTGCTAAATATGAGTTTATAAATTTAGAAATCCGAACGGTTGAAATGTGGAATTTAAATTTTTACTTATTTTAGAGATTTTTTTCTTCTAAAACGGGTTAAATCTCTAATTTTAATGAGTTTATTGAATTATTCAAATATTATAGGTGAGGGCAGGGCTTCAAAATGGGGACCCGCGCAGCTTCTCAGGAGTGGCCTGCCACTGCAAGGCGGCGTTTTTTTTTTTTTTTTTTTTCTTCACGTGCCATCTCTTTCATTACCCACAGCCCCTGCCATGCACCACTTTTTGCAGTTTTTTTTAATTTTCTATTTATCCCTTTTCTTGGAATTTGTGGGGTCTTCCCTTCCACTATTCCTCCCCTTGATTTGGGCTACCCCACCCTTTCTCCACCCTTTGTGCCCCTACTTATTGCCCCTCTTTCACACTTGTGTTTCATTGGTTCCCAGGGGTGCCCAGGCTGCCCATCCTCCCCATTTTTGACAATAGGTGGTACTAATTTTTAAACCGTAAATCCAAAAAAAAATTTAAAAATACCTCCACGAAGCTCTTGTCAGGGCCGATCTACAATAAAAGTTTTTAAAAAAAGTATTTTTTTTCGAATTTTAGGAACCTGCCCAAAATGTGAAATCCCCCCAAAGGAGACTCTGGTCAGTTAGGGGTTAAGTATCATAAGTCTCACAAAATGACATAAACTTTGACCGTACGGATTGAAAGATTGTAGTGTTTGAAGTAGAGAAAAGGGTTCATTTTCTTACCTGCGTTTGGTGGATCAATAGACTTAGGCTTCACTTGGTGTCCAATTTTGCACTACACAAGGTCTAAATTCATTACCATCGTGTTAAGCATGGTGATAGTTCCTTGTACACCATTTTTTAGAGGTGAAGAAAGGATGTAGAGTATTCAAAAAAATATGCAAGGAGTGTAGGTTCAAAAATTGTCAATTCACGTTTTATTTTTTGTGAATTTGTTATGTTTTTAAAATAGAATCCAAATGGTCAATGAGAAGGTTACACCACATATTGCCATTGAGAAAAAAAAAAAAAAAGTTAAAATATGAAGATCTCTAAGTTTTATGTGGAAAGGAAGAAGATTTTTTGGTACCTTGCCCGACAATGACATATGCTATTTTTCACTAAAGACAAAAGATTTTATTTGACAACATGAGAGGAAGTAATATTATTTGCTAGCATTGAAAATCAATAGAATGTTCTAGCAAAAGTTTTGGAGTTGCCTGATGTGCCCACTCTCCCCATTTGAACTTCAAAACCCAATAACTTTTTTATTTAATGGGAAAAAATTGAAATCACAAAAAGCTTTTTGTAATGTCCATCAACAGTAATATTTATTAAAAGAATGTTATAAAATGACACAGTAGGAACCTGCCCGAACCTTCAAGAGTCCCCGAGAGGACTCTTGATAATTTAGGGGTTAATCGAACTAGATTTAATATGAACCTCTCAGAATGTTCACCGATCGAATGGTGAAGATAATTCTGCTCTGAACAGTGTCACTTTTCTGAATGAAGATTTGACACCTGGTTCCCAATCCTACCTTTTCCATATTCTGATCTATCACGAATGCTATTCAAGAGGATAGCTAACTTTCAGGAAAATCAAGTTATCCTGCCACTAGAAATATGTACATGATATCAAACAGAAACTGTTTGTGCTCTCATTTGAAGGGCGTCCATTAAACTAAATCACAACTAATGACCATGCATGGCCATGTCTTTGTAAAATCTCCCAAAATATCCAATTACACTACTTGTGAGAAAAATAATCTGACGATGTATTTGCTTCTTATACTAAAGATGTGCTGCCAAACCTTCCAATACCCATCCTCTCCCGGCATCAATTATCACCCAGTCGCAAACAAATCCTTTCCAGCTTGGTGATAATGCTGAGAGATAAGGCTCACCATTCAAAAAGACCTGGTAAACTATCTCACACCACCACCACAACCGGCACTAGCCAAGGCGCTACTGTAGCTAGTAGACAAGAAAATTAATTGACTTATCCAGCATTGTATCATTCCATGAGGGAGGTACATGAAAGGCGTTGGCCACAGAGGAAAAGCTGCTGCAACAAGATTTTTTATCTGTGGCAGTCAAACACGCCCCGGTGAATTCAGTCTAGGTCTATCCAAGTCCCCAGCGCTTGCTACTGGTCCAGAGCTCGCCGTGATAATAGCCTGAGGCTTGCCATCCTCATCCTGGCCGTCGATGCCTACGATCGCAGCCTGCATGGTTCCCATCGCAGAATATTCCCGGTTCCGCTAAATCTAGCGCCATTGCTGCTAAATCTGACGGGCCACAGCCCCCGCTTCCGGATAATACAGCTTCTGAGGCTTCTCGAGCTCGTCCAGCTCCAATAAATATGTTCCAAGTTCCCGGTTTTTCCAATATCATTTTGACCACCACTTGCATCAATCGAACTTCACTGTCTAGCTTTCATTGTCTAGCTCCGAACCATGGCGTCCACGCTAGCGATGAGCAGCTCCGGGGTAGCTATAGCCAGCTCGGTCGTAGTCAAGGCGCAGGCGCCTGTGCAGGAGAGTACCGGTGCTGTGAAGGTGCCGTTTGTGAGCCTGAAATCTGCCGGTCGACGTCGGATGGTGGCTGTACACATGAGTGCCGGGTTGGGCGCCACTCTGCCCGAAGGCTACGAGGTGAAGGACCGCGTTGTGGTGGACGATAATCATGAGGTGGATGCCGCAAGTGGCAATGTCATCCAGAAGCTGATTGCCGGATTCAAGAGCTTCAAGGAGAGCAAGTTCACGTATGTCATTGAGCACTGCAATGGTTGAGAAATAGTAGCTACAACGTGACATTGTGGGATTTGGTTCAACTGGTCACTGAGTTGGATGCATGTGTGTTGTGTGCAACAGGCCTAACCCCGAGCTTTTTGAGCCATTGAAGTCGGGACAAGCTCCAGAGGTATACACGAGATTTTCGTCTGTAAACACATCGAGACAGTCTTATTAAATTTGCAGCGTGTTTCCATCTGAGTGGCCATCTTCTTACTAGAATGCGATACATGTGAAACCGTCAGTACTCGGCTGGAATCTGGTGTTCCGTTGAATTTGGCAAGTAATGGAGAATTGCTGGTACTTATTCTCATCTTTGTTTTTAGGTGATGATTATTGCTTGTGCGGACTCGCGAGTGTGCCCAACAATGCTTCATGGTCTCAACCCTGGCGAAGCTTTCATTGTGCGAAGTGTGGCCAATCTTGTGCCTGCGTATGATCCATCGGTAAATTCCATCTCTCCCGGAATAATTGACGTTCAATAAGTGGCAGTACGGCATACAGGTTAACTAGCGTCGCTGGTTATGCTTATCAGGAATCTGATCTTCAGAAACAGAGGATTGATTTCAACTCTATGTTAATGTCATTTGCTGATGCTTGTGGTGATTTGCAGTTGGAAAATGTGCATCACGGAACAAGCGCAGCTGTGCAGTATGCCGTCACTGCTCTTGGGGTAAAAAAATCCCGACTATTAGAATTCAAATAGATGTGTTTCTGCTGCTGGTTTTCAGCCGGATATCATTTATGCTACGTTTGTTACACTCGCGGTTTCTGGTACCGTTGGCATTTTTTGTACTGGATTGTCCAGGTGCAAGTTCTGAGCGTATCACAAACATTATTGAGTCTTTTTTAGTACCGTTACAGATATCTTATTAGAAGAGTGATAAAAACAAACTGGGCTGAAAGAGAGATTACATCTGGCCCAATATGTGTATCAGAGCCTTTTCTCATTTGTTGATTATGGTGTGCAGGTGAAGAAGGTGATTGTGATGGGACACAGCAGCTGTGGTGGAATCAAGGCCTTGATGACCATGGATGACTTTGGCAGGTGAACTGCTTTCCTTGCACCGAATAGAGGAAAAGGATGTTCAGAAAAGGGCTTAAATTGGTTTCCATTCGCTGTGTACAACGTAACACTTTTTAATATCCTTTGTGCAGTGATTTTGTTGGAAGCTGGGTGAAAATTGGACTGCCAGCCAAGGAAGCCACGCTCTCTCAGTTGGGTGACAAGCCACTCACGGAGCAGTGCAGCTTCTGCGAGCAGGTAATTTCCCATCGCCCATGGAATAATCATCTTAACCGAATGTAAGATGTGTATTTACAAATGATGCTCTGTTCAGAGCTGGTGACTAATCTAGTCTGTGTTGAGTGTACTGCAGGAGGCAGTGAATGTGTCGCTCAGGAACTTGCTCTCATTTCCGTTTGTTGAGGAGAGAGTTAAGAAGGGAGAAGTGGAGCTGTATGGCATGCACTACGATTTCCATGATGGCAAGCTCACAAGCTGGAAGGCGGCACCCGCAATGGCGAACGTGACTGCTTGAGTGTACCAGATAGTTAGTGTACAGCCCGAAACCGCAAGGACTTGCTAGTACACAGTTTTCAATTTCACGCACAATGATTCTGAGTATGGCTCTGCCGAGTCAGGATAGGCAGCAACCTTCCAGCAGGGTTTGCGTTCTACTAACAATTATGTTTAATATGAAATAAATCCGACTTTCTGAAAGATACTGGCATAAGGTTTATTTTCCATCTGAAGATCATTTTTCATCATCATAAACCTATTTTATGCATTCCAATATAGTCCACATTCTCTAATGGTTAACTAACTGAAATAAACGCCTACAACCCCTGAAGTCGAGCTTCAGTGACAGCCGAAAGTGACACCTATATTACCGCTACGGATTGCAATCCTAAGAATGGATTGCTCGGTCAAGTTTTTAATTGTCACTAGTCATCTGGGAGCTTTTACACTGCCGACTTTAATATGGCTGATAGTCTCAGATTCTTCATCACAAACATGGTGATAATTGAGGTAGACCATACTTAGAAATGGCTTTGCTCTTACAGGTTGATGGGGTACTTAAGTGATCAACAGGGAAACCGCATATGTGCATTTGTGAAGACCACCTAACCAACCATGACTCTCTTCCTCCCTCGTAAACGCACTGCAACACCAACCACAACAGTCCCATCATTGCTCAGCTGTACTGGTATCTAATTGACCTCACAAACTGTTCCTCCTGAAGATAAGAGACGTACCAGCCTCTGGCACGGGAATAGAAAAAGAAATAGCCTGTGGTACCAAATGATGCTTACTAATGATTCGGTAACCACTAAAGCATGGCAGCCAAATTAAACCCCAAAGAGACAAAAAAGAAAAGAAAAGAAAACATAGAAAGGCGACCAAGGATCAGTGCCAAGGAGAAACTTACCAGCAGCAAGTTTGTTGTAAGTGGAACTCCAATACTTGGATGATTTATTGTACGCTGCTAAGATTAGTCCGTTCTGTGAAATCCCAAAGGAACAACATCAGTTGCGAGATCCATAACTATGGAATGAAGCAAGAAAGTGATCTGAATTAGAATATGTTAGTAAAAACCTTGATTGTTACTTGCTGATATCCAAACCAAGGCATGTATCAACCACTGTTGCTCAGGCTTAAACAACTGACAAGACAAAGGGAATGACAAGAAAAAAGACTAGATACTCACAAAATCGCCAACCGAGGAATGCATGGCAACACATGCACGCTCAAGCACATAGAGATCCACAGCTTTATCTTCTGGCAATGTTGAATTATAACCCAAACCGAAATCGATGAGAACCTGTTTATCAGGATCAAACGCTGACACAATAAAGAGCAAGAACTCGGGAAAACATCACGTATCAGGAACACTTCTCATGCACCAAACAGACCTAACACTCCAGGCAATAATACTTTCCAATCCAAGAATATCATTTCCTATATAAAAAGTGATGACATGCAGTACCAGTCGGCCAGTTTTCGCACAAACAATCATATTGGAGGTAGTCAGGTCGCCATGTATCAATCCCCCATCATGCAGCTTTGCGATTGCTCTGCCAATATGCTCCGCCAGCTCCTCTATCTTGCGATCTGCACGTCCACCGAGAAGATCACTACAAGCACAACACACCTTCAAATGGAAATAAAATTAAAGGCTAAACTGTGCCATACCGAGAGTGAGCAGAGGCCCCGCCTGCAGCAAAATATCCTTCACCAATAAACCTTCCACAAACTCGAACGTCAGAGTGTTGGTCACCAAGTCCACCGCGTACAACGCAGGGGTTACAACCCCGAGTTTCCGAGCCTTGGTCAAGGTGCGAGCCTCCTGCAAACACAGCAAATGAAACAACAATTCTCAATGCTTTGACATCCACAAAACACCGAAAACCTTAAACCCTGATTCTAAAACCCTAGACTCTGGACCGGAACTTGTGGCTACGATGCACACAGCTTCCGTGCAAGTAACCATAAGGGGATCCTTTCAACGCTTTACCAATCACAAGTTAACGAAAACCATATCCCTTGGATCACTGTAAGCCCTATGCCCAAAACCCTAAACTTGTAACTTGTGGTTTCAATGAACACAGCTCGCATACTTGGCAAAGGAAAACTCGCAGTTGCAAAATGAGAATCATGAAGCTCACAAACAGCATACATCATCCACATGAAGCTTACACACAAAAGATTGACATACATACCCCAGCGAGACGCTTCTGAGTGAGCTTCACGTCCAGGATAGGATGGCGATACTTTTTGGAGAACCGCTCCTTGACCACCACTTTCTTCCCCAAAAAGATGCTCTCGTACACGCGCTGATTACAAAACTCGCCCCATCAATGACCCAAAGAGCAAAGAAACCGAAACCCTAACCTCAAGAGAAAAAAACTTACAGCTTCGGCGCCCTGCTTGTAGAGAGCCAATCCGGCCTGTGCAGGCTCAACGCTCTCGCTCTCCGCCATAGCTGAAATAATCTCCCTGCAGACCATCAAATTCCTCAACTCACACAGCTGGTGCGGGTATCACCCAGTTACCATCTCATTGACATCTTCAATCGCTTCTGCATATTCAAAGATGTGGGCTTCCAATGCGATTGTGTAAGTCTGTGCTCTGTCAACTTGACATTCACCATAATTGGATCTTTCAATAGCTAGGTTTATGGACGCTTGGACGAGGATTTCGTGACTGCAAGACCATTCCCATCTCTGGTCTTGAGTAACGTGAAGAATCATGGTGCTACTTCGAGTTCTTTCCAGCAGGCGGATTCTTTTCATGTGATGGGCTGTATGCGTGATCTGGAGAGGATTTGGTGATGGCTGCCACGCCTCTATGTATTGGCAAGGTCGCGCTTCCAAGTGAATGGAAAAAGCAGGTTAGGGTTTGCGATGTGCGAGTCATGGAGCGAAGATTGGGAGCTCCGGGCATTGGGAGGAGGCCCAGGATTGATCGATTCTGCAAGGGCAGGGTGAGGAGGAGGAGCACGACTGCTGCAACAGATTGCAAACCGGAGGCGTCCTCAGGTGATATCCGCATCGCCTTCAGGTCTGGGAAGATGCTGAGCGAAGTGAGCAGCTGGGGCATCGGTGGCCCGGCGAAGATGTTCGTGGAGGTCACAACAACCGACGAAATGGCGCGCGTTCTCAGGTTCATGCCTTTCCTCTTGACAATATGAGATGAATCCTTGAATTATGGCAGACATTGCAATTCAAGATCTGCGGTGGTTTGTGGTGGGCAAGGGAATTTGAGACAACTGGTTGTGCGTACATTGGTCATGGCAGGTATTGCACGAACCACAATGTGCGATGGTTTGTGGTGGGCAAGGGATCCAACTGCTTGTTCGACGACCGTGGGTTCGACGGCTGCGTGATCCTCAACCGCATTGATTTTCTGGAGAATCTTGGGACGGGTCGGTACCGAGTCGGAAGTGGGTATCCATTCAACATGCTCGGAGTTCAGTGCTCTCGAGAGGGTTACTCGGGGCTTGAATTTGCGGGTGGGATCCCGGGCACCGTCGGTGGAGCCGTTTACATGAATGCCGGCGCTGATGGGCAGGTGTGAGTGAGTGCTCCATGTTTTTTCTCTTGCTTTGCAGTTTCTTTGTGGCTTTGTGTTTTGGTGTTGATATGTTGCCAAGGCTTCTTGACGTGCATGTTGTGCTCTCTATAGGAAACAGGAGACATTGTGCAGAGTGTGGAGGTCGTGACAGCGAGTGGCGTTTCACGCTCACTTTCTCGGGACGCAGGAGAATTGCCTTTCGAGTACCGCAGTTCTCCTTTTCAGAAGATGCGAGACTCAGCTGTGATCATTGCCGCCACTTTTGAGTTGCAGCCCAGCCCTGACGCAAAGCAACGGCAGCGCATGTATTTAGAGAGGTATGCACATCTCTGGATATCTGTTCGCGTCCTGTGGGCACCTTGAGTATCCTTTCTGGGCCATCTCCATGTAGTATTTCACCACAGCTTAAGATGAGTCTCAAACTGAAACTCCATATCTGGTCATTTCGGATATGCACTTGTGTGAAGAAAATATGTGCTCTTAATCATCCTATATCATCATTGAAAGTAATAATATAGCATGATCATATACTTTCTATCATGAACCGGTAGGTGTGTGCCTTTCAAGAGGTATGAACAGAACATCTATAGTTTGTAGATATCTGTTTTTGCATCTTCTGAATCTTGAGTATTCTTCTGGGCCATCACCATGTTGTATATCATCACTGCTTGAGACGTGTCTCGAACTTCAACTTCATGTCTAGTCGTTTCTGATCTACTCTTGACCATGAAAGTGGCGAGTGCTCGCATAGGTGTGTGCAAATTAATGTTCCCAATCATGTATGAGCATCTGTTTCTGAACATCTACAGTTTGTGGCCACATGTTTGCCATCTGTTTTCTTGGTGAGGTATTTTCATGCTGGATTTGCAGGCGGAAGAGGACGCAGCCAGTGTCGGAGAGGAGTGCAGGCTGCGTGTTCCGGAACCCGGGGGCGGGATGCCAGTCAGCCGGGGCGTTGATAGAGCAGGCTGGGCTCAAGGGAGCGGCGATTGGGGGGGCCAGAATCTCGGAGAAGCACGCCAACTTCCTCATCAACGGGGGAGGCTCTAAGTCACACGATATGCAAGCTCTCATTGCGGTGGTCAAGGACCAAGTGCACCAAAAGTTTGGGGTTTGGCTGCAGGACGAAGTCTTGTACGTCCCTTACAACTAGTTGCTATGTCAAGATTGAGCATATTGACGGATGGTATGTTACCAGCACTTTGCCAGGATGATCAGAATATGGTCACTACATGTAGAATTACAGCGATAAGTGTAGATCTGAGAGTGATTGAACTTTTTACAGAACTGTCCGGATTACTGTCATGTGAATACGAATCTGATGAACTAATTGCTATAGGATTCTGAAGCACCAGTTTCTCAGGGATCACCTCTTTACTTTGCGGTTATCTCTTTTGTTTGCTACAAGAGGTAAGGAATTTACGCAGTCCTCTAACGTCTCAAGGATTCATCGTCTCATGGATATACTAGAAATCTTATAATATGTGTGCACACTGGCACAACCATTCCACACAAGAAACCAAAATTTTATTTTTATTTAGATTTCTTATAAAAATGCAGTATTTTGTGTCCGAAGAGGGCCTCGAAGTAGAATCCTCACGATCCGCAAGACCAGGTCGCCGGCTCTCAACGAACAGTCTAACAAAGTCATGGTCTTCAGCTTCGAAGAAGACCTTTTTCAAGCACCCAGGCTCATAAATGTGCTCACGGAATCCTCACTCTTCCGTATCTGAGACTGAAGTTGCAAGTTCTCCGAGTTGGTCGATCACTGCACAAATTTGGGAACAATGTGATGACGAAAGAGCAGGAATTCAATGGCGGCGGCGAGTCCGTCAGAGCCTGCAGTCGGTATCGGGAGTGATGGTGATGGAGGGGATTCCGGTGTGGGAGAGGTGGGATGAGGGTTAGGGTTTAGGGGTCATGGCGATGGTGCAGCCTGAGCAGACGGGGATGGGGTTTGAGCTCGGGAAGGTGGGCGTGGAGATGATGGTGGAGGAGGACGGGATTGACGTGCGGGGGATCGCCATGGAGACGGCGGACGAGGTGGTGTGCAGGGGTGAGGAGGAGCAGGATCCCGGGGGTTTGATGGTGAGCGTGAGCAATGGGGGGGAGGAGGAGGGGATGCTGGTCGCAGGAGGCGTGCCTGGAGAGGATTCCGACGCGCCGACGACGCCGCGCGGGGGGTCGGGTTTGGTCCTGGAGCGTAAGGAGCGCGTGTACAAGAAGGGGCCGTGGAGCGTCCCGGAGATGCTGGCTCTACAGGGAGCAAAGCGCGAGGATGTCGAGCGCGGTGCGGGCAAGAGGAAGCACCGCACGGCGCAGGAGAAGTGGCAGAGCATCGAGGACTTCTGCTGGGCGCGCGGCGTGCAGCGCAGCGCGCAGCAGTGCCAGGACAAGTGGGAGTCCATGAGCGCGGAGTTCAAGAAGGTGAAGGACTTCGAGCTCTGCGCCCCCCCTCCGCCTCACGTCCACAAGTCCTACTGGCTTCTCACCATCGACGAGCGCAAGGCCGTCCGCGTGCCCCCCAACTTCCAGAAGGAGGTCTTCTCCGCGCTCTGGGAATGGTACGACAAGAACCGCAACATCGTCACCATCATCGAACCAGCAGGTTAGAAACTGCCGCCTCCCAAATGCCCACTCCTTCGTCTCTTCACCCATTGCTTAGAGCGCATCAGCATCGTTCATTGTCTCATCGTTTCATTGTCTTCAACGCTTCATTCAGCTGGCCATGCAAATCGCCATGTAGATCTATGATGTCACGTGCATGAGAATTTGCCTAGTTTTTGTTTGATTTGGCAAGCTCTGGAATGAGGTGCAGGGATGGTGTTGACCGGGATCTCGAAGATTGAGGAGCTGAGGGTGCACTCGCCGATTGCTGCTGGCGGGTCGTCCACGCCGTCCGGGGTGTTGTTGCAAAGCAGGAAGAGGCCTGTCGATCGTGGCGTGACTCGTGTGCCTCGCAAGCTGTCTCGCGTGGAAGGCGTCTCGGCACTGCCAACCAATTTGGACCCTCGCCTCATGACGATAGGTGTGGGATTGTCATCCTGTGGTTCTTGAGGTTTTTCATGATGTTATACCCCATATTGACTCGTTTGCACTCGCTTTCGTTTGCTGGGTACAGACTCTAGAGAAGGTAGTATCAAAGCCGGGGCTAACGGGACGTATAACGTGTGTGTTTGGTGCGCTCCAAGACAGCCGAGAGAGAGGCCTACTCCGTGTATGAATTGGGCGACTTTGTGCTCCGAGAGGGGGCCACTCTGCGAGGGGCCAAACTGGCGTACAAGACGTGGGGCATCATGAACGAGGATCGCAGCAACGCAATTGTGTACCCGTCGTGGTTCTGGGGCAGGCATTGGGAGAACGACTGGCTCATTGGGCCGGGCATGGGCCTGGATCCCTGCAAGTACTTCATCATCGTGCCCAACATGCTCGGGAATGGCCTCTCCACTTCCCCGAGCAACTGCCCGCCTCCCTACAACAAGGCCCGCTTTCCCAAGGTTAAGGACGTCTTCTCGTCATGTACTCACAAGGTTTTTGGTTTCTGAATTTGCAATCATATCATTGGTTTTAACGTCATCTGTCATGGGACTGGACATGCAGATCAGGGTGGAGGATAATGTCAGAGCGCAGTACAAGCTGGTGACCGAGAAGTTTGGGATCCGGAGGCTGAAGCTGGTGATTGGCTTTTCTATGGGCGCTAGTCAAGCGTTCCAGTGGGCGACTAGCTTTCCTGATATGGTTGAACGCATTCTTCCCTTTTGTGGCTCAGCGCGCACAAGTCCACACAATTTTGTAAGTAACGCTGAGTTCATGTGAGGGTTAGGGTTTTATTCTAGTGCAAGGTTTTTGTCGGTGGGTTTGTGCTTATTTGTCTGGTTCTCCTAGTTCGATAGAAGAAGCTTATTCTGTCCAACTTGCTAAACAATATAGTGATGCAAGTTGCTGATTGTTTGGAAAGTTTTCTCTAGGTCTTCCTTGAGGGCGTGAAGGCAGCTCTCACGGCTGACAGCTTATACCAGGATGGCTGGTATGAAAAGATACCGACGAAAGGGCTTCGTGCAGCTGCGCGAGTTTATGCAGGCTGGGGCTTCTCACAATCTTTTTATTGGAACGAGGTGCGTACTTGACCGGATCAATCCACATAAAAGTCCGTAGCTATCAATGATCTCAAACAATCATTTCCTGCTACAAGATCTCAATGCAAGAAATGCTTTTTGCTTTCTAGTTATATATCTAGGACGTCAATAACTGTCTTCTTCCGGATACGGTATTTCACGAACATATTCGACAGACTGCGAGGTGCGAAGTGCATATTGTATCATCTTATCGACTGGTCTAGAGATTGTTCCGATAGACATCATCACCGATTATACAAATTCATTGTGTTGAAGTGGAGTATTGCTATGAAGTGATGTAGGATTTGCAAGAGTTATTCGCAACATTGGCAGTTTCTCCCGACTTAGGAAGCCCTGTCCGAACATAAAAGTGTAGCACATTTCAAGAGCGAAAATCTCATTTTGGCAAACATGAAACGGCCAAAGTAACGAATACCACCTTATAACAGTATCTTGAGCTCACAGCTGACATTGATTTTGGGCGGGTGTTGGTTTGGGTTGTAGGTGTGGAGGGAAATGGGTTACTCAAGTTTGGAGGATTTCTTGGTAGGGTTTTGGGAGGGCTTTTTCCTGGACCGGAGAGACCCAAACAATCTGCTGACCATGTTGTGGACATGGCAAAATGGCAACATTGGTCTAACGCAAGGCTTTGAGGGGAGCGTGGAGAAAGCTCTGGCCTCTATTCGAGCAAAGGCAATTGTCATGCCAGCTCAGCAGGATCTATATTTTCCCGTCTCTGACGAAGAATATGAGGTTAAGTTCATGCAAAATGCAGAGCTTCGGGTTATACCTGGTGTTTGGGGTCACTTTGCTGGCGCTGGCCTGAATGCAGTTGACACAAAGTTTATCGACAGCGCAGTGCGAGATCTCTTGTCAATGTAAATTAGTCTCATTTCTTTTTTAGTGTGCATAAATGGTGCGAACCTCTTCTGAACGCAATATCGTTCTTGTGGAGGTTTCTGAAAGCCTCCAGACCCTCTGTAATTAGCTTAGGTCTGGATGTCGATCATCGGAACTACCATACAATTTTCTAAGTGTCACAGGAGGCACAAATAATACAATTTTTTGTCAATTTCACATTACGTTGTACATTATTAATGTGAGGTCCATCACCACGTCAATGGTTCTGATTTGTGTGCTTACAGTCTGTTCTGAAGTAGCACCTGATCATAACCTAGACCCTGTTGTCCTATTGACCCTATCTTCTCGGGCCATACTCCTCACAAGTGACTGTCAAATGCTTCAGACGGCAGGTAGAATGAATTAGCTTCTGAATCTGCTTGCACCCATACACGCTCAATTCCTCCATGTTGGACAAACATGAAAATGACTGGCAACTCCCTCAAGCTCCCACAACCGTCCAAATTAAGCTTCCGAAGGCTTATAAGGCTGCCAAATTTTCACCCTAAGACTGCAACAGCTTGCAACTGCGAAAATCAGCCTCTCTCAATCGAGAAAGTTGTCCGAAGTCCTCCGGAAGTTCTGACAATGCCGTACGTCCCATGCGCAATATTCTAAAGTCCCTAAGACCGTGAACAGAAGGGGACAACTTCTGAAGCAATTTGCACCCGAAAAGACTCAGGTTCTCTAACTTGGACAAGTCTGAAAGCGTATCAGGCAAAGACTTCAAACTCTCACAGAACATCAGATTCAGCTCGTGGAGACTCCCAAAAGAGCCAAAATTTTCGCAAAGATTTTGCAATTGCTTGCAATCATTAAAATCAATTGTTTTCAAGTTGTGAAGCTGGCCAAAGTCCTGTGGAAGTCCTTCCAATAATGTGGTCCCCAAGCATAGAATTCTTAGCTTCTTGAGACCGGAGATGGAAGAAGGTAGCTGTCTCAATACCTTACACCAAGACAAGTTCAAATGCTCTCAGTTGTTCAAGAGTGAAAATGAATCAGGCAACTTGAGCAGGCTCTCACAGCAACTCAGATCGAGCCATTGAAGTCTTCCAAGAGACCAAAATCCTCACCAAGAGTGTGCAACTGATTGCAGTCCCGAAGGTCAACTGCAATCAAGTTCCAAAGGTCAAAATTCTCTGGAAGTTCCTTCATTGCGGCACCTCGCATGGAGAGCATCCTTAACTTCTTGAGCTTGTGAATGGATGGTGGTAGCTCCTCACGCAGCTCACATCCAGAAAGGTCCAATGACTCCAAGTTCGACATCTCAAAAAATGAGTCTGGCAACTTCGTCAAGCTCTTACAACCAGATAAGAAGAGGGTTTATAGGCTTTTAAGTAGAGCAAAGCTTTCTGGAAGTTCCTCCAAGGCAATATTGTGTGCATCAAATACTTCGAAGCTTTTAAGCATTCCAAAATCCAATGGAAGATTTTTTAACCTAGAACAAGAAGAAACACGTAATTTCTTGAGTTCCAATAGCTTCACAATGCTATTTGGCAAATTTTCCAATGATGTGCAGTGTGATAGGTCCAAGTAGTTAAGTTTTTTCAAGTCACCAAGAGAGTCTGGTAGTGAATTTAACAAACAACATCCACTCAAGTTTAGGTGGTCAAGTTCTATCAAGACACCAAAAGAGTCTGTTAGATTATTTAGAGAACATCCTTCCATATTCAAAAACTTCAATTTCACCAACTTATTGATGTCTTGGGGCAACTCTCTTAATTCACTGCAATTATTGAGTATTAGCATTTGTAACTCTTTGCAAGCTGGAACCTGCAATACCACCAAAGAGACATCAAGTTATTTGAAATAGATTCTAGAAAAGATATCTTGTTTCATTCAAACAAACTTGTTTTGCCTTCATACATAGAATACAAACACAAATGAGATTGTAATAGCTAACATCCATTAAAACAATCTTGATATTTGATATACTGTTGGAGCAATGCATTGGACACCTAGTGACTAATTGACAACAAACAATAATCTTACACTGGATTCGAAGGCCAGAGGCCAAACACAAGTGAGGGAGTCACTATTCCCAAGATCTAGAACAACTAAGTTTGGTAAGGTCAAGCTCAAAGGCATTTCTTTGTAAGGCATGTATCTCCATTGCAACCACCTTAATTCTTCACACCATTCTGAAAAGTCACCATCCACGGGGCAACCATCCAATCGGAGGTATCTCAATTCCCTCATCCTTGCATATAGTTCTACTTTGCAAGTTGTACCACAATTCTCTCCAACTACGGTGAGCGCTAAGACTTTGTCAGAACCCTAAGCATGCAACACATGAGTTAGCTACAAATTATGCATGAGATTATTAATATATACAGAAACTTATAAGTTCCAAATTGAGATTTTCCACAAATCATATTTCAAACATTTAGCAATATGACATAATTCTTTCCTTCGTGTGCATGCATAAAATTAAATTAAAGCATTTTACTTAAGAAATCTTACATGCTTTTTTAAGAACCTTCATAGCAATTGAAGAACCCCATACAGTCACAACTCTATAAATGTTACAGGCCGGGAGCAGAAAATTTATAACATATATAGAATTATAACAACTAACATTTATAGAATTTAACACCACAATATATAGCATTTATAGAAATAACACTTAAAAAACCTCAAATTAAACAATATAACATTTATAAAAATAAAGGATGAAAATACAAATGATACAACATAATTCAACTAAACTAATTGTAAAACATAATCCATATTGTAGTAGCTTGACGAGATTCTTCCAACTAAACTAACTGAAAGAAAGAATCTATAGTGGTTTGATGACAATCTTCCAAACGATGAGATGAAACTTCCTTATGAAGTGCTCGGATGGTTCTAATGTGTGATAGAACATCATTTGGTCTTTGTTGAAAGTATTTTTCCAAAGTCTCTAGACAACGCTCAGCAGCTCCAAATCCCACAACTTCTTCCACTACATCAACCATAGCCTCATCAACATCAACTTCTTGATGTTCGGTAGGAAGCATATCCAAGAAATCCTCATCGGTGGGTTCATAGGGATTGTTTAAGTCATATTCTAGCTCATAATTTAGATATTCATGAGCACCCATGGCAGAAGTCTCTCCAATATTAGAAGATAACAATGTCAATTGATGAAGTAAAGCAGTAATCTCATCAACCTCTTCTGTCTGTCTAGTTTCCTCTATCTCCCTCTCAAAAAGGATTGAAAGAATGCTAGTATGTTTCCAACAATTTTTAATTGTTGTTGTTGTGACTCCAACACGCCACGCCCGCTCTACCATAATGATAGCTTGATACAAATCAATTGCAAACACCTTGTTTGCAATAAGACATTCTATCTCGTATTGAATCAATAACTTTCAGTATTGTGCCTTGAAAGATGTTATTATGCCTGCATCCATAGGTTGAAAATGGCTAGTTGTGTTTGGAGGTAAGAAAACTAATTGTGTCACCCTTAATCGTGAACCCACGTTTGGCACCTGGTGACCAGAAAAATTATCCACAAGCAAAATTACCTTTTCTTTCTGTGCCAATATCATTCTCCTCTGAAAATCCAGTATAAATTGCTCAAAAATATTCGTAGTCATCCATGCCTTCTTGTTAGCAGCCCATTTAATCCCTAAGTTTTATGGATTTAAAATGTGCCTGGAAGTCAAGGCTCTGGGCCTTTGAAACTGATTAATAATCAGTGGAGGGAGGCAAATAGTCCTTGTAGTGTTTGCTGTGAGCGCTATGGTAATTCTCTCTTTCTGTTTCTTCTTTCCAGAGAGTCTTCTGGTAGCCAAAGTATGACTTGGCTCCAATCTATAAAATAGGCATGTCTCATCCATATTAAAAACATCATCACTATTGTATTCAGATACAAGAGCTTTGATTTCTTCCATCCTCAATACAACTTCTGTTGAAGTATCAACAGAAGCATCTTCTCCGTGACGCGTATAGGCTCGAATGTTAAATTTGCCTACCCATCCATATGAGAAGTGAAGTTCCTTCTCGCTGTGATCTCTTGGCATTAAAGTGTACAATCGCTTTGCTGCAGCTATCACTAAGTCATCGGATATGGTAGCACCCCGCTCTTGCATTGTGATAATCCAGTTGAAGGTGGCTTGTTCCACTTATGGACACTGGACCATTCTAATGCGTTTTGTATCAGCTAAATGACCCACATCAAAAGTAGTGAGTGACTCCTTACATTTCAACAACCTACCGATAGTCATCTGCGTAACTGAAGTTCCATACCTCGCATTGGCCCATTCAGTCAAAGCCTTGTTGCTCATTTTTTGCCCTGAAGCCAACAAACTCTCACGATGAGATAGAATCTCTTATTTCTCTTTAAAGGAGAACTCCCAGCGCCTAGCTATTGTGAACTCTCCGCTTCTACCCAATACACAATGCTCAAAACATAAATGTCCCTTGTGTACACAAAATCCTCATAAAAATTAATGGTGCCTCGACCACCAAAAACCTTGAGCAAAATCAATTTGGGTTGAATTAGAAACCAAGTGGCTAAAATAAAGTAGATAATAGAATAAATTGTGAGAGCTTCTTGCAAAATAAAATTCTGGAACTTGGGGCCTGTTGTTGGTGCTAAATGTTTGAGCCTGATGCTAGTTCAACAAATGTCTAAGTCAATGACATTGGATTGTGTTATCATCTAATCATTGTGCCTCATGATGCCAATGAAACTTGATAAAATGTCCCAAGTCTTGATGATGATTATTAATTTGAAAATAAAAATTCTAGAATCATCCTAGGTGTTGCAGCCGCATGCCTGATGATGCATGATGATGTATGCCAACGATGCAAAGTCTCAAGTCTCGATGATACTTGATGGAGAGTTTAAAAATGAATAAAAAAAAACCCAAATGCCAGAATCCTTTCGCTGCCACAATCATGCCAAAATCGTCCAAAATCGTCAGAATGCTAGAATGCTAAAGCCGATGCCCAATGCCTGATGCTCTTGCTTGGCTCAAAATCCAATGCCCAAGCCTAACTATCTCTGACGGACTCTAACCCAGAACCCTAAACCTAAATCTCTGACCCAAAACCTTGCAAGTTTCCTACCTACACTGCAAGAAAGGTTACTCAAGTCGTCTCACTAGCTCTTCTCGCCCTCTCACCATTCCTCCAAAATTTAAAACTTGATTCAAAGTGCATAGAGATGATTCTCTCAATAAGAATGAACATACAAGTTATGCTCAAAACATATGGTATAATGTGTATGTGAAGATTTAAGTATAAAATCTATGGTTTTCATGTATGATTATGTTGTTTTTCCCCAAATCTAACACTTCTAGAATTGAATTAACAAAGGAGGGAGTGGAGAATGTTATAACATTTAACATATAACACTTACTAGTGTTAAAATGAGCGTTTTTCTATGGAAGCAAAATTTTCATAACATATATGGAATTATAACACTTATAGAAGTAACATTTATAGAGTTGTGACTGTATTATATGGCTTTGCAATTTTGGTCTGTGTAATGATTTTTGCAGTACCAAATTCCGTCCCATATCTCGCTAAAGGTCATGCATGCTAAGCTTGTTGTTGACCATTTTAACCAAACACTTATCAATCAATCTGCTCAATAACCAACTTAATGATCCATCATGCAGGATCATTAAAATCCCAAACTTCAATGGCTACCCTCTCAGGATGGCCAAGTATGAAGCAAGCAATGTCCAAAAACATGCATTTCTCATCTTCCGCCAAGTTGACATAACTTAATTGAAGACTATTGATGATATCTCCACCTTTTCGTAGAGCCAAATTTGCTTCTCGCCAAAATCTCGTATGAATGGAGATATTCTTCTCATCAAATAAAAATCCTCCCATGACTTCCAATGCAAAGTGGCAATCCACTACACGTTCCCGGCTGTTTGCAGCATCACTTCCATCTGCGAGCAACCCATAAAGACTGATATCACAAACAACTTATAAAGTAACAACAAACGTCACACAACAAAAACAATAAGTATAAGGCAAGGATTTTCGAGAGTGACTAGTATCGAATCTTTTAGGCTCAGAACCGCCAGAATAAGTGGAACGTATGCTTGAATCCTTGCGTGAAAGGTCGCCATGTTAGAAATTCAACGCTGTAGCTAGAAAAACCATGGAAAAAGATCCAGTTCACAAAGCTCACACTCTAGGCAATACAACGCTACATCTTAAGAGCAACCCGTCCGTTGTTGCCCGATTCCCATATGGTGCATCTTTCTCGTATACTTTATCCCAAAATACGAACTCTCCAACAATGGATCTTTTAACCCTTAAACGACGGAGCCTATGACCGTTATGAAAATATGTGACGTTTATAATTTAATTATGCAAGGTTGATAATTTAAAATATAAAACGTTTTTGACGTTTATAACTCAAATTTATATAACTTATATATACAACGTTTAAGTTATATTTAAATATACGACAGATATTTAAGTTAAATATAACTTAAACAACGTTTATAACTCAAATGACGGAGCCTATGACGGAGCCTATGACCATTATAATTGCTATTAAAAAAATGTCAATCAATTGTATGCTCAAGTTTCTCATCAAATGCAAGTGGAATTTTATTTTTTTTAAATCAGAGATGAGATCATATGTCTCAATTGTGTTACAAAAATCACAGATTTTTTGTGGAAATTTGAATTTTTTGTGATTTTCTGAAGAAAAAGTGAAGAAAACTCATATTAAATACATATTATGCTAAAAAATTCTGAAAATTTCATCAAAGGTGGACATTATAGTACCAAAACTTGTGGTGTAAATGAAAGTTCCGAGTTTGGCGAAAATTAGAACCACGGTTATAGGTCCAAGTTCAAATTGCAATAACTTTTTCAATTTTACGTTTTATTTTTATTTTTAAAATGGTATGGAAACTAGACATCATTAGCTTCATTTTATTAGTTGGACTAAAATTCAAAAAATATCATTTTGATAGATTGAATTCAGATCTAGAGCTAGAGCTAGAAGTTTCTCAATTTCACAGTATTGCGATCCGTGTCACAGGCATTTCCTTTCTTAGATAAAACATGATTACCTCAATGAGGCAAGTTTCATCATCATCTTATGCTTGTACATACAAGGAACTCTCCTAACAGAATTGGATGAAAAACAATTGTACGTTGATTATCATCCAATAATGTCATCCGAGAAGCCAATTTCTCGTTGCTTCGGCGTTTAAGGATTAAAAGGTTCGTTGTCGGTAAGCGCGTTTTCCACCTGAGAAACCTAAGACCCGATTGTCGGTAAAACGTTCTCCACATCCTCTCAAAAGAACAAACCTTCAGGATCGACAGAAATGAAAACCCACTTAGACCCCAAACATGATACTCGATTTCGCCACCACTCAGAACTGTTGTTCACAACTACACCGTTCACTGAATATAGTATGGAGGTATAGGTAATGTGGATGAAAATTGATGTGGACCACATCAATTCTAGTTTTGGATGAAAATTGAGGTAGACCACATCAATTTTGGTTATTGTATATAATATTAATATGTTATTATTTTATGTTATTATTATGTTATTATATTATTATTATGTTATTATTATTTTATTATTTTATAATGTTAATATTCTTATGTTAATATTATTATATGTTATATTATATTATAATGTTATGTTGATATTCTTATGTTATATTCTTATGTTATAAAATAATATTATTATGTTATATTATGTTATTATGTTATTATATTATTATGTTATTATTTTATTACTAGTGGCATATCAGTGTCCTTTGGACACCTTTTCTTGTTGGATAATTTTTGTTTGAGATCAAATCCAAATCCTAATGAAAGGACACATTCAAATGATTCCTCTAAATGGTACATTCAAAGGATTCCTCCAAAGGGAACATTCAATGGATTCCTCCAAAGGGCACAGAAAGTCATCCAAAAGTTCCATTTTCATCCATGGAGCTCAATTTTCATCGGCGCGTTCATCAATCGGCGCGCTCATTTCTCATCCTGTATTCTTTTATATATATAGATGTTATTATATTATTATGTTATTATTTTATTATGTTATTATTATATTATTATATTATGTTATTATCATGTTATTATATTATAATTTTGGTTTTGAGTACAATTTGTAAAAACTTATCCACATCAATTCCCGTGTCTTTTATTGTGAAACAAGCCACACTATTTCTAATGGACATGATTTGATGTGGATGGAAAATTCAAGTGGACCACTTTAATTTGCATTTATTGAAATTACTGTAGGAAATTTCAAATCGTCTAGTCTACACTATATTCAGGGAACGGTGTAGTGAAAGATTGCAAAAAGACAGTTACTAGCCACTTACCAATTGGCCAGCAGCGGCATGCAAATGATTCTGGAGCGGCTACGCTAGACTTGATAGATAGGCAAACGTAGGAAGAGCAAGAGTGGAGAGATGACTCACTCAGCTGTGGCATCGGACTAAGTTCTCTACTCCGCATCGACAGTAACGTCAAAATACCTTAAACCGACACTTTAGTGATTCTGTGTTTCAAAAGTTGAGATTTAATTGCAAAAAAAATATGCTTGGGTAGAGAAATAAGGTTCTGATTTGTGAGAGAATTTTTTTTTGAAAACAACGTTGTAGATTGTGAGAAAAAAGAAAGAAAGTGGGTTTCCTCCAATCAACCCTAAAGCAACCAGGTTTAGTGACAAAACCAAACCTTAAAAGCACATTAAACCGTCACCTCTATCCCACCAAACCGCCAACTCCATCCAGCTCCATCCTTGCATTCATTGGTGGGCTTGGAATAGACTTGGAATATTTCTGACAGAAATTATGACAACAAAAGAGAGGAAGAAATCGGTTCTGACGAGGTCTGTAGGGTCGCTTCAGGGTTGAGTGTCGGTTTAAGGTATTTTGACGTTACACTTCTGGAAAATCAAGCAACATCGCGAATGGCGTGACAACTCTTACAAGGGGCTTCATGGCCGGCAACCCCAACGCTCTGAAGTTTCGAATGAAAGTCATTGACCTATTCAAAATTACTTGTTGCACAAGTTTTCGATGTGCCAAACCATACCGTTTGACTGGTGCAACAGGTATTGACTCCGGAATATTCAGGTGAGCTTTGGACTTTTCAGTCCACCCGCTACTCCTAAACCCCTGAAGGACAGAGCCTATGACCGTGGCATCATTCCCTATTTCCATTCCATTGTGTGCTCTATTTCTTCATTAAATATAGGTGGAATTTTTTTTAATTTATTTTTCACACATGAGATCGCATGTCTTGTTTGGGTCACAAAAAATGCAGATTTTTGAGTGAAATTTTATGATTATTGTGGTTTTCCCAAGAAAAAGTGAAGAAAATTCATATCAAATCCAACGTATGCCTAAAAATTCTGAAAATCTCACCGGAGTTGTACATCACACTGCCAAAACTTTAGGTGTAGATGAATCTTCCATGTTCACCTAAAATTAGGATGAACGTGTCGAGCTAAAATTAGTATAAATAGATGAAACTTCCGTGTTCTAGCTTTTGCTCCAAATTTGAATGAGCAAGACATACACCTTTGGACTAACGATTCTTTAACTAACATCTTTCATTTGGAGGTCATTTCAATATTTGGATCTTATCTTGCTCAAATACAACACCGTACATGTAGAATACATGCCATTTTGCAACTTCTCAAGCATATAGTAGGTGCAATAATTATCTAAACTAGAATTGTCATGTGTCATTGAATTGGACTCAACACAAATACAAATTCTAATAACTATTGTATACATCAATTCTTACACCTTGTATGTCAACTACACCAAAAAAATCATGTTGCAAACCAAATGTGGCTTCTCATACCTTTATTGGTTAATTCTGAAACCCTTGAGAAGCCAAAAAGTAGCTTCCTAGATGACATTTGAGGATGAAAATTGATGAATACAATTGTTTCTCATCCAAATTTTTTGGTGGAGAGTTCATTGAACGTGTAAGTATTAGTTGTTGATGAAACTTGCCTCATTGAGAGCCTAGTCATGTTTTATCTGGAGAAGAAATTCTTTGTGACATGGATCTCAATGTAGTGTATTTAAGAAACATCAACCTCTAGCTCGAAATCTGAATTTGAGTCATTAAAATGATTTTTAATGAGTCCAAAATTTGAGTCCAACTGATGAAATGAATTTTATGAAATCTAGTTTCCATTCCAAATTGAAAAATTGAAAAATACATAAAATTGAATAAGTTATTGCAAATTGAACTTTGGGCCTATAACCATGGTTGACCAATTTTCTAATTTTAGCTGAACATGGAAGTTTCATTTACACCACACGTTTTGGCACTATGATGTACACTTTTGGTGAAATTTTTAGAATTTTTAAGCACAATCTATACTTGATATGAATTTTCTTCACTTTTTCTTAATAATATTACAATTTCCATTCTACTATGATTTGAATAATTCCATTCTACTATGATTGGGTAATAATCATAGTAGAATGGAAATTGGGATTGTGCCACGGTCATAGGCTCCGTCCTTTAAAGGTTAATGATTTTGATTATACCTTTTCACATGTGCAACACCATAATCGTTACCTGACCTATGAACACACACTTCGTTGTCCAAATTCACATGACGATACCGAAACTAGAATTCAAGCTAGACTCAGATCCTGAAGTCGAATCATATCGGCGTTCCAATTGCCATGACCAGTGATCCTGGACTTAGGAAATCACACTCTAACATACTTCCAATGTAATCTACTCCTACGTAAGTCCAAATAAATATTTCCTTGTACACTTTCCCCGTTCAGGTACACGTTGGTTTGCAAGTGATAGGTTGTCTGGAGACGTTGCCAAGAAACTCGAAGTCACACTCGTCGTGCGTGTCCTCGGTCTTGTTCTGTCTTTCAAGTTTGAGAAAGTGGATGTTAGAGCATCTCCACCCCGCACCGCAAACCGCCAAACTGGCGGTGCGGGGTGGTTGAGTGCCCACACCGCATGCCCCAAAACGGGGCATTGGTGCAAGGATTTGGAGTTTAGGCGAGCCCCGAACGGGGAACTGGGGTTGGGCACCCAGCTCCCGAGGGTTTGCAATTTCGGCCCGCCCACTCCCCGCATGCCACGTGGCATGTCAGGAGTGGAGCGGTCGGATTTTTATTTTTTTTAAAATAAAATTTAAAAATATATTTCGATTTTTTAATAAAAATAAACAAAAGAAAACATTGAGACAGAAATTTATTTTATTTTAAATATTTTTTTTAATATTTTTTTTTATTTTTTTAAAATAAAAAAATCCTGAAGCTGCCGGCCAGCTGCAGCTGCCTGCGGGTGCGGGGAAGGAAGGATAACTCCTCCCCCGTCTCCCTTAGCCCACACCAAAATCTCCCCTTGACGTGGGAGTTTCCCCGCCAGGGGTGGAGATGCTCTTATAGACTATAAAAGTTGTATCGGCAGGTTTTGGCACCCTTCTCATAATTTTCCGTCACTACTGCAAATTAGGCTCTTTTCGACACTATTTTTTCGACAGCTCTTTGTGAATTGTTGGAAAAGTGTCAAAAACTTGTGCATGTTACAAGCAAGTGTCAAAAACTTGTGCATATTACAAGCAAGTGTCGAAAACTTGTGCATATTACAAGCAAGAGTGAGAAAAAGTGTCGAAAACTAGTGCACATTACCACATATTGTCAAAGGTTGTGCATATAACAAGCAAGTGTCAAAAAAATTGTCAAAAGCTTGTGCATATTACAACATATTGTGATAAAGTTGTGCACATTACAAGCATGTGTCAAAAATAGTGTTGAAAACTTTTGCACATTACAATATATTGTTGACAACTTAAGCTTATTATAACATGATCAAATAAATATAAATATATATATATATATATATTATAAAATGTATTGAAAACTTGTGTACATACTTTATATTGCACATAGTGTTATGAAGTTGTATAGATACTTTATGAATATCCCCAAAATGTCAAAACTTATGCACATACTTTGAGCACATGCTTGTAGGGTAAAATCAATGTGATAAAATCTTATTTCACATTTTAAGCAACAAATCAAAAACATTGTTGCATATATATAACATTTGTATGCCTCTGTGGTATGTGATGGTCATTTGTACTTAATAAATGAAACTTTAGATTCTAGTTTCTGCACTTGACTGTCAAAATGACAAATTGCGTATAGAACTTCTAAGATGAAACAAATCTTATTTCCTTTTATATGAAATTGTGAACTTTCTATAAAAAATATATATTAATATTAAAAATCTTATTAAAATTTCAAAAAATAATGATAGAAACAAAAATAAAATGAGACAAAATGATAGTCATCATATTATTGGAAGAAAATGATAGAAAATTTTACTCAAAACAAATGTATTTCTTCTCAATAGAATATTTAATTTGTTTTCAATTTGTTATGTTAAAAACAACTGGACAATGCAAATTTTTCATTTTAAGCTTAATGATTTTCATACTCCACAATGATGTACTGTACAATACCCTCACACAAGTATACGTACTTTTTGCTTATGAATGTTTCCACACTACATTGCTGCCAACTTTGACACCCTCCTGAGGATTGAAAAATTGTCAATTTACCATGAAATTTTTGGCACAAGATCATTTCTATGTTGACAACATGTGTGCCAAATTTCAAGTCTAAAAGATGAATAAAATAAGATATTCAAAATTTGCCAACATGTGTAGCTATGAGAAAAGTTTCACAGCTGCCAACTTTGACATCCTCCTAAGGACGAGAAGAATTCTTTTGCCCATGGAATTCTTAGCGTGAGACCACTTCTATGTTTATTACATGTGCAAAAAATTTCAAGCCCAAATGATCCATACAAAACAAAACAAAACAAAAACTCCGGTCCTCGTAACGAGGCCGGGGTAAATAAAGTGTTTGTTCGTTCCACTACTAAATCTATATCCACCAGACATAGCTTTAGTAGTATGGAACTACTCCCCCTCTCGAGGATAGGCACTATGTAACCAAGGACCAGTAACCAATAGCCAGAGACCAAGGACAAACAAGAGCCACACGGCTCCATTCTGAGAAGTGATCTGTTTAAATTAAGTGTGTCTTTTGAGAGGTTTTAAGGTGTGTCATGTGAGTCTGGAAGGGGTTGGTTATTTTCTAGTTGTCGTTTATGTAGAAGTATGGACATTGCATGTTGGATAGCAATGGGGTTAATTTTTGTGAATGAATTTTTTATTGGATTGGTGGGGATATTGTATTTTTTTTTCAAGACTTTTCATAGAGAGGATAAAGGTAGTAGCTCTAGCTCCGGCGGTAATGACAGTAAGGGGGTCAACTTTCGATCCAAGTGTTGTAATGTCGTTGATAAGTGGTTGGTATTTATTAATTTTGTTTTTGATTGCTTCCAGAGAGAATCTATCATTACATTATTTGAATTTGATAAATTGGATGGTAAGGTTTGAATTTATGTGGTCCGGTGGGGGGTCTTTATATGGTAGTCCTTTGACGCATAATATGTCTGGTTTGAAACTGGCAATACAGTGACATCCTTGGCTTCCACATGTACATGGAAGTAGCGATGACGGGATTGTATTTTCTTGTGGTTTGTTGTTGAAGGTTCCGGCGTTCATAAAGTATAAAGCATCGTGATTTATTGGAGGATATAATTAGTTTCCGGATTTTCCATACTGCTTTATTGTGCCTTTTGATGATTAGGGAGTGTATATGTTGATTTTGGCATTTGAGGAGTACGTGTAGTCATGTGCCTTGGTCCGTGGATGCGCACATTGGGCATGTTATGGGTGGAAATCTTTCTATACCAAAAAAAAGTTGTTTGTGGGCATTTCCCATATATTGTCCAGTACGAAATTTGATAATGCATGTTTTTTGTAAGTTTGTAATTGTGAGATTTTTCCAAAAGTTTGTAGAAAGTTCATTATCAATGTCATTGTAACCGGTCCATTTATTTGTGCTATGGAGAAAAAAATTATGAGATTAGGTCTAGGTTGTTAATTATATCTTGTTTTTTGAGGTATTTGTCTAAAAATCTGATGGGACCTTTGTCTGAGGTGTCTTCCATAGAAGACCAGCTTTCTCTTTGGACGTAGTATGGGGTAGCGTGGGCGTGTTCATGTGGGTATTTGGCATTTCTATGTGATTTGTTTAGTCCTTCTTTAGCTAGTTTATCCGCTTGTTCATTTCCTTCTATGTTGACAAGAGCTTCAACTTTATGAAGAGTTGTGATTTGTATGCAATTTTGCAGCATTTGAACCATGGATGATAGGATGGTTTGGTTGGGGTGGCTATTGTGGTGGATAGGGTGTGTTATTTGTGTGTTTAATAGATATAAGACGTTTGTATAATGTGTAAAGATGTGTGCAGGTTCATTTGGGTATTGTGTAGTGATAATTTGGAGGGTTTTATAGAAGGCCATTATTTCTGCTCTGAGGATATTTTGAAGTCCATGGAGTCTTTGAATATTTTTATTTCTTTGATTGAGTTGTATATGTCGTATCTCGTTTTTTCTCTTTGCAAATGTCCCGGGCTAACTTCTGTTGGTTCTTTGAAGGAGCCATCTGTGTAATAATCATATTCAGGGGCAAATTTTAAGGGAGTATAGTCATGATATGTGGGGAAGGGGTGGTGTAATGGGGTGGGTTTGTATTGTGTATGCATATTAGAATGGGACCATTTTTTGCTACGATTCACTGGGGTTAGAGGGGGTGTAGGTGGAGCTATTTTTGCATATATTCCGCTTATGTTGAGGTTATTTGTTATGGAGGTGAGTATGGCCATTTGTTCTCACGTACCAATATTATTATTTTGATGGTGTATGCATAATAAACACGCAATTAAGCAATTTTGCCCTCAACAAATAAAAGTGCACTTAGGTACAACGGCGGCCATTGTGAACAAAAGTGTCAAAATTGCAAAAAAAAATGTTTTTCAAAGAAAAAAAATTGAGCTTCTGCAACAATATTATGTAAATCATGGTTGTTAATATTGGAAGCAATTTTTTGGCATTTTCAACTAATTTTTGGTGGCCCCTTGTTAATACGAGATAAATGTGTATTTAATATAGTTTCACAATATTTCAAAGATAGATTTAAAGGATTGTAGTATACAAATAGGCGTAATCACAAAAAAACATACTTTATGCAAGGGTTGGCAGTTGATTAAAAGATATTCTACGTAGTACATAATGCATACAATGGTGGAAACTAAATATAGATACTTCTACAAATGGACTTAGCACCAATAATAAAAACACCTTTACTCTATAGGATTAATGATGTAACGTCATACATCACTCTTACACATACACTATATAACAATTACCATATACAACTAGTATACTCTCATAAAGGCACACTATCTACTCCATAGAATTTAGGGCTGCTTGCAAACGGTCGTCATCGATAGCTTCAGTTTGCATTGCAATATATAGTAATATGTGAGCCTTTGCCGATTGAAGAATGCGAATCTTGCTTTCAACCTGCACTCCAAATACATCGTGCTTTCTCCACCCACTCGCCCTAGACATGGTTCTTTCCAGTGTGTCTACCCATGAAAAAATGTATGCATCTTTCTCTACCCAACTATGGCTCTCTCCAGATGGCTCCCACAATGAATCCATGCAATTTGCATACCGTTGTGCAGAAGACCCATGTCCATCAACAAACCTATATCTTAAGTCTCCATTTTTTTTTTCCTTCCTTAATCACTTTCCCTACATAGAATGGTACACCGCCTCGTATTTCTGCTCGATCAATACTCAAGGATACAAATTGTCCACAATAGTTATCAGATTGTGGATTAAATGGTGGAAATGGGTTGTGATTACCTTCATACATTGCTCTTTCTTCGGCTTGTTCCTCAACATAGTTGCGCTCTGTTCGTTGTGCCCTACGCAGTGCTTGATTAGAGGGTCTTCCTCTACAAGGGCCAAAGTATCATCGAGCCTCGGCATTTGGAAGCATGGCCACTACCTGCTCTACGACATCTATCTCGCGATTTTCTTCACTTGCACCATTCATTACATGCAAAGATGCACTCTCTGTAGGTCCGGTGTTGGAGAAACTCTGAAGGCCAAAACGGTGAGGAACGATGCTCATTACTACGGTCTTTGTGTGGAAATACAGCTAAATAGAGTTTCAATCTTTCAACCTGTACTTTTGCCTCACAATTCTTGTCCTCATGCTGCAACCTTTGAATGCACATTCATTTACATACAATGAAGTCATCCAACGCCTTCAACTCCCGTTTGTCCGCTGCAAATACTTGCGCAAACGATGGCCGCACATCCCTACTTGGCAAGGACCTCAAAGTTTTTGTCCCTGCCTCCGGTCCCCATGGATCCTTGCAATAATGCTTGTGTTGTACTCGAATCTCACGAGTCCATATAGAATCGAATGTGGTACGGAAATGTTATGCCCACTAATGAATCATGACCTGTCAGTAAGTGAAGAGTTATGAACAATTTCCAATCCCATACATTCTCTAGCAGCCGGGCGCTAACGAATGCCTTCGTAGGAGATGTTCCTCGTTCTGTAAAACTAATTATTTCCTTCAACAAATCCACGTCCGACCTCTTCAACATATTTGATATACAACTCAAGCGTTGATCAATATCTTTGTGTGTATGGCCCGCTATAAGAAAAGATAGTTCCACGTCCTGAAAATACCCCAATCCCACCAATGTAGCACATAGAGCAAACATATAAATGTTTTTGTTCTCGCGTGTGTAGTTGTTCGCCTGGATTTGTAATGTTGGTGGCAAAAAGCCCTTCCTCCGCAGCACATCTCCTATCACGTACAACAATGTACTCACGACTTGATTGCTATCGTGTTTGTGGTGAGCCCCAAACCACACGTCGCAATATAAACCAATCCCATGTATAAGAGCACCACATAGATGGGTCTTCACAAATCGGTGTTCAATGTTCTTCACAGTCTGACGCATCCTCGGTACCATGGTCGTGTTTTGGTCCATGCCATCCACTATGATGCACATGTACAACTCACGGCTAATATAATACGACCTCTTGAATATCCAATAATGCATACGTTCTTCCATCTGGTTGTGCAAATGCAACATAAACAATTCCTTAATCTTTATTCTTGCATTCACATTGGTGATTCTTTCCATGGCACATTTATACTCCCAACATTGATAACACTTTGAGAATCTCGAGAATGGAGGTACCTGAATGTGAGGATATCAGATGCCCCACATCCTCCGGAACAAGCTGATTGAAATGGTATCCCAATTACAAATTATCTTCACCTCCTCGCTCACGTAATTGAATACATCAAATTTGGTTGTGTTCATAGGAAGGAGAATGAGAGGCACCACTTCGTTGTCACTCTTACGGCGAATACAGCAATGAGGTTGAGGACAACCAGCTTTATCGACAAACGATCTAAAGCAAGCCTCTGCCGTAGACATTCTAGTGCTCTCTCTGATCGGATCTGAAAGGGTATTGCCGTGAATTGATGTCATTCTTACATATATTAGACAGTCCTTCTTCAATTGCTTAAAGCGCCTCTATGAATATCCAACCCCAAGAGCGTAGCAAACATTGCAAACTCGTTTTTTATAACTTTGTTACAAACTTGTCTCGACAAGTTCCTTCCGTCATTGTGTAAAAAGAAACCAGCATCTATCTCATCCACGTACTTTGTATTGAAAACTCATTAGCCCATGCACTATATCGAATGTCCAGTAGATACCTTGTTGGAACGTCCCTCAAACAATTGCGTTTGCATCCTCCTTGTGCTATTGCAATTTGCACGCTTCTAAGCGATACCTTAGATGGTGCAGCTTCTGTCAATGATGGCTCTCTTGAATCTCTCCTTCTCCTATTTTGCATAGAATAGGGACGACGTGCTGGTCTAAAATAAGCAAATCCATCTACATGGGGCAAATCTTGGATATTTGAGGGAGTAGGTTGGAAAAATGGTGAATTTTCATCTACGACGTTAGAAGCTTGACTATTGCGTCAAGACTTCTCGGTTGATCCTGGTGTGTTGATGAACTCAGGAAAATCAAATTTCGGGGCCATCATTTGTAAAGGCGTTGTTTGTAATCCAACGTCACGATGGACACTTGTAATATCAGGTTCTACAGCCACTATACGTAGCAAAGACCAATGCCAACGAATGATCAAGCCTACACACATGTTAAGGCGTTCTCCTACAATCTCTCCGGTCCAATGCAATGCATCATCTACCCTAGTGATACGCACCGCCACCTCGAATGGGAATACCTTTGATCTATTCAATTGCATGCCACTTTTGAATGCATGCTCCCTGGTTGTCAGGCCCATCACATCTCCTCTCTCAGAAGTAATTCTACCGCCCTTTCTAATTCAGATGTCATGATCCCAAGAGATCTCTACTGAATTTGCCTTGCACGTGCTGCTCGTACTAATGGAGCCCCTACAGAGCTATTGGAATGCATATTATCCCTTTGGATGAGTGGCCGTATCGAAGGAGTTTGAATTGTGCGGCTTTCCATTATCACTATTAAAAAAATAGGAACATTATGGCTGCACATTAGTCAAAATACATGTACTAATTGTTAACCTTCAAAGCACCATTCATCTGATAAAAGATATGTTTCTAAACACATATTTATTGTTTAAAATATGATGATGATATTGGACCTTTTGATAAAACAACTTTGAAATTAAAAAATTAAGAATTTGTAGAGCATGAACTCCTTGCACGGAGTCTTTAACCGTGAAGATACAATGACAATTTTACACCAAAAACACTTCAAAATTGTTGGATTCCAGCGCAATGAACAAAAAAAGAAACGAAAACTTTTATTTCTAGTTTTGACCGTAGGATCTCAATGAAGACTTATTAAGTAATATACAAACAAAATTTCATAAACTTTGACCGCACGGATTGAAAGATTATAGTGTTTGAAGTCAAGCATATGGTTCATTTTCTTCCCTGCGTGCAGTGGATCAGCAGACTTTGACTTCACTTGGTGTCAATATTTTGCACTACATAAGGTCTAAATCCATAACCATCTTGTTAAGCATCATGTTAGTTCCTTGTACACCAATTTTTAGAGGTAGAGAATGGGTGTAGCATATTCAAAACAAGTGTGCAAAGAGTGGAAGTTTGGAATTTGTTGATTCACACTGTAATTTTTTGTGAATTTAATATGTTTTAGATTGGTAATCCAAATGGTCAATAAGAAGGTTTACACCACATATTGTTGTGGAAAAAATAAAAAGTGAAAAATAAAAAGATATCTTGGATTTAATTGGAAAACAAGAAGTTTTTTTGTTACCTTGCCCAACACTGACTGACAATGTGTGAAAATGTTTGACTTGGGTTGGTAATATGCTATTTTTCACTAAAGACAAGAACTTATTTTGACAACGTCAAGGGAAATAATATTTTTTGCAAGTATTGAAAATCTCACATTCAACAAAGTGTCCTAGCAAAAGTTTTTGGACGTGCCCGACTTGCCTGCTCTCCCCATTTGAAATTCAAAACCCTAATTTTTTTGATCATATGTCCAATTTAGGTAAAAAATTGTTTTCTCACTAAAGTCTTTGTAATGCCTTTCTATAGAAACAAATTCAAAGAGGAATGGTGGAAATTGACACCATAGGAACCTGACCGAACTTTCAAAAAGCCCATTTTTGACACTTGATCCTTTAGGGGTTAAATATGCTACACCTCTTCTGCATCCCTAAACATTGGTGTAAATGGAACTTATATCATTTCTGACATGATGATAATGAATTTAGATCATGTGTCATGCGATCTTTTGAATCCAAGTGAACTGAAACGAAGGGAATCCACTGAACGTAGGGAAGAAAATGAACCATGTTATCTACTTGCTATTACCAACACCATTGGAACTTATTACAATCGCTAATTAAAAAAAGGGTTTGTACATCCACGTAAAGGTTATTCTACAAACAACATAGTATAGAAGATCAATCAACAATCAATCCTAAACTTGTATAAAAATAAATGTTTACCTCAAGATACGTTGCAGGTGTTAGTGGTATACGCACTAATGCTTGATGGCGTTCAACATTAAATCACCACTCCGTCGTTGTTGTTGAACATGTTTTTCAACCCTTCCAACTTTACCTGCAACACATGCATAAAATTTATATGGTAAACTATGCGATAAAAACTCCTAAGTATCTTCGTATTACATATAGCCCAAAATTTTAATATAATATGTAAAAAGTTTAAACATAAGGAGGAACAAAGCAAAAGGTCCAAAGTTCAAAAGTCAAATTTTGACTAGTAAACTTGAGGCACAAGGTTCCAACATGGATATAAGGTTTCTATGCAAATCTAGAGGTCATTTCTTGTCCCAATTTCTAAGGTGAGCTCTCTTGCAATCGAAACCTCAAGGCCATGTGCATTTTTACTCCATTCACTAATTTCTGTCAACTTTGTATACTGTGTAGATTGGTGGAAATTTGCACATCAAGGAGATTTTTACGAATTTGGTAAGCTTCTAACTCTGTTTCAATTCTGCATAGAGGAAACTCCAGGGTTATGATTGAAGTTCAGTTAGAGTTATGATAGTTTTAGGTGAGTACCAATATTTGAATACACAAATGAGGACACCAATTTGAGTGTATAAAAAATTGCAAATTCAACAAAGTTGAATGAATACACATATAGCAGTAACAAGTAGTGAGTTCAACCTTTGTTCTACTGAAATAATTACACCAACACCACACAAATTGAAGTCAAGAGAGTAGCTAATAGTATGGCACTAAATCCTCAGTAAGGCACATCACCGCACTACCTGAAATCCTAGCCACCACACCCAGATACCCAAAAACTAGCTGCCACAGCCAAACCCTAGCCACCACACCCAAACCCTAGTTGCCACACCCAAACCCTAGTTGCCACACCCAAACCCTAGCCGCCGCAATTAAACCCTAGCCGCAGATCCCATGGAGTTCATGTGACACGTCATGGAATAACCGTAGACTGGAGGTGTGCGCACGCACACCCCCAACTGTTGGTGCTCTTGCATCCATCTAAAAATGTTGTGGCTAAAAACCCGAGCAAGGACCTTCGTAAGTTTCCGAGGCGTGCCACCTTTTGATGACGGTGAGGAAGAACTTCGTGAGTGTAGGGTTTCCATTAAAATAAGCACCTTACGTTAAAGCCCTGCGCAGCCCTTGCTGCGGCCTGACACAGGCAAAGCAGCCCTCGAGGCCTCCCAGGTCGCCTGCCCTTGCAGGTCGAGGTCGAAGGCCTCACAACCCTCGCAGGCACGGCGCAAGTGCATCGTGGCGAAGGAGCGGCTATGCGCTACGTTGATGGATCTCATTGTTTCCATTCAATCCAGCGGCTGTGCGCTACGTTGATGGATACACTCATTGTCTCCATTCCTCACACCTTCCAAACTTCTCTCCTTCTCTCTCCCAAACCCTAGCTGCCCACAACTTCTCTCCCTCACACCTCCCCTCCATTCTTCTCCCTCACAACTCTTCTCTCCTCACCTTCCGCCCTCACAAGCCCCTCTCTCACAAACCCATAAGCCTCTCCCTCCTCCAAACCCTCTCTCACACTCACAACCTCCCTCGCAAATACTGCAAGGGGTGTGCGCGCGCACACCCCTCCTAGGACTACCCAAAGGTGCAAATGATTGATATCCTTCATAGATACCCTAATTTCCAAAACCCTAATATCAAACCCTAATTGATTATTGAAATTGATACCTCGGTTGATAACCGGGAATTGGTACCTACGAACTCATACCCTGGTAGTGATACCCTCGCTATTGATACCCAAAGTACCTTGGTCCATAAATGATGTTGAGAATATCTCAACCAAAAATCGTTAAAAATGCTTGTTTTAGTGCATTTAGCAAGGAAGAAAAAATAAAGTTTTTTTTGGAGTTTTAACCGTAGGATCTCAATCTTTACTTATTAAATAATGTACTCACAAATTTTGTATATGTTTACCGCACGGATTGAAAGATTATAATGTTTGAAGTAGAGAAAAGGCTCATTTTCTTCCCTGCGTTTATTGGATCAGCAGACTTTGACTTCAATTAGTGTCCAATTTTTGCACCATAAAAGGTCTTCATTAATTACCATAATGTTAAGCATGATGTTAGTTTGCTATGTACCAATTATGAGAGGTAGACAAGGGGTGTAGCATATTCAAAAAAATTAAGCAATGAGTAGAGGTTCAATAATTCTCAATTCACGTTATATTTTTTTGTGAACTCGATATTGTTTTAAATGAGGATCCAAATGGTCAATAAGAAGGTTTACATCTCATAATGCCGTAGAAAAAATCAAAAGTGAATCATACAAAGATCTCAAATATTTATGTGGAAAGGTAGAAGTTTATTTGGTACCTTGGCCGAAAATGTGTGAAAATGTGTGAAAAATAATTGACTTGAATTAATATGTTATTTCACCAAAGAACTAACAACATGCTTAAGACGATGGTATTGGATTTAGATCTTGTGTAGTGCAAATTTTTTTAGAGGTAGACAAGGGGTGTAGCATATTCAAAAAAATTGTGCAATGAGTGGTGGTTCAAAAATTCTTATTCCATACTAATAGTGACTATTGTTTTGTAATGATATACAGGTTTTTTGAGTGTTGCATTATGGCACCACCAAAAATTGATAGAATCTGGGAGAGCCACGGGTGGTGGATCGTGGAAGTGGATGAGTCGAGCGCCTTCTTGTGGGTGACGGATTATCCCTTTGAGTTGAGGAAGCGTACATTGGCATTGGGGAAGAGTTTTGGCAAAATCCAGGCAATCACTATTCGATGTGATGATATGGTATACGTAACTTGCGTAGTGGGTCCATGTCGATTGGAGGTAAAGACTTCTCTTTCGAAGAAGTTGCTTCTTGCACCTATCCATTTGAATCTTCTTCAAAATCCAGGTGAAGTGAAATTCCTCAAATCATTGCAGACGTTTTGGTTAAACATCTCTCTTGCGGTATGTACTACTAGACACTATAACGTCTTAGCCTGTTTAGCGTTATCACCGGAGATGGTGCTGAAGGCTAAGAAGATTATGGAGGAACATATTAGATATGAGGCACTTCGGCAGAGGGACCTATCACGTGCGACAACTCAAGCCCCACCAACGGAACCGGAAGAAACAGAAGTTTATCGAATTCTTGCTCAGCCGTTGCAGTTGGATTGGCGACCACTGAAGGGGGAGGGGAAGTGAAGGCCAGCATCCCATCAGAACTTCTGAGGTACAAACATTACATAATCCTCTATTCACGAGTAGACGTCCTACGAAGAGGCCACGGCGTGTTGAGAATGATGTAGCTTCTGGTTCAAGAGAAGGCCCATCAGGTTTGGATCCAAGCGAGAGGAGGTTGATTGGAAGAAGTATAAGATCGGGTTCCTAGGTCAGGGCTTAGGACGTCTCATGGTCATCGTAGGGCCCTTGCCTCTACACCGGGAGATTTAGCTGATTCGTCAGCTATGGCGCAGGATGAAGAAGCATTTCACAACCTATCAGACAGTGTACCAAAGGATTTTGAAGACAATGCGGAGATACCACAAGATGTTCCAACTTCAATGTATTTAAAAGCACCGGTGCCCACAGCGGAGGAGATTGCAAAAGAACCAGTGTAGGGGAATTTTGTATTTAAGACACACATAGACCGCATTGTCTCTGTGGAGAATCCAGAAACGAACCACCGGATTTTATCACAGAAGAGGGTCAGTAAAGTATTTAACTACTTAAGAGACCCAGAATCCGCGACTCGGGTGAGTAGATTGGTACTTCAACCGATCAGATACATCGTGCATAGTACCACCGATGATGGTGTCGTTGAGAAAGAGGAATTGTTATTTCCGTCAATAGGAACAGCACGAGAGTTTGAGAGCATGTTCATTGCACACGGGAGTGATTCTGCACATGGTGCCATTGGATCCCAATATTCTTGGCTTCAAGATCATATCATTTGGGAACCGGTGGATGGGCAATACATAATAGCAGCTTGTAAGTTTGCACAGCAGTAGTGGAAAGATGGTATTATACCTTTAAATAAGTACCTAGACACGTTCGAGCGACGGGAGGCTTTTTTTGTGGTGTATGATGATCGCCGCTTTGACATTGAGAAGTCTGCGCAGATCAACGTAGCGGAGTTCCAGAGACAATCATATTCTACCATGGAGGAGGATTTGAGGAAGCTCCGTCAGATTTGGGATCTATATGGAAGGCCTGATAGCACACTACGTGCGGACGATGCATGCAAGGCTGTTGCTTTGATAAGTGCGGCAAGTGTAGTGCATAAATTGCCCAAAGGAGATGGAGTTGTCACGGTGAAGAAGTTGGCCAAAAACATGGAGGATCTGACCAATCATGCATGGAATCCGAACAATGATTGCTTTGAAGCTGTCATTCAAGTATGCAAGGACTAGGAAGACGACATTCTCTTTCATAGCAAAGAGGAAGAGGACAAGTAGAAGGACATGGCAAGGAAGAAAGAGCTGGATTCAAATGTGGACGTACGACCAATTAAAAAGGAGATGACCCAGAATTGGTTGAGGCCGTTAGGTAGGGTTTCGAATCCATATTATCTTCGTTGGCAAAGCCTGCTGCAGCGAAGCCGGTAAAGGAGGATGGAGTTGGACCTCGTCAAGCATATTACTTCAACGGTGTAAAAGACAAGAATCCACATCCTTGTGCGATTGCCGGTGTGGTTGACCGGTATCAGAGATGAAAAGCTGTGATGAATTCCATCCGTTGGTTGATGGTGGAGAACAAAGAAAGTACACTTAATTCCATGGAGGAGTTCTTTCGTATCCGTGTATGGAAGTATTTTCCAAGGAGTAACGAACAACTTGATACCTTTGGAAAGCTTTTGAATGCTACCACGAAAATAGCTTGGAGTGCTCCTCTACGGGGGAAGGTGTCTAAATTAGAAGACATAGGCTACTTCATCCCCGCCTCCATCAGGTTTCATTATGGTGACATTGCAGCAGGGCGGCGTGAATACATTGGACTGTCTATGGATGTAGGAAGATTGGCTACTGCTAATTGGAAATGGCAGATGGAAGTCAAGAGGCCAGGCTAGTACAATACGGAGAATCTTCTTTCGGTTCGGTGTAGAAGAGGGTTATTCCGCATTGACTACATAGAGTTGGGAAAACCATGTTTGTGGGTGATTGATTGTCGACGTGGTGATGGGAGGCATGGAGATGGTCATTGAGGAGACCCCCAATTATCCGCAGCTTTTGCACAGCTGACATTATGGATGGCAAATATTGAACGATGGAACGTCATCTTCTTGTTACTAGTGGCTCTGTATGCGAACGAAGAGTTTTTCACAAAGGTGAAGCTTCCAAAGTGATGTATTATGCGACATGGATGTTGGACATTTGATCCCAACTCGGTTAATCCCTATGCTCTAGATTTTACAGAGAATGGGTGTTTGGAGCAAGTAGTACAACCAATTGGCAATGTTGTGATTTGTATGTAGCACCCTGTAGATACATCTCCTGGCCCAAACTATGTTTCTAGAGACCTTCCACTTCCTCTTGTATTCTTGGATCACTGGACTGAGGCACGCCAACCCTCTAAAGTTGATTCACTTGAGAAATCTCTGTCAGAGCTGGCAAGACTAGTAGGCTCATATTTGCCCCTTGGTTGGGGTTTAGTGGCGTGTAACATATCTACGGCCATTCCCACGATCCTTCAAGGAGATTTCTAGGGATCTAAGATTTTTATCATTGACGATTGTAGAGACAGAGTTTCATTCTTGTACAATGAGTTGTCCGACAACTTCCGAGGACAATTGTTGGTTGGGACTGGTGGAACAAGTATTGGTTGCAACATCGTACATCAAACCAAAGAGACGGTTGGTGGAGTGAGGAATGAAGACGACAATGAGGATGGAGGTGGTTTACATGAGAGATTGCCACGTTCAAGTACCACTGAAGACTCATCATCTCGCACTAGCCCGAGCTACAAGACTTCGGACAACGATGAAGATGAAGTGAACCAGTCTCTTCCAAAAGAGATGATTCCATCAACGTAGCGGGCGGTGGGAGATATTTCAAGGGAGACATCTGCAATACCTATAGAGAGGATGCAAGATACCGGTGTAGTGGATGTTGGTTTGGCGGCAGGGGCAAGAGGGGGGGCATACATTTGATGGTCCTAGGCTGGAGGTGGGGGAAGAAGAATTGGACTCATTGGAATTTTTTTCGGTGCAGAGGAGGATTCCAGAGCCTTCGATGTCTTCTCAATTAGAGCCGGTATTGGTGACACATGAGACGTTCGGAGGTACTCAGAGTGATGCCGGACCAAGTTTGCCTTCCGTTCCAAGATCTAGCGTATCCAAGGGTACCATTGCATTTTAGGGAGCCTTCTGCTTATAGCGAGAGATGTCCTTTAATACAAAGGATGGCTTTTCTACAATGATGATAGTATAAGGCATACGCGGGAGGGTGTTCCTGGCAATTACCAATATGTTGAGTGTGCATCCATTAGCATCGAAGATGTGGAAGATCGTCCAGTGCAGGATCATGAACTGTCTGCTACGGTAGGTAGCGCCATTGGATACGTGGACGGAGTTGTTGCGCAAGAAGATTAGCTCTAAGACCAAGAGCTATATACTATAGTAGAGCATGCATGCAGTTTAGGTGGCAAATATGTTAGTATAATGTAGTTTAAGATGTCTCTATTATTCAGATGGGTGGTATATATTTATATATTGGATAGTCCATATGATATATTTGATTTTAGAATCTCTCAGCAATAGTGTGGAATTGCTTGATTATGTATGTTTTTGTGTTATAAAATATAGTGAGGTACTTTACACTGTCTTAGGAAATTGCATATATATTTTTGAATCTCTTACACATAGTTTTTGTAGTGCAGTACTCTAAAATCCTATAATAATTCAAAACACATTTATAATCTCTTTGGGCACATGATTATAATTTTGTAGCAAGATTTGCAAACTAGATTAGAAATCATATATTTTCTTTAAAAAGGTAGAAAATGTAAAAAATATATTATTTACATGAACATGAAGATGCCAATGTTTGACACGACAAACACCAAAATTTTGTGACAAAAAACATACTAAGCTCTTGCCAAATTTTGATTTTTTTAAAGTTATGAGCAAACAACTTGTGGCTTTCTACCAACAACCAGTGCACTTGGCTAAGTGCATAATTGCTTAATTGCGTGTTAATATTTGAATGGTTAATGGTTTGAGCCTAGGTTTTTTTGACAATTCGAGTGGTAAGGTGGCTTCTTCATATGGTATCGAGTCTGCCTGGAGTAGGGCTATGATGTGAGAGTCTAGGAATGGGCCTACGTGAGGGTTAAAGTTTCGTTACCAATTATTGTCTGGTATTTATAAGATACTTTGAACACATACTTATATAGGGCTTTATCTTCCAGATATGGTCTCTTTGGCATGGGCACCTTGCCCTCCAATACACTACCCGCCAAGTGGAAAACACCAGATGGTTGAAAATCCGATGTTAGAAAGCCCACACTGGCAAATATCGCAACTGCAACATCTTTTATACAAAGGTGTGTGCGGCAGCTCTACGACTAAAAGAAACCGGTCGGACCGAGATTGGAGTAGGATCAGCAGTAGAAGTAGCCACATCCGCGATGCTGGACAAAAGACGTAGCCGAGACTAACCAATGTAGTCCGACAAATCCGTGTGGCATGGACGGCCACTACTACCTGGCATAGAGGAAGAAGGTGCCACCGCCTGTGCGGTAGTTTGGGCACTAGTGGCAACCGCTGCCACCACCTCCCTTGAAGCGTCATACAAATAGCGATCTAGGGTCGAAGATGAGCCATGACCCTTCATTGGAGGCTGGGTGTCGGCCACTTGCTCCAAAGAAGCCATCGCGGTTATGTGTTTCATCAGCTCCACCATTTCGGCCTCAAGTGTCTTCATGACGTCTGATCCATGAGCCAAAGACACTGGACGCTTCTCGGATAAAGGGCAAAAAATAGTTCTCATCAATGTGGTCCGACTTGCCACAGTTAGAGCATGTTACAGCCTTCTTTTCCTTGACCCCAGCCTTCTCTACAGTCCTGGCCGCCTCGGTCTTGGGCTTGGCCTTCACGGTGCCTGCACCCTTCTTTTTGGAGCAATTGTGATCCCCCTTGGTGTGACCCGTCTCCTTGCAAGTCTAACAATGCACAACCTTTTCAGGTTGTGCCTCTGCCAAGCTACCAGTTGCGGTGGTAAAATTCTTAGGCTTAGGAGCGTCAATCAACGCTGTGATCCAAATCAGTGACTTTGCTCACGCCGAACGCTCTATCAAGCGCCTCTACCTGAGCAAACACCTGCTCTAAAGTGGTGTTTCCATAATACCAAAAAAAAAATTCGGACTAGTCAACTCCACCATTCGCTTATCCAGCTTTAAAATAAAGATTTTTACCAGTTGGAGCTCTGTGAACACATCTTCGGCCTCGGCTAACAATAGTGCCAACCGGATATACATCGTGCAAGGGGTATCTTCCTTCTCCCGGCGGAAATCTTGGATGCATTGCATTTTATCACGCCTAAATCCCCCGTACTCCACCTCCAAATGTGCCATAAATTGCGCCAATGGATTGAAAGTTGACGGACTGCCAACCTCCATCAATGGCGCACATGTGGCCACGGCCAAACGTGACATGGCCTTTATGCCAGACCGTTCGGCCACATTGGCAACGCCCTTGCCTCTGGAGTCCTCACCTTCCAAACTCTCTTCCTCTATGGGCTCCTCGGTGAAAGTTGAAAGTTGGGCAACTGCACTCTCCTTGAGTACAGTCATCAACTCCACACACTAGCTCCAGTATTCCTTAACGGATCGCAACTGTGCATTGTGATGCGTGGTCCACCTTTCATATGACTAAAAGACCTCCAACTCCAAATGTTGAGGCAAGAGCTCGAACGGATACCAGTTGTTAAACGACGGCGTCTGCTCGCGCTTCTCTTTCGTCTAGGTCTGAAATCGTAGCCGCCAATTGGACAAGGAGATGCCTTCAGCCCGTCCTAAGAACTTGTCTCGTACGATATGACGGAGATCGTCATCTATGTCTACAAACGTGCCCACGTCCCAGACTTAAAGCCTACGATCGGTATCCAACGCCTAATCATGCTCAAAAGCCTCGTCGGTATCCGATCCTGGCCCAAAGTCTGCAATGGAAGCACTCTTTGAATGGTCTAGTAAAGGGAAGCGGTAATATCGACTCCGTGTACTCACCATAAACAACAACCACCTCGGGACCTATCTATGGCTTCTATCTAAAGGGTAAGGGTACGAACGAGCAACCTGCACCTACAAAACCACCAAACTTTGTAGTTCACCGGTCATCACTTCCAGCTAACACAAGTCCAACCACAACTCTCCACATAAAAAGGTCTTGCCGGCTATGAACCCGACATCACCCCCACAATATCCTATCACAATCTAGGACAACAAGAAATGGGGCCACCGGAAAACATTGGCAACAAATCCACAACACAGAGGAGATACTGCACAAGAATCCTGAAATCAAAATTGGATCCTCTCCCCCAACAATATAAAAGGGGTAAATAAAAATGACTAGAGCCACTGACACACGCCTCCAATAGATGGTCAATAGTCGCAAAATCTACAACAGTACAAGGAAAAAATCCAAAGGTGTCCTTCCCGAAGTCTAAAACTAAGGAGGTAGTGAGTTAATGCGATCGCGGTGTTTACAAACACTCATTGGATTGAAAAATTGCAGATCAGGTCCAACAATTATTCTTCTACTTCCAATTCTTGCGCTGCCCACATCTTGCTCAAAAATTGTCCAATTTGGACACCGTTTATTGCGTTGGCTCTATCTTGACGCGCTCTACAACTTTAATCTAAGCACCCAAAAAATTTCCAAGCTTATCCAAGCTCAAATTCTATAATTAAAGAGAGCAACGTGAGAGGATCTTTGTCAAGTGAATAACTAGTGAATCACAAGAGTAGTCAGGCGTCTCGCACTTCACAATGGGGAAATCAATGAGTGCAAGTAGTATAAGAGAATGTGGAGCCTTTACTAATGATTAAAAATCACTTACAAACAAAGGTAATCACAAAACATTCTCTAACTCACTCACAAAGTTTGGCTTGACAAAGACGTCAAGTCAAGGACGTGTGCGGCGTTATATGCACACACACAATCCTAAGTGGATGGAAATCACCCATAGATGAATGTGATACGCTACCGTACGTCCCAAATCCCGTAGAATAATAACAAACTAATTTCCGCTAACACTATGATGCAGAGAAGCCCCCGACGCCACACCCCGTAACAATATAGACTAAATATATAACTTCAAATCCATAGGTATTGAATGCACTATTGTGTACATTTTACACACCCTATTATCTATGCAAGATCAAATTCTATGCAAAAACCAAATGTGCTATAAAAATGCATCTCTAAACCTTATAATACATGTTCTCCCTCTCTCTTAATGTTTGCTTATGTTTTTTTTTGGTGAACTTAATATGTTTAAGAATGAGAATTGGAATCCTCAATCAGAAGGTTTACACCACATAATGTTGTGGAAAAAATAAAAAATAAAAAATATGAAGATTTCTAAGTTTTATGTGGGAAGGAAGAAGATTTTTTGGTACCTTGTCCAACAATGTGCAACAATGTGTGAAAATGTTTGACTTGGATTGATATGCTATTTTTCACAAAAAACAAGAGATTTTTTTGACAATATGTGAGAAAGTAATAGTATTTGTTAGTATTGAGAATCTCACATTCAATAGAATGTCATAGCAAAAGTTTTGGAGTTGCCCAATGTGCCCGCTCTCCCCATTTGAACTTCAAAACCTTGTAACTTTTACATTAAATGCTGGATTGAGGAAAAAACTAGACTCACACAAAGCTTTTAGTAATTTTCATCCACAATAAAATTTCAAAAAAAATCCCACACGATCACATTAATTCAAACTTTACTATCCAATTTATCGAATTCAAATATTGTAATGACAAGTTTTTCCTAGAAGCAATCGAAAACAAAATCAATAAATATCAACCACTTATTAATGGCACTACAACCCTCTGATGGAAAGTTGACCCCCTTATTGTCATTGCCGTGGGAGCTAGTCTATGAAAAGTCTTAAAAAAACATTCAATATTCCCACTAACCCAAATAAAAAAACATTCACAAAAATTAATACCATCACAATCCAACATGCAATGTCCATACTTCTACATAAATGCAAACTAGAAAACAACCAACGTTTCACAGATTTACATGATACACCTTAAACCTCTCAAACACATAATTAATCTTTACAAATCAACTCTTGGAATAGAGCCTTGTGGCTCTCGTTGGTCCTTGGTCACTGATTACTCATTACTGGCTACTGGTTTTTGGTTACATAGTGTTTACCCTCAAAAGGGGGGAGTAGTTCCATACTACTAAACCCATGTCTGGTGGACATGAATTTAGTGGTGGAACAAATAGACACTTTATTCGAGGACCGGAGTTCTTCTTTTTAAAATTTCAAAAAATAATGTGATAAATTGACATATGAGGAACCTATCCAAACCTTGAAGAGTCCCCCAAGGGAACTCTTGGTAATTTAGGGATTAATTATTGTATCATAAAGATAATATATTAAATATGGAAATTCCATCTTAATATTTGTTGGAAAAATTTCACATATAAAAACTAACATCTAAAAATCAAACTTGTAAACTTGTAAATAGACTCTGGAGGGTAAGCTTGGCTTTAGTTTGACACCCCTCTCAAAATTACACTCTCTAACTCTACAACACAAATTTCAACAATTTTATCAAAAATGATTGACCCTAAAAATAAAATCTGGAATTGGGAGGAGGTTCTGCTTAAGCTCTCCTTCACGAACCCTAAGTTTCTTCACAAGCTTACTTCCTTGCCTTCCTTGCTGTCTTTAATCATAAGACCTACCCTTTATCTACTTTGGTGCAATTATAAACCCTTGTTACTAGCACAAGATTTATAGTCTCATAAGAAAAATCTCAATGTCAATAGAAACTTTTGTCAAAAATTTTGGAGGTGCCCGAAGTCCCACTTTTGGCTTTAAGTGGTACTAACTTTCAAACCACAAATCCAATATATATATATATATATATATATCTCTCCACGAAGCTCTTATCAGATCCTATCTTGAGAAAAAAATTCAATTTAAAAGGATTTTTTTTCGAATTGTAGGTACATGCCCAGAATCCAAAATGACTCCGGGGGGACGTTTGGTCCTTTAGGGGTTAATGTCATCGTGAACTCTCTTTTATTAGGGTTGACCCTCCTTGATTGACTCAAAATTGGGATTTCAAAGGAAAGAGGATGCATACCCTCTTTGGCATGACCACAACGACAAGGGATGTTGTCTCTCACGTTTTAGAGAAAAGTGTGGCCGAGTCGCAAGGGGAGGGGTTGGAGGAGAAGAGAAGAAGAGAGTGAACATGTCAGAGTGAAGGAGTCGAGTAGAGTGGAGTGTTGCCGTTGCTTGCCATTTTACCATTTTACAATGTAAATTTTACAATAAATTTACATGTGCCTACAATGTAAAATTTACATTTTACTGTAAAATTTACATTTTACTGTAAAATTTACATTTTAATGTAAAATTTACATTTTACCATTTTACAATGTAAATTTTACAATAAATTTACATGTGCCTACAATGTAAAATTTACATTTTACTGTAAAATTTACAGATTTGTCCCTAGAATGTGTGCCGTGATTTTTCATCAAATGTAAGTGGAAATTTTTTATCTCATTTTTAAGAGATGGAATCACATGTTTTGTTAATGTCACCAAAACCACAAAAAAAATGATTTGGGGATTAATTGTGATTTTTGGAAGAAAAAGTAATCAAAATTCATATCAAATTCAAATTATGCTAAAAAAATTTGAAAATTTCACCAAAGGTGTACATTGTAGGGACAAAACTTATGGTGTAAATGAAACTTCCGTGTTCAGCTAAATTAGAAATTTGGTCACAGGGCCAAAGTTCAAATCGCAATAACTTATCCAATTTTAAGTATTTTACAAAATTTCAAATTGGAATGGTAACTAGACTTTATAAACCTCATTTCATTAGTTGGACTCAAAATCAAGAAATATCATTTGTATGACTCAAATTCAGATTTAAAGCTAGAGCGAGAAGTTACTAAAATACACTACATTGAGATCTACAACCACAATTGTCTCATCCAGATGCAAACAAACACGGCGGTAGATATGGATGAAGATCGTCCACCACCAGACATGAGGATGCGGGTATCCTCATGTCCATCGCCCACATGCGCCTCCCAAAACCGGCACCACATGCAAAAACTCATACATTACGAGAACCGGTCAGACACCGTACCTTAACCCGTTACTTATGCCATAAACCGTGACTGTCTTTGTCATCTTCACGGTTCCCGCAAGTCAGCCTCATAATCACAAGGGACTTTTAGGGACCAATGCCGGTTTTGGGTACGCATCGCTTAGATCCAAATCCTTACCCAAAACCGCTACAGTACACGAAGTCAGTAGATTTCAGAGGATGATCTCCAATATTGAATGTAATAGATTCGAACATGTACAGACGATGGGTATTAAGGTATGAAAACCAAGTGAAATATACCACATAATATGGTATGAAAACCAAGTGAAATATACCATGTACCCAACATGATATGGAGAGCAAACAGTTTTGCCGACGACGTCTTGAAAACGTGCCGACGACGTCTTGAAAACGTCTAGGACATGTAGACTTGTTTGGGGTACAGTAACGCTTTAGGATTCCCGTTGCTGGCAGCGCGTCGCAACATCGGCCGAAGAGGAGATTGCGTCGGGAGCATGCGCGCGCAGCGCCAGGAATCGCTGCAAACGCAGCTATAGTACACTGATGCACACTCCGCCACAGATATCATATGCTGGGCTGCATTCAATTTCCGTCGCAATTCCAAACCCGGTTTCAATCCCAATCCCTCAGGCAGGCTGACCCCAAGTCGTCGGCACCTCGTTTTATTCTCTTCTCCTGTCCTTGTGTCTTCTGGCTGACTTTGACCCAGCTGCAGCAAACGGGACGATCATAGGTGGCGTGTAGTTTGTGGGTTCTGCAATCCGCTCAAGGGGCATTGGTGGAGGAGGCGAGGTTTTGGGTTTTTCTCGATGGAATGACTTTGCTCGGACAGGGGTGTGGATTTGGCTCCATGATGGGGATCCGTGGGCGGAATCGATCGCGCCAGGGAGGAGCCTTCTGCCCCGCAATCTCTACCATCTCGGTCGTCTGCTTCGGGGCGCTTCTGCTGCTCGCCGTGCTCTCGGTTTTGTCGGGCCGCTTGCTCGACATTGACGCGGATTTGCGTACCCACGCCGAGTCGTCTCGTGGTGGCGCAGGTCAATTTTCCCACTTCGAGGATGAAGACTCTCCGGTACATTGATCTCTCTGAAAATTCTCCAGAAAACTTTCACATTCGTGTGATTGATCATTCTCACTGTTTGAAATTCTAGTTGTGGTGAACTAGGTTTGGGGACAAGACCCTGCCTGAGGTTTTTTCTAGAGTGATTGAGAATTTGATGTTTCAATTTTTTCTGGCTTGTAAACCTAGAAGCGCGAAGCGATGGGTTTTGTGGTGTTGAATTCTGAAGCTCTCTTGAGGACTGTTCATCAAATTCAAAGAATCAGTGTCCTTTGTTGAATGACCCTAAATAGTGAGGGTTTGAAGATGTTATGATGCTTGTATCTGATTTTATATATATATTTTTATCCCAGAAGCACGAAAGCGACGGGTTTGAGGTGTTGAATACTAGAACTGTTTGGAGTGTTCATCGAATTCTAAAGACTTGTTGTGTGACCCTGACAGTGAGGGCGAAGCCAAAATACTGATCGTAAAGTGGTTTTTCAAGTGGTTGGATGTACTGACTACGCTTGTGGGTTGACATAGATCATGGAGGAAGAGAATGTAACCCAGCCTTTGGTGCAAGAAACGCTGCGTGTGCCTGTAAGTGTCTTTGGAAACCCTGATTATTTTTCAGCAGAAATTCTGATCTTGAGCATCATACATATGCTTATTTCCTTGTTCACCTTGACGTTACGTTGCTGAACCCTTTTCAAAATGAAGCAGCCGAAATCTTGAGGATAAAATGTTTTGATATTTTCTTAGTACCGTATCCTATTCTTCCCAAGACTGTATCTACCATCTCATCGAGGTATTTATATATGTATTTCACAGGAGATGAGATGAGTTTACTTTCGCTTTTAGCATGTAACTTGTGTGTTCTGTTTTATTACCTGCTCCGTCTTGCCATGAAGTTATTACAGAGATTTTTAAGCATTGTTTGAATATATGAACCTCAGGGCCAATGGGATACTTCTGGACTACTTGTTTGGGATTCTGAGAATGCCGAGTATTACTATGGGTGCAGTGAGCCCAGCGAAGATTACCCAAGTAGGTGGCTTTTCTCTCCTGTTACCTCATCACCATCTAAAACATAATATTTCAGCAAGTTTCAGCAAGATTTTCAGCAAGATACAAGATTTGCAAGATTTCAGCAAGATTTCTTCTCTCAGCTTAGTTGTTAGTATTTAAATTTTTCCTCATGTGTCGTATGTTTTTGTCTCGCAGGTGGTCCAAGTCCAGAGGTTAATGGGTATCTTCTGATTGCAGCTAGTGGGGGTCTGAATCAGCAGAGAACGGGGGTAAAACCCATGTTTTTCCACTTACTGGATTTCATTTGTTTGATCACTTCCTACTGCATTGCTAAACTTTTAATCTTTCTTGAACCATTGTTAGCTCACTGATTGTGCAGATTACAGATTCTGTCGTTGTCGCTCGGCTACTAAACGCAACCCTAGTTGTCCCACAACTCGATCATCGGTCATATTGGAAGGATCCCAGGTAGTCTCTCATCCTTACATCTACAGTTTGTAGTTTAAGACATGCTTTCCTGCATATGTCAAACCTTGTCTATAATATGCTGTAGATTTTTTGATTGAGAAGCTGGAATTATACGACGGTACTGATGTGTTTTGCGTGGGTTGTGGATGACAGCAACTTTAGTGACATCTTTGATGTTGACTGGTTCATAAAATCCGTAGCTCCTGACGTGAAAGTAGTCAAGGAGCTACCTAAAGGTGAAAGGAAGTTCCTTACGAAGCAGTTGTCCAGCCTTCGAGTCCCAAGGAAGGTTACACCACACTATTATCTGATGCGCATCCTGCCCACCCTGAAAAAGAAACAAGTAAAGGCCCCTCTCCTCCACTTACTCACATCGTGTATGTGATTATTATCTTGCTTTTGTTTACATCACATCCGCAATCGGGCATAGCATCTCAATTTAAGGACTTGATGTGTTTTACCCTTTGACTTTATCAGTTCATCAGGCTTACTAAATTCGACTACCGACTTGCCAACCGAATCGACACAGATTATCAGAAGCTCAGATGTCGTGTAAACTACAAGGTATTTTATCTTTACCACTACATAGCAAGAGAGGAACCACTTTGGCATCCGATTAGTATCATGTCATGCTCACAAGATTGATGTCCTCTTTTTGAGTGTTTACAGGCGCTGCGTTTCACACCACGTATCCAAAACATGGGGCAGATGCTTGTAGACAGGATGAAGGCAAAGAGCGGCCGATATATTGCATTGCATTTAAGGTTTGAACTGAGCTCTTTCACTTTCAAATTTTTCTAAATTTCTGACCCTGTTAGAAGAAAGCGTTGCCTTCAGCTGGTTGCACTCTGTGTCAATCAAAGTCTGCATAAGTAATGTTGCCAGCAAGTTTTATCAGTTCGGTACTCATATCAGTGATTGGTGTGACCAACACGACTCTGCAGATATGAATCTGATATGCTGGCATTTTCGGGCTGCTATTATGGTGGAGGTGAGAAAGAGAAAAAGGAGTTGGGTGCCATTCGCAAGCGGTGGAAGACTCTGCATGTAAGACATTTACCTAAAAGTATTCTACTGCTTTCTAGGACCTATGACTTGAACATCATACAATCTTGCATCTCTTGTTGTTACTTTATGACTTTATTAATTGCGCACTTACAGGAACTTAGAGTTATCCCTTTTCCAGCATGTAATAATTCGCGAGTAAGCTGAATAATAAGTGTCAATGACCATCTGTTTTCGGCAATTTACGCATGAGATTAATGCTGGTTTTGTTGTTGTCTTATATTTCAGTATCACGATCCTGAGAGAGAAAGACGCAACGGAAAGTGTCCTTTGACTCCCGAAGAAGTTGGTCTCATGCTCCGTGCACTTGGTTATGGCAACGACACCTATTTATATGTGGCCTCCGGCGAAGTTTACAACGGGGAGGCTTCATTGGCGCCCTTGAAAGCCCTCTTTCCGAATTATTTCACAAAAGAATCCATAGCAAGTCGGAAGGAGCTGAAACCCTTCAAGAAATACTCGTCCCAAATGGCTGCAATCGACTACATTGTCTGTTCACAGAGTGATGTCTTTGTGGCCAACAACAATGGAAACATGGCCCGAATATTGGCCGGTGAAAGGTACACATCCCTCAGCTTCATCACACCCGTAATTCCTCAGTTACTGCTTTTCATTCTACTTGTACCCCGAATGTTTTGGTGCATGGATTCTATCTGTTCACAGGTTTGCACAGAGAGACAGAGAAGCTGTTATTGATAATATGGTGTGCAGACGCTTTAACGGTCACAAGCGGACCATCAGACCCAATGCCAAAAAGCTGGGAAGACTTTTACCTGCTCGGCATAACATGACATGGCAGGAGTTTGCTGAAACTGTACGACATGTTCAGAAGGGTTTCATGGGAGACCCAATGGAGGTAATGTCCTGTTTCTTACATAATAGAGATATCTGTAAAGTGAGGCAAAGCTACCGAATATGCTTACCATCAGCACCAAATAGCTCTAAATTTCATAATCGGCTCAAAGAGGAAAAAGGCGGCTAAGATCCTGGTACAACATGACCTCTTCTTCTTCCTTCTCAAACGCGACTGAAACTACTTCTAGCTCGACCTGAAAGATCACCAAGCGCTTCCATACTTTATAAGGCGTCTAGAACGAGGTTTTCGCCTTCAATCGAGAATTTGGTCCATCTCTCACAACTGTGAGAAGGAAGGTTCTGTCAGTTTTGATTGATTGTGTGGTTGATTTCAGGCGAGGCCTGGACGTGGTGAGTTCCACGAGAACCCTGCGGCGTGTATATGTGAGAAGCCAGAAGCCCAAGAGAAGCTGCGGCAATGGAGAGAGCAGCAATACAAGAAGCCCAAGAAGGAAAAAGAAGCGGCGGAGATCAAAGCACAGGACCCGGTCATTCCTGTAGAAGATAGAATCGAGGCCGAGGAAGAGGAAGACGAGGAAGTGCCTCTGGTGATCGAAGATGAACAGGCAGCTGGTGAGGAAACCGAGGGCGGAGCTGTGGAGAATTTGCTCCTGGAATCCAACGAAAGCACCAGTGAACAGGAAGGCGCTGCTGAAGAAGTCGCTGATGATGAAGAAGAGGGCGACAACTACTGATTTCAGGAGTGCAACCATTCATCTGGTGGTGAACCTGAAATCATCACCCAAGTAGAAGCCATTATCTCCCACAAAGCTTGGGGCTTTATGTGCTTCGGTGCCAGTTTCACCTCAAGATTGCAGAGGTTTTATAGGTGGCTGCGATATAATTCAACACTTCTCCAGTCCTCTTGAAGATTATTTGCCAAATTCTGGTCGGAGACTTTATTGCCAAACTTGGAACGAATTCGGTGCTGTTGATGATGGAAGCAGTCGCAGCTTGACCAATTTCCTCAAAGAGTTTTCACCGTTCCTGGATATCACGTAAGTTTCTCCTCTGTATCTCATCAGGATGTAGAGCTCTTGCCATTGTGTCGGTTGAGATAGGGATGTAGATTGTTACAGATCCAAAACAAGGGTCTAAATTTCTGCCTGGCTCTTCTTGTGGAAAGATGACATGTTCCTTCAACATGTGCCAACAACGCACATTTCATTTTTTGTTCCCTGATTTCTTGCTTCAGGTTAAGTTGTGGAGTTTTTTATTTTCGAAATTATTTCGTTTGGAACAAACGAATTGTAGTGAGATGAATAGTAGAAGAGCACACTAGACTACAAACAAGGAGAGTGCACATAGATATTGATTGATGAAGTTATGGTTTCTTGTACTCTAGCCACTCAATCTCTTCTCCTTTGCCTTAATTCATTTTGTTAATAAAAGCTATAGTATTGTAAATACAAGAACTGGATCTTTGATATGCCAACATTCTCACATCAAAATATGGGCCAATTGTTATGATAAGCATACAAATCATGTTTATTTTGCTTTAATGAAACAGAAAACAAACCTTGGGATTCCTGACAGTTCAATTCCTATATAGTTTTTGACTCGCAAGGGAATGTTTTTGGTCATTTAGCTTTGCCAAGGTAAAGAGGATACACTATATGCATACTTCTTCAATAGAGTAATTTGTAAAGTGAGGCAAAGATACTGTGAATTTTGACCTCTTTTTTTAACTTCTAATAACTAAAATGAATTGTATGTGATTAATTTTTTTTTAGCAGCTTAAATAGGAAAAAGGTAGCTAAGATTCATGGTATTACATTGCTAAGATTCATTTTCAGATTGATTTCAGAGCCTATTAAAACTAATTCTAATTTGACTTGCGAGTTCAAATTTATCCTTTACTGTTCATGCAATTGATTTTTGGTCGTTGAGTTTGTAAAATCTCAATTTGTTTGAATCTCTGAAGAATTAGGTTCTCAACTTTGAAGTTTAGATCTAGATGATTCTAATAAATTAGAGAATGAATGAATTAGTGAGGAATCGGATTGTCATCAATGAAATTTTAATTTGGATGTACAGTAAATCTAAGTAAAAAAAAGCCATGGTAATTTTCACAATTCTTATGATTTTTATCTGTAATTTTTTTTTGAATGAGATTAACTCCTAAAGGACTATGAGTATGTTTCACCAAAACTTCACCAGGAAAATCTGACCTTGTCAAATAAGTTTGAAAACAACATGAATATAGTTTGAAATATATGTTCTTGTAGATTCCATAGGGATGATATATACTTTCAATACAAACTAGACCATATCATCCATATATAAAGAGTATCAACTTAATCCCTCTAGTTCATACAATCACTCCAAAAATTGAGTCAATGTTATGGACAAGCACTTTCAAAGCCACTTGGTAAAAAAAAATGAGATTTTTAGTGGATGTAGAATATGGATGAAAAAGAACCTCAAGTTGACTTTGAGATGATGCCATGATGACATCATCATCTTCCAGAAGGTTTGAGTGACAGACGAAAGCTTCGGGAGTGCAGAGACTCAATTTTTGAAGCCTTCTTTGCTACCTTCTTCGGTAACTTGTTTGTTCTTGTTTCTTCATGAAATTTGATAATTTTTTTCCTGGGTTTGTACTAGATTGTCTTGTACACTTCTTGTGATTTGTAGAAGTTGAAATGAAGGATGAGGCCGATTTCTACAGACAAAGAATAAAATATTGTAGCTTTAATAGAAAAAAGAAATAACAATATAAAGATTGCAAGAAGCTTAGGTTTATCACAATCTACAATTAATAGAGTGAGAAAGCGTCACTCTCACAACTTAGACTTGTCTAAAGGAGGTCTTTCAAAAGTCCTCACAGAGCGGGAGAAGCGGTATGCTTCACGTTTGGTAAGTGTTGGAGGTTTAGGAACTGCAATAGAGGTTGCATAAGTGCTCAGAAGAGAGACAAGTATAGAAATGTGTGATAATACCTTGAGGAATGCATTGAGAGAAAAATGATTGTCTTCTTCTAGAAAAATTGAGAAGCCTTTTCTACGTGAGAAGAACATCAAAGCAAGGTTTCAATTTGCTCAAAATCACAAAGATTGGACAGTGAGTGATTGGGAGCGGGTGGTATTTACTGATGAAACCAGAATATGTTGTTTTAGCTCAGATGGAAGAGCTTGGTGTTGGATTGAAGACAAAAAAAACATTTTAGTACGTGATGTCAATTAACCCCTAAAGGACCAAGGCGATTTTTCCTCAAAAACACTCTAAAACTGCCATTTTCAGCACATTCAACACAAAATGATACAAAATCATTTTTTTGAAAATTTAACCGTAGGATCTTGTACTAGACTTGTATGAGAGTGTGTGGTGAATTTTTTTGTAAGTTTGACCGCACGGATTGAACGATATCAGCCTTTGAAGTGAGACATAATCTCTTTATGAGGTCATACTAAACACCTTCAACAAACTTCGACCACCTTCTATGGCAACTTTTTGCACTATGGGCCGTGAATTTATTATGTTAACTTGAAAAGGATTATGTTAGGCACATGTGCACCAAATTTAGAAGTAGAAGAGGTATAGAAGATGTCCTAAAAAATCCTGCAATGCAACTATGTGCTGAGAATCAACAATACACTTTATATTTTGCATATATTATATCCTTCTCAAATTTTTGAAATTCACAAATCCATACGGCAGATGCAAAGATCTCAATTTCCTTTCCAAGTGGACATTTTTTTACTTTTAAATGGACAAAAACTTGAATTTCTATTGAATTTAGAAGTTATTAAAGTTTAGTGACAGTATTTGTGATATGTCACACTAAACTGCTGCACTATTTGTATATGGAAGTGAAAATAAATTGTAACTTTTGAACCGTAAGTCGGAATTCTACGAAATTTGTGTCTACGCAAAGCTAATCAAAAGTTCTCCATTCAATAAAAAATCTCAGAAAATAATGCCTAGAATTGAGAACGTGGTACCTTATCCAAACTCAAAATGTCCCCCGAGGGGACATTGGTCCTTTAGGGGTTAAACTGTCAAACATGGTGGAGGCGGCATTATGCTTTGGAGTTGTTTGAATTCTGAAGGATTAGGGGCATTGCACAAAATACAGGGGCGTTTAAATGCTAGAGGCTACATTGGGATTTTAGAGCAAGATTTGTATTCTACGTTGCAAGATTTGGAGTTCAATGTTGAGGAAGTTATTTTCCAACAGGACAATGCTAGTGTCCATTCAGTAATGATTGTTTAAGATTAGTTTGGAAGGCAATCATTTGGTGTCTTAAAATGTCCTTTACAGTTCCCTGTCCTATATCCTATTGAAAATGTGTGGGCTTCACTCAAACGGCAATTGAATTTCTATTCTACTCCTCCCAATGGAATTCTCCAATTATGGGAGCGAATGCAAGAAGGTTTCTTTTCTATTAGTATAGAAGAGTGTAAGAGATTATATGCTAGCATGCCCTATCAAATTGCAGCTGTTTGAGTGCGGTGGATACATTTTTAAGTGACTTTTCAGGTGTAGTACAAAAACCGAGTCAATGTACATATTTTGCTTCAAGATCTTTCTTTACTTTGTTGTAATTAAATTCATCTTTTTCCATTATGGTGTTGTATATTACTCTATTCTTTACAATTTGTTTTCTATATCTTTTGATTTTTTATCATCCGTGTTTGTGGCATTGTCATTTGAAGTCGTGTGTTTCTTACATAGAGTCAATTTTTGGAGTCACTGTATCATGTGAGCACTATACAAAATTGCACCCTAAATCTACCTCTTTCATACTAATCCAAACAACTATTTGAGATACTATGAGACTAATCTGAACAACTTACTACTAGTTCCAACTGTAGAATCTTAAAGTTTAGTATTACAAGAAGACACTCCAAACATTTTCTAAACTTTGAACGCGTGGATTGTAAGATATATGCATTTGAAGGGTGTAATAAACTTTTTCCTTCCAGGCGTGGACAAGGTCTAATGTCATCTACCGTTCAAATTTAGATAAAAAATATATCAATTTAATTTAAAAATTAAAAAATTGCACTTGTCCTATAACCCCAGTAGAAAATTATTAAAAAATGACTTATTCCTTCAAACCGTTTCCAAATACCTAATTCAATAAAATTCTCAAAATTAGAATTTTAAAAACATGTCTGAATTCTCAATTGTCCCTCGCAGGGACAGTTAGTCCTTTAGGAATTAAACCATATTCTTCATAGATGCCCTCTAACTGCTCATATGTTTGAAAAAAATATATATCCTTGACTATTCCCTTACCAAAAGCACTTAAAAGTTTTATACCATTATGGTATACATGTAATTATTCCCTTGTACATCAACTTTAGAGGTATAAGATGAATACATAGATTATAAACATGTGTGCAATATAGAAAGGTTAAATATTGACAACTCAAAAAAAATTTATTGATGAGTTGAGTTCCTTATGAATTGCAACTCCAATTAGTCAAAGACAGGTTTATGCTTCTTCTCTAAATGAAAAAATACGTATAAACAACCAATTCTTTGGGTTTATGTAAAAAGAAATTATAAAATTAGTTTAAAAAAAAATTGCACATGGCTTGGCAAGAAGTGAGAATTTTGAATTGTCTTGGAGTGAAGGTTTTGTACTATAAAGGATATTTTAAATTTTAAATGAGTAAAAATTTCTTTTATAGTTTAGTATTAAATGATATTTTACTTTTTAAATGTGCAAAAAATATTATACATAATAGATCATGGGTGTAACAAAAGATTTGGAGTTAATTGAGCTTACAAAAATCAAATAATATGGCAATAATTTCTCTATAGACCAATAGTATATATTTTGACATATTTGCTAACTACTTGCATTGTCATTATACTAGTAACCTCTAATTAACCTCAAAATTTTAACTTTCAAGATTAAGTTTCAAAAATTTTATTGAGAGTAGGGACATAGGTTATCTTTGAGGGGACTATATACATATATGTAATTTTATTTTTAATTATTTTTTCAGTAATTTTTTTAAAAAATGGATGTGAGCCTAATCAGCGTCTCATAAGTGTCTTAGTCCCACTTAACGCTTGTATATTACTTTGGCATACAATTAAAGCATCAATTTTTATAGAAAAGACTTATGGCATACAAATTTAAGGAGACTTTGATGCTTTCATGTCACTTGTTTGTCACATCATCTCAAGTTTCCTTCTATTCTCATGGCACATGCAAATTTTCCAAATAATATTCAGATAGTCATTTTTGATACCCTGGTACTGTGATTAGACTTACACCCAATATATTTTTGGATTTATAGAAAAAACATGATGGTGCTTTAAACATCAAAATTTGGATTCTACGGCAAGGTAGAGTATTACAGAGTTGTGTTATACTATAGTAGAGGAGAATAGTACAATTATTTGAGGCGTGCTAGAGTAAGAAAAACTTCTTGGTAGCACTCATTGTTTTTACATAAAAGTGCATAGAAAATAAGAGTTTTATATTTTCCCTTAGTAGATGATACATAAGAATCCAATCCTTGTATATATACTTAAAAAATAAAATTGTTATTCTAAGGGAATTGTTGTTTTTTATACCCGCATACATTGCACAATTTTGTTGCTTCTGCAATGTTTCCCCTAAATCACTCCATTACTTATATTTTTCTCCAAAACCACTCAATTACTTGTGATTTATGACGTGCAATGACACAACATGAGGTAGAACATAATTCCTTAAATTTATGCAATGTATAGTGGAAAATATGCCATTATTTTGACCTTGTTTGCATAAGGAAAATAATATATTGCACCCTTCAAATGCATGTATCTTACAATTGGCGAGGTCAAAGTTTAAAAAATGCATTGAGTGACTTTGTGTAGTACCAAACTCCAAGATCATACACTTGAAAATAGTAAAAACTTATTTAGATTACTCTCATATTATATTAACTTAAAGAGGCAGTTTTAAGGTGGTTATGATGAAACATAATTATGGTCGTTTAGAAATTAAGAGTCAAAAATATAAATTTCAACTATGAAAAGTTGCCTTAGATTTATAGAACTTTACCTCTATGTTAACCGAGGAATTAGTGGCATGACAAACGTAGAAGTAGAGTAGTATTTTTTGATCTGGTAGAGGTCCAAAAGTGAACATATTGGATGAAGTTGGACATATTGGATGAAGTTTGGCTTGTGATAGTTTTCCATCCATCCGGACATGGCGGCTAGGGTTTGGGAGGGATGAGGGCGGACTCCCTCATTCCTCATTCTCTCCTATACTGAGTGTAGTGAGTGTGTGTGGAGAAGAATAGAGGTGTGTTTAGGGCGGAATGGGTGTGTTAGTGAAGGTTAGAAGCAAAATTAGGCGGATTTAGGCGGATTGTACATGTTTTGAGTGAGTGAACTCTTTGTATGCAATCCCTAATGTGTGTATCGAGTGAAACATGCCCTCAAAAATGAGGCCTAGTTGGTTTGATTGTTTTATGGGACTTTGGAGTTGTAAATGGTCTAGATCTGGACCAAATATCACTAGATCTAACCTAGATCTAGCAAATCTACACAATCCTAGTTTTTTATAGCATGTTTAGGATTTAGGGTTGAAGATAGTAAGGGACAAGACCTTGGCACCGTGGATCTAATGAGAACCATCTCATCTACCAAAAAACTCATTTAAAACCTAAAATCTCAAATCTTAAGGTTTAGGACTAGGTTCCAAACTAGGCCTAGGGGTGCTTGGACATCTGGAACTAAAAAAGTTAGTTTGGAGAAGTTTTATTATAAACGGGGATGAAAATTCTCTTTTTCACTTTGAGACTTTAGGAAAAACTATGTTGGATCAATCTACAATGGCAACAAAAATAGTTGTATTATAAAAGTTGTTTATGAAAATCAGCTACCAAATCTACATAAACTCTTATAAAATAGCAAGAACATCCTCAAGAGCATCCACAATGTGCAACAACAAAACACCTTTACAACTCAATGATTCAATTCACAAGCACTGACAAACACTACCACCGTGTGTACATCTATACCTAGACTTAGTGATGTAATTTATCAATAGTAAAAACCTCTTTACTCTGTACAATTGCTCCACAACTTCCTACATAATCCTTACCAAATACTACCCTTGCACATACATTGAATACAATTACCATGTACACTATACACTCATTATACTTTCAATATCTATTACATAACATTTAAGGTTTCTTGCAAGCGGTTGTTGTGAATAGCTTTGGTTTGCATTGCAATGTACTCTAGTATGTGAGCCTTAGCCGATTGAGGAATGCGAATCCTGCTTTCAACGTGCATTCCATATACATTGCTTTTTCTCCACCGGCAAGCGCCAGTCATGGTTCTTCTCGGATCCTCTGCCCATGAAAAAATGCATGCTTCTTTATCTATCCAACTATGGCTCTCACCAAATGGCTCCTACAATGAATCCATGCAATTTACATACCATTGTGCAGAGGACCTCGGTCGATCAACAACCCCCCCTCGGATAATGGGCCAATACCAACAAACCTTCATCTTTAGTCTTCATTGGCTATTTCTGTCTTCAATCACCTTCCCTACATAGAATGGTACACCGCATTCTACTTTTGTTCAATCAACACTCAAGGCTACAAATTGTCCATAACCAATATCTAATTGTGCATTAACCTTTAAGGTACCGTGACAATTTTACACCAAAAACACTTCACATCTGTTGGATTCTAGTGCAATGAACAAAGGAGGAAACAAAAACTTCTATTTCTAGTTTTGACCGTAGGATCTCAATTAAAACTTATAAAGTAATATATTTTCAAAATTTCATAAACTTTGACCGCACGCATTGAGAGATTATAGTATATGAAGTCAAGCAAATGGTTCATTTTCTTCCTTGCGTTTAATGGATCAGCACACTTTGGCTTCACTTGGTGTCAAATTTTTGCACTATACAAGGTCTAAATCTATTACCACCTTATTAAACATGATGGTAGTTCCTTTAACACAAATTTTTAGAGGTAGAGGACGAGTGTAGCATATTCAAAACAACTGTGTAAGGAGTGGAGGTTCAAAATTTGTCAATTCACACTTTAATTTTTTGTGAACTTAATATGTTTTAGATTGATAATCCGAATGGTCAATTAGAAAGTTTACACCACATATTGTTGTAACGAAGATAAAAGTGAAAAATATATAGATATCTAGGTTTTATGTGAAAGAAGAAGTTTTTTTGGTACCTTGCTCGACGATGAGTCATAATGTGTGAAAATGTTTGACTTGGGTTGGTATGCTATTTTTCACTAAAGACAAGATTTTTTTTGACAACATGAAGGGAAATAGTATTACTTGCGAGTATTGAAAATCTTACATTCAATAGAGTGTCCTAGTAAAAGTTTTTGGAGGTGCCCGAGGTGCCTGCTCTCCCCATTTGAAATTCAGAATCCTATAACTTTTCATCATATGTCCAATTCAAGGGAAAAAAAATTCCTACTAAGGTCTTGGTAATGCCTTTCTATAGTAGAAATTTCAAAGGGGAACGTTGGAAATTAACACCATACGAACCTCACCAAACTGTCCAAAAGCCCATTTTTGACACTTGGTCCTTTAGGGGTTACATGGTGGAAACTAGTCGTGATTACCTCCATGAGCCGCTCCTTGTTTGAGTCATTCCTTAGCATGGTTTTGTTCCGTTCCTTGTGCCCTACGCACAACTTGATTAGATGATCTTCCTCTAGAAGGACCAAAGTATATTTCGAGCCTCAGCATTTGGAAGCATGGCCACTATCTAGTCGACGGCAGTGATCTCGTAATTTACTTCACTTGGACTGTCCATTGCATCCACGGCTGCAGTTTTAGCAGGTGCAATGTTGGACACCTCTGAAAGCCAAAATGGTGAAGAACGATGGTTGTTGTTGCAGTCTTTGTGTGAAAATTCAGGAATATAGAGTTTTAACCTCTCGGCCTCTTCTTTTGCATCACGGTTCCTATCCTCATGCTGCAATCTTTGAACACACTTTTGTTTATATACAATGAAGTCATCCAACGCCTTCAACTCCCACTACAAACACTTTCGGAATAGTTGGTCGCTCCTCTCTACTTGGCAATGATCTCAAAGTCTTTGTTCCTATCTCTGGTCCCCATGGATCCTTGCAATAATGCTTGTGCTACACTCAAACCTCTTGAGTCCCATCTGGATTATCCATGTAGAAATGCATGTGTTGTTGAAATGTTATGCCCACCAATGAATTTGAACATGTCAGTAAGTAAGAAGTTATAAATAATTTCCAATCCCAGAAATTCTCTAACAACTAGATGCTAAAAAAAGCCTCCGCGGGAAATGTTCCTTGTTCTACAAGACTAAGCATTTCCTTCAACGAGTCCACATCCGACCTCTTCAACATACTTGATATACAGCTAAAATGTTGATCAATATCTTTGTGCCTATAGCCTACTATAAGAAAAGAGAGTTCCACCTCTTGAAAAAACCCCAATCCCACCAATGTAGCACATACTGCAAACATATAAATGTTTTTATTTTTGTGTGTCCAGTTGTCCACTTGGGTGCACAATATTGGTGGCAAAAAGCCCTTCCTTTGCAACACATCTCTTATCACGTATAACAATGTGCTTACAACGTGGTTGCTATCATATTTGTGGTGAGCTCCAAACCACACATTGCAATATAAACCAATCCCATGTACAAGGGCCTTACTCAAATGGGTCTTCACAAACCGGTGTGCAGTGTTCTTCACAACTTGACGCATCCTTGGTACCATAGTTGTGTTTTGGTCCACCCCATCTACTATGATGCACATGTACAACTCAAGGCTAATATAACACGACCTCTTGAATATCCAATAATGCCTATGTTCCTCCATATGGTTGTGCGGATGCAATATAAACAACTCATTTATCTCAATCCTTGCATTTGCATTGGTGGTTCCCTCCATGGCACATTTATTCTTCCAACAATGATAACACTTTGAGAATTTCAAGAATGGGGGTACTTGGACATGGGGATACCTGATGTGCCACATCCTCCAAAATGAGCTTATTGAAGTGGTTTCTCCAATACAAAATTTCTTCACCTCCTCGTTCGCATAATTGAATACATCAAACTTTACTGTATTCATGGAAAGGAGAATAAGAGGCACCACTTTGTTGTTGCTCTCAGGGCAAATAGAGGGATGAGGTTGAGGACAACCAGCTTTGTCCACAAATGATTTAAAGCAGGCCTCTGCAGCAGGCATTCTGGTACTCTCTCTAACCGGATTTGAAAGGGTGTTACTGTGAATTGCCGTCACTCTTCCATATATTAAACAATCTTTCTTCAATTGTTTAAAACACCTCTGCAAATATCCAACCCAAAGAGCGTAGCAGACATTGCAAACTTGCTTGCCATCTAACTTTGTTACATATTTATCTTGACAAGTTCTTTTTGTCCATGTATAAAAAGAAATCAACATTTGTCTCATCCACATACTTTGTACAAGAAACTTGGAAGCCCATGCATTATATCCCATGTCCAAAAGATACCTTGCCGAAATTTCCCTTAAACAATTCCGTTTGCATCCTCCTTGTGCTATTGCCCTTTACACGCTTGCAAGGGATACCATACTTGGTGCAACTTCTATCAAAGATTCCTTGCTTGAAAATCTCCTTCTTCTATTTAGTAAAGAATATGGATGACGCGTTGGTCTAACGTAAGCTAGCCATCTATATGGAATACATCTCGGATGTTGAAGGGAGTACATTAGGAGAATAGCAAATTCTCATCTATGGGATTTGAAGCTTGACTAGAGCGCCGAGACCTCTTGGTTGATCCTAGTGTATTAAATCTCTCGTGGAAATCAAATTCTGAGGCCATAATTTGTGTAGGTGATGACTGAGGGGCGTTTCACACTAAGCCCAAGGGCCGAACTCCATTGAAGACCAAACTATGCCGAGGGGCCGAGTTTTGGAGTTGTAAAAAATTATTAAAATGATTTTAATGAGAAAATGATCGGCCCCTCGGCAAGAGTTTGGGTTTCTATTCTTGTTGGACCCAAATTCTCCTCGAGGGGCCAAACTATTGGCGCCAAAATTCTCAAAAAGTGTTGCCATGTAAGCATTTTGGTGCCCTTCGGCCCTAGGCCCTTGGCCCCTAGTGTGAAGGCCCACGGGCCGATTTTCAACTCTAGGCCAATCAAATTGCTAGATTTGCTCGGCCCCTCGAGCTCGGCCCCTAGTGTGAAACCCCCCTGAGATCCATCTTCACCATGGACATTTGTAATATCAGGTTCTATGGTCACAACGCGTAACAAAGACTGATGTCAGCAAATGATCAAGCCCACACACGTACCAAGACGTTCTTCTACAACCTCTCAAGTCCAATGCAATGCATTGTCTATGATCCTAGTGATACGCACTGCCACCTTGAATAGAAACAACTTTGACCCATTCAATTCCATGCGACTTTTGAATACATCCTCCTTGGTTCCCAAGCCCACGACATCTCTTCTTTCCGAGAGCAACTGTATAGTCCTTCCCAATTCAGATATAATGACCCCAACAAATCTTTCTTAAGTTTTCCAAGCCCGTGTTGCTCGTACTAATTGGGCTCCTAGAGAGCTAGTGGAAAGGATATTATCTCTTTGGATGTTTGGAGGTACGAAAGAGGTCTAAAATGCATTGCTCTCCATTTTTGCTATCGGTACATGAAAAACATAACGGTTCTAAGTTGGTCAATATCTATGTCGAAGTTAACCTCTAGGAAATCAATTCTCTTTAGAATACTTTGTTTTCTGACATGTACCTAGTACACTCTTCAAAATGATGATCGCTTTGAAGTCTTCATTCAATAGTGAATAGAAACGTAAATATTAAAAAGTAAAATGGCTTCAATAAAAATGGCGCATCTAAATACAAGTCAAACAATATCACACATCAACAAACAAGGTAGTATAATTTCTTACATGAACAATTTCAAATACAATGACAAAAAAGTTATATTCTCTTTTCTATCTAAAAGTTAGTTCTATTTTATTGTTCTTGCATTTTATTTTCATAATGTGGTATACACCTTCTTATTGAACGTGGAATATTCATATCAAAATCTATTGATTTAACAACAAGTAAAGATAAACTACAAATAACATTTCAATGTTTACCTCAAAAGTTGGTCCCTTGTACTTCATATGCTTTCTTTGTGAGGGCGAATGTTCCTTCGTAGTGCCAAAAATGATGTATGATAGATTGTCATAAGTTTGCCTCTTCTTGCAAGTTTGTCTTAGTAGTCCTAGTCAACTTTGTAGTTTTACGTGTACGCTTTATATATTGTGTGGTGATAATCATTAACGTACTCCAAATAATTTAGCTACAACAATACAATATTCCCAAATTTCCACAAGTCTGTTAAACTAATAACCCCCAAAAATCGCCCCTCTTAGATGAGGCATTCCATGATCAATTCAACAATTTCTTACTATAAGTTTCAATTGTAGGGAATTTAAATTAACTACTACAAGAAGACACTCAAATATTTTGATAACCTTTAACCTCACAGATCATAATTTATATGTTTGAATAGTGCGTTTTGGTTTTTGTATTCCTTGTGTGGACATTGTTAGGGTATTTTGAATACAATTAATGGCATATTTTTGTTCAGTAAACATTGACTAATTTTATGCATGTATATTCTAACTTGTATTAGGACATTGCATGCCCAAAAGTCACAAGTAATAGAGGTGTTTGGGATAACGGAAGTGGAATTGCAATGACTACCACTCTAGAAAGTACTCATTTCCTTAGGAAAACAATTAACTTCCATAACAAGAAAATAATAGTAGTTTGCCTTGTCCAAATGGTGGATAGAATCATGATTCTTGCTTTTAGTAGGATTGAAAAATATCTTCAAGAATTATATAATCCTTAATTTATACTTGTTTTAATTAAAAGTAATGAGGATTCCCAATACCTATCTATCAATGCTTTCCACCTCAAAAAATGCATTATTGAACTCTACAATACTACTTTTGAAAACAATTGTAAGAATTTTCTCACCTACAGTAAATTGCAGCTTTTTGTTGGGCAATCGCTAGAATTGGATAGCGTTGAATTCTTGATGCCTATGCTGGCGCTATTGGTGGTCACGTACTTCAGCTTTTGGGTCTTGGTCGACTAAGCTAGTATGAAAAACTTGTCACAAGTAAGCTAGTATGGACAAGTAACGAGCCTTAGTAGGGACAAGTAACGAGCCTTTGTTTGCAACCTAGTGCCAATGTAGGTTTGATTTTGGAATTCTCCTAATGAAATGTACTTGCTTACTTCAATAGTAATATGAGAATCCAAAAAATTAGAGTTCCGGCTCATGGTTTGATGAGTAGAAGTATATCTTTCATTACTACATACCTGTCACAGGTATGTCAAATTAGACAAATATATTTTTTTTGGAGAGTTTCAAGATACTACAAAATACTTCAATTTTTTTGAAAGACATTCATACCATAATGTGCTCTTACATTATAACTGAAAATTCTAGATCCAAAACTTAATTTGACTTTTATTGGTAAAAAATAAGTTATTTTTTCAAGAAGCCTAAATAAGAAATTAATGTTGATTTTTGCTCCAAATTCTTATCCAACCTTCTCTAGTATAAAAAATCTATCTTAATGTATAAAGTGATTTCAAAAAAAATAAAACTCCATGATTTTCTTCAAAACCTAGTTTTTTGGTGCCTTGATTCAATATATATACTGCGTAGTATATTTGGTATATTTTCAGTCTCTGTAGTATGAAATATACTCACCTCAGGAAAGGGTTGGACCACCTATAGAGCGACATGTGTTATGACAACACAAAGTTCAAAAAATCAGCACCTTCTTCAAGTCTATATTTTCTGTTCACCTACATTTTATTGGCCATGTTTCTTCACACCTAATCAATGGACGGTTGGCATTCAACAACAATTTAACAAACTTAAGGGCTCCGAAACAAATATACTACGGAGTGTATGTTTTTTGCCCAAAAGTGAGTAACCTAAGTGGACTTCTACCCTTTTGCAAAAAACCTACACAAATTGTTGATAATTCAATTGAAGCTCTGTCGAAAACATTGAATGAAAAGTATCTCCAACACTAACCATTTCAACACTTGTATGTTGAAATTGATCCACAAGTACAATACTGAAGTTGTAAGTGATGAAAACATCATCATATTTCTATGTAGCACTAAATTTTTCTATAAATATAAAATGACTAAACAAAACGGAAAAAGAAAGTTCCATAGATATCATGGAAAGAAGAAAGTAATCAATGTTCTAAACTTGGAGTTAGACTCCTTGTTAACCTTTATTACGCAGCCTATAGCCATGGGGTCCTAATAGAAATATAAGTGGCGTGAGCATACAAAAACATGGTTTCTTTTAAGGATGGACCTTACTAACATTTGTAAGCATTCATGTTTCTCCTATTGATTGATAATATGTATGTGCATCACATAACAATAGTATTACATTTTTCTGCATGGTTATTGATTTTTCAGCATGATTTCTGCATGATGATACATTATTTTTTGAAATTTTTATTGTAGATAGACATTACTAAAAGCTCTGTGTAAGTCAAGTTTTTTTCATAAATCCAACATTTAATGAAAAAGTTATAGGGTTTTGAAGTTCAATTGGGGAGAGCATGCAAGTCGAGCAACTCCAAAAACTGTTGCTATAACACTCTATCCAATGTGAGATTTCCTTTAGTAGAAAATAATATTATTTCCTTTCATATTGTCAAAAATAATTCTACTTTTTAGTGAAAATAGCATATTAATCCAAGTCAAACATTTTCACACATTGTCCCACATTGTCGGGCAAGGGAGTAAAAAATCTTCTTCCTTTCCACATAAAACTTTGAGATCTTCATATTTTTTACTTTTAATTTTCTCCACCGCATAACGTGGGATAAACTATTAAACCTTTTTATTGACCACTCAGATTCTTATTCTAAAACATAGTAAGTTCACAAAAAAGTAAAACGTGAATTGACAATTTTTGAACCTCCAGTCCTTGCACAATTTATTTGAATATGCTACACCCATTTTTTCCTCTCAAAATTGGGGTACAAGGAACTAATATCATGTTTAACATGGTGGTAATCAATTAAGACCTTGAGTTAGTGCAGAAATTGGATACCAAGTGGAGTCAAAGTTTGCTGATCCACTAAACACAGGGAAAAAAATGAACCCTTTTTTGAACTTCAAACACCATAATCTTTAAATCCGTGCGGTCAAAGTTCATAAAATTTTGTGAGTATGCTATTGAAGAAGTTTTAATTGAGATCCTACAATTCAAAGTAGGAATAAAAGTTTTGGTTTTCTTCCTTGCTAATTGCACTAAATAAAGCAGTTTTGAAGTGTTTTTGACAGTACGTTGACTTGCTGAGTGTGGTCTAGTAAGTATGTCGACTTGCTAAAATGTAGTCCTCTAAGTATGTCAACTAGCTAAGTGTGGTCCAGTAAGTATGTGGACTTACTAAGTATGTCGACTTGCTTAAGTGTGGTCTAGTAAATATGTCGACTTGCTAAGTATGTCAACTTGCTTGAATGTGGTCCAATAAGTATGTGGACTTGCTAAGTGTGGTTGAGTAAATATGTTGACTTGCTTAAGTGTGGTCCAGTAAGTATGTCGACTTGCTAAGTGTGGTCTAGTAAATATGCCGACTTACTAATTTTGAACATGTCGACTTGCTTAAGTGTGGTCCAGCTAAAGTATTGTGACTTGTTGAATCAAGTATGTTGATTTGATAAGATATGTACTACTAAGAACCCGTGGAGCTATGTACTACTAAGTCGACATGCTTTTTGATCAATGAATTTACTAATTGACATGCATGTTGAGTTCAGCATGTCAACTTAGTAGGTTGATTTGTAAGTTAAGCTCAAGTATGTCAACTTAAGCATACAACTCACAATTTGAACAATGAGGAAGAAGCCAAAAGCATACAACTCATAGTTTGAGCATTGAGGAAACAGCCAAAAGCATACAACTCACGGACAGCGAGGCCAAACTAAACTTACTAAGTCGACATACGCTGAAGAAGCAATTCTTATGTAAGAAGTAAGTTGACAGCAAGTTGACCATAAGCTGATGATAAGTTCCATAAATCCAACAACACTAACTTGCCTGGATTGGTGGTCATTTGATCGATAATCAACGGAGCTTTGCTAAAATCTCAAATTGAAGAATTGATTTTTTGTCATGTGTTCTCATGCTCCTGCTCTCTCATCGTTCCGTCTAAACACCTCCATCTCTTCTCGATTTACTGCATAAGACGTAAGATTATAGCATGTCTATGAAGTTCCTTTTTACTATGAAATCCTAGCGTTGCTTCTACCGAAATCTGGTTACTCTAGCCCAGAGGGGTGTGCGGCTACACACCCCTTGAAATCACCACTTCAAGGAACGTTTAAGAACTGTTTCACAACCGGACCTCAATTGTTCATTTCCTGAGCAAAGCTTGCTACGTGAACTACACTTTCTTCTCGCTCATCAACACCAGGTCTTGTTGATAAACCTCTCTCCTAACTTTTCAACCTCCCTCCTGGCTTTTCAACATAGTTCAGGTCTCCTTCCTTAGCTCCTTGCTCCTCCCTCCCTCCTCAGATCTTGCTCTTGGCTCCTCGCTCCTCACATCAGCCTTCTGAACCTCCTATACCCTGCCGATTAGGAGTTGTTAGGCTGTGGCGCACCTCGTCTGTGCACACGTACCTCGCACTGACATGACTACGTAGGTGTGACCATCTGCAGACACAAAAACCCCAGTGCACCTACTCCAACAACAAACCTCAATGTAGTGCACATGAACCAAACTTCAAAAGTTACGCACGTCATAGCCAAACCCTAGACCTAGCGTCGCCGACCCAAGATTCTACAGATCTGTGAAATGTTGTGGGATGTGTGGCCGCACACCTCTAGGGATGCACTTCTCAATGAACGCCTAATACCCTGATATCACCCTCTGATACCCGTACCTCAGTCTACCCTGCAATATCCTACAAATATCCTACTCCGTCAAATAATTTGACATAGATTTTGACTGTACATCTTTTTGCTTGTGGTAGAGATCAGCTTGTATACATCTTTTTGCTTGTGGTACATCTCTCAAAACGGACTGCATACATATTACTGTTCACGGATGCATCTGTCCGATTACCAATGACGAAAATACAAATGGCTGCCAACCTTTGGAGCCCCATAACTTTCTCAGCATTATCCAAATTGGGCACATAAGATGTTTTCTGGAATTTGATTTTTTTTAAATGCCAAAAAGCATCTCATATGTCCAATTTGGATAAATTTTGAGAAAGTTATGGGGCTCCGAAGGTTGGTAGCCATTTGTAGTTTAGTCATCATTAATCGAAAAGATGCTTCCGTAAACAGTAATATGCCGTCCGTTTTGACAACCTTGTTTGATATGAATCATGATGGATGAGATAATATCCAAGATGCATTTTTTTATTTTCTGTTTTTGAAGTCATATTTCACGAGTATCTTTTTGCTTGTGCTTGAGGTAGGGATCTGATTTCTTGTTTCTTTTGCATTTTCAGGTATCCAAGGAGTTTGATGAAGTGGTGAAGAATATATAAGACTTAGTTCAACTCTTCGTATTACCTCTTGATTTATCATGTACAAATTTAGAGGACTTTGTATCGCCTCTTATTTCTACATTGGACATATATATAGTGACCATAGTAGTGCAACATGTGCTTCGAATGATGGATGTGAACGTTGAAATTAGTCCAAACAGTGAAGGTGTATGTTTTTGGTACATCATTTTGGAATCTTAAGCTGCATTTGGAAGCGTTGATGATGGTGAGTTTTTTGGAACCTGATAGTTTTTTGGTTCATGAGACGTGAGTTTACATGAGTTTACATGAGTTTACATGAGTTTACAATTTGCAAATTTATAATAAAGGTTAGGGCAGTGGTCGTTTGGTGAATGTGGATGTTAGAGTGCTCAAAGAAGTGCATTATTTCAGCGCCGTTTCCCTTGGAACTGTGTTTGAAGAAATGATACTTTCAACACCTTCCAAAAAACTATCAGGTTCCATCCTCTGTACTTATCTAATTCTTGTGATGTATCTGAGCTACCTAATCTATATATTGTTGATTTCTTACTACAGCACATGCACAATTACTGTGTAATACTTTCAACAAGCTGCATACATTGTCAAGGAGAAGCTTAATTTCATGTGACAACATGCCAAGTACATCTTGAACAACAATAGTCTTGTATGAAAAAATAGTTATATTTTGCATCCATGCATTTCATTTCGATATGTACAGCTCTCGATTATTGCTCATAAAAGAGTTGCAAACACACTAGTTACAACATCCCTCCCAAGGAGTGAAATGGATTTGGAAATTTTGACTGATCAACTTCAGTTATTGTTGAAACCTATATGCCCAATTCAACTATTTCTGGACTATGAGGTGAATTCTGGACTAAGGACTAAAAGAAAGATCCGGAGATGTGCCTTATAAAAGAGAGTGAAGCGTAAAAGCCGAGGAGTTTCGAGTACTTTCCAAGCATTAAATGCATCACCAATGACACTTATGAAGGAAGAAATGGCTAGAGCGACCAAATTTGAATTTAGACAATACGTGAGTCCGGAACATGCAGCCGGATATCTCCGGGTGAATATCAAAGTGGAAACCAGAAGAAGAACCGAGTCCTGAAAATAGAAATTAATGGACATACTGTACATCACAAATGTGTGGTTGGGAAACATGTGGTAGGGAAAAATGGGACAGAGATGCGGACAGAAATTACTCGCAATTGATAGAACATGCAACCGGATATCTCCGGATGAAATCAGAGTAAGAGTCCAGTACTAAACTGTTTCATTATAAGAAAGTGTCATACAAAATATGAAGGGTAGCCGTTGATAAGAGGCGCGTGTAATCTACGAAGAATCGAATCAACTATTCTAATTTTAGTGCTTTACAGATGCCCTCTACCCGTCCTGTATGGTGTCTCCCATATGTTAGATAATGAACTATAGCCTTTCTAGGATTCTTGAATGGATCTAGATCTGCAACAACAACAGATTTAGGCCACAAATAATGCCTTGTTCTAGGATTAAATGAGGCCTTCTTAAAGATGTGGAGAAACCTAACATAGCTGGGCCTTCGAGTCTGTTTGCTGGCATAGCAAAAAGAATATCTGATAAGATGTCTGGGGGCAATAACACTTGGGCCGCCTCCATGAGCCTATCTGGACGCATAGGAGACCAGATCCCGACATTGAAATACCGCAGTAGTATTCGAATAACATCTGCGGTGTCATCAAAGGAAGGCAGCTGCGCGGATCGGGACTTGGCCGAGTCAAGGACCTCGTCCGAGTAGAGAGGACCACGGAGAGATATGATTATGACCTGCGAAATAGATGGCACGACCATAGAATTAGAAATTGAACATTGAAAAGAAGAGAAAATATGGTAGGAGGAACTCAAGTCACATCCTGGACCGGAGATCTCCGGGTGCCCCTCCCAGACCAACGTTCTGCAGTGGAAATGGTCAGGAGAATACTCAATAGAGTTCACAGATATTAAGGGTGAAGTTTGGGGGCGAGGCACCAACAATAACAAATAAAATGAAGGACCTCAACAAATAACGGTACTGACAAGAACATTTGTCTTCAAAATTGAAAGGTCAAAATCCGACAGACATTCATGACGAAACATTTACAAAGCATAGAGTTAATACTATCCAGTATATTTCATTGTTCTAAGGCGCCGAAATTATGCCCTTCACCACGGAGCGAGCCTGAGTGGAATTTTTGTCTACTGGATCACTGGCAAACTTCAATTGATTCCGTCTAACAAAGTCGGGAACATCCTCATTTGACGCTAGCAGTCCGGAGAGCCATGGGAGAAACATGGTGGTCAACCAGGCTTCACCCGAATTCCCAGTCCATGATGGCGGATGAACTGCGCTGAAGAGATCGTTAAGGATGTTCTTTAGTGGGGTATCGTCCACAAGCAAGACATCCTTAGGAGATGTGGGCGACGCTTTGCTATTAAAAACTGTCAGGTCCTTTAGGAAAATTGGCTTCTTTGGATGAGATGGAAGCATATATGATGTTTTTGTGCAATCGGCCTGTGTCAGGATTCTGGCGCCTTCCGAAATGGTAGCACCTTTCTTGCGCAACTCCTTGATGATATCCACAATATTCTTTTCCAGTACACTGCTCCAGAATGAGACAGTAGCCTTCTCTCCCACGAAGTTCAGGATTTCAGTGGAACCAGGCCTTACTTTCATGTCTCTCGGTTGTCCCTGTTTAAATTCCCCCCTGTGCACAAGAACTCCATTTAAGTCAAACACGACATGATAAACCCGTTGTTGTGTTACCTGATCCTCGATTGGAGGCTCTCGGACGATCGTCGTAAACTTCTTCAGACCTGAACCCAAAATACGAGTACGTCGGCTGAGATGAGGAACTTGTATAGCTTAGAGAAATTGCAAAGATACATATAAAAGTGTCCCGCACTCAGAACCCAGAAATGCTGGATGAAAGAATGAGCACTATATAGATGATGGCACGTAAGTATGAATGTCCATATTAGGCACCTGGGACAGTAGGTGTAGTATCCCTAGAAGTCTGAGCTACACCAGCGACTTCAGCAGTCTGTGCGAGGTTTCTGCCACCGACATCCTTCGACTGTGTTGATCCGGCCGACACCTGAATACCAGTAATGTAGTGGTAAGAACACGGTCTGCAGAGAGTGCACTGTCTTGAGAACAATCAAGAAGGTTTGATGGACAAGTAACTGTTCACCTTATCTTTTTGGGCCCTTGTCCGAACTGTAGGCGGAGGAGGAGGAACTTTCGGCACAGGATTCTTCGCGATTGCCTTCTTCTTCTCTTTTTGAGCCAGCTGCCCGTGGCTCCGTGGAGGGCTGCGCGGAGGGCTCATAACCTGTAATTCACGCAATGTTTGTTGCGCCGATGCCTCATCCATCGTGTGATCAGTGTCACGCAAAGTCAGGTCCTCGGCAGTCTTGGACACAACTTCTACTTCAGGACGCGTCGTGAAAGGGTTGTCCAGCGGGAGATCTCCGGGTGCTCTGTGGGTGTGGTCGAACTCCAGGCGATCGGACATTGCCGTGTGATCGTCCAGATCTGGCGGAGGAGAACGTTGCCTATCGGAATGCGAATTGGTTTCCATTTGAGAGGGACGCCGTCTACCGTCCAGAGTAGAGTCGCTTATTGAACTAGGCGAGGCACGCCTGACAGCAAGATGTGGTTCATCATCGTTTACCTGCAATGGGTCGATTGGGGTGCCCGCACCGATGATCCGAGCGGCTGTAGCCAAGGACTCGAGTCTAAAATTGGGAACCGCTGATGAACTTGGTTCATTCTGCACATCAACATCAAGCATCGTGGCATCAGTCGTCTGCGTCACATTGACGAAGTCAGTGTGGAATACATTAAAACGCAATACGAAATGAAACGGTATCATACACCCGGAGATCTCCGGTTCAAAGTTGTCCGAGTCTACCGGGGGAACTAAAAATAAACATGGCAATGATAAAGACGAGTCCTAAAGAATGGAGGGCATCCGAATGGAATAAACATCCGGAGATCTCCGGGTCAGGTAGTATCCGTAGGCGTTATACCTCGCCGGTGTAATTCATCCTCGACATAGCCCGTGTTTGAACCCCAGCGCCTTGGGTCGACTCAGTGATGTCAGTCTCTACTAACTCCTCAGGATTGGCGTCGGTAACGTCAGCTAAGATATTCAAGTGGAATTTGAATATTTGTTCTGCGCAGGATTCGGCATTTACTTTGGCATCTTCGCTGTTCACAATCTCGAGGACCCGCGCGTCGTGAGTCTGCAAACCAAAAAAAACTTAGGACGGCGATATCCAATTCATATAACTGTATGCGGACCGGAAATCTTAGACATTGGATTGCTTGGGAAGGATGTCTTGCTTACCAAGCCGAGGTATGTAATATGTGGTCCTCCATGAACATTGACGACCACCATACCCTCTCTGATGTATCCCGTGAACAGCGAATCGAGGACCGAGATCCTCAGCTGTGGGACACCGGTTTGCTTCCAGCGCTGGATGGTTTCTTTATGTTGAGCGGCTGAAAAGAAGGCCGGCATTTTTTCGGGGTGGCCTTTGAAGAGCCTCTTGAATGACTGAGTAGGCGTCTCGCTTGAATCGTATTCATACAGGAATACGCAGTATACTGTCTCCTCGACCCCAATTACTGGAACCGGAAATCCATCACTAGGGTGGGGGAAGTAGTAGACGACATGCGTTGCCCACAATTTTACCTTGCCTCTGGACTCTCTCTGCCGAAGACTGATGTACCTCTTTAATTCAACGAATCCTGCGACGTCAGTGATAAGAACCGACGGTGATCTGACCCTCGTCCGCCCGTCCTTCGTGTCCACTTCGAGATGGTCGAAAATGGTTCTGAAGTCAAACACATCTAGCACCTGTGCACGGCATATGTCGTCTTTAACGCGGTAAAGGAAAAAGAAGTAAAAGTGAGGGTCAGTGACGTTACGCCACTGCTGAATGTCCGGCATGATAAGTACTTCGGCGATCTCGCCCCCTCTGTCAGGCATAACCCTGCAGGTGTATTTGGAGTCGAACAGGGACGTATCATCCGTGGGTGTGGCCTCGGCAGCATCTTCAATGATGTGTTGACTCCAAATGGACACGAGGAAGTCTGGAGTGGGGTCGGTATCCTTGTTTATCGCCTTCAGTCGACCCTCAAGCCAAGCTTTACCCTTGGCAGAGTGATTAGCGGCGTCGACCCAGGACTCGAGCTGGACCCTTCCAATATTCCTGTCTTCGGCAAATGCGTCCCACTGCTCCTTCGTGTATGGGACGAAGTCAACAGACTTCGAGGGAAGGGGGTGCGACTTGTATTTAAGCATTAGTTCATTCTTCATTGCACGGACTCTCTTCTCTCTGTTCGCCGCGTTTTCGAGAGTCTCCGCCTGCCCTTTCATAGTACCTTGGTTTGCCGCTTTGGAGGACTTCACACAGACCTTCTTCTCGAGCACTAATTCCGCGAGGTAGTCTAGGTCTTCAGCGCGCATTTTGTAAAGAGGCTTGAAGTCGTTCTGCACCAGAGGTTTCCGCTTCAGCTTAGCTGGGTCCCCCGTCTTCCCGTTGGAGTCTGGTAAGACTCGAGCGACGAACAGCCTGTCGATTCGGATCCACTTCTGGACCACCGCATCATCCATCTCAAATAGAAGTGGGACCTTCCCGTCTTTGGGGTCTGTTTTACCAAGGTGTGTAAAAACCGTTGGCACCACTTGCCATTGGAACGTCTGCAATGAAAACAATTACAGGGTGTAAGCAGCCGGAGATCTCCGGATGATTGGTTTGGTTGCTGTGAGGATAGAGCACATCCACGGAATAAAAAATATTTTCAGGTTAAGAATGGTAATTTACCGAGAATGCGTCAGATTGAGGACGACCATACAGTTGGGGGGCTGGTTTACCGAACTCAAACCACTTCACTCTGCACGTCTGCAGCTGCTCAGTGAAACTCTGCTCCTTCCGCAAACCCGTCAGATCTTGGTTAAGAGCGCGCGAGAGCTGTAGCAGGGTCATGTCTTTGGGGTCCGGTTTTGTCCAAACCGGGATGATAGAGAAGTGGGAGATCTCTTCGAGCATCCACGTTGTTGGCAATTCGTGTGATAGAACCTTGTGCGCCGCCACAGTATGCTGACCTCCGATAATGTAAAAGTGTGTCGAGTCCCTCAGGCAGTCCTCCTTCGTCGGCTTGGTCGCGAAAAACTCTACCTTACTTCCTTCAGGTTTCTTCTTCAGTGGCAGGACTCGAATGTGAATCTCAGGTGCCGTGGCCTTCGAAGACGCGCGAACTGCGTTGATAATTCCTTCAAGCCGTTCTTTCTGGATGCCCCTATATACTAATCCTCCAGGGGGGGCCCGGTGCAGCTTATCGAAATGAACGAGCTTCACGACATCCTTCTTCGTGTCAGGGTCTTCTACTGTCAAAGGCTTATTATTGTGTATGTAAACGTTTTTGAACGCGTCGTCGAGTACCTTACCAATTGCTTCCACTTCAGTCCGCTTCATTTTGGTGAGGTCAGCCTGTGTGAAGTTCAGGCACCTTTCGATCGCGAGGCCAGGCTCATCGGCCTTCGCTTTCTTCCCCTTCTCCGCCCGCGATGAAGAACCTGGGGTCGAAGTCTTCAAGGTGGTCTTGCGTTTTCTTGCCAAGGTCGATGCTGGTGTCAGAGACAGATTGGGAGTTACGTCTTGAACGGGCATTCGGGACTTCTCTTGTGCTTCAGCCATCCACTTCCACTGCTCATTCACGTACTCCGGATACCACGTATCACCCGTTGGAGGGGCAAATAAAAAGTTCTCACTCTGGCAGGTCTCCACCATCTCATCCGAAATCTTAGATGATTCAAGGATCAAGCCGTATATATGTGGCTCGGTGGAGGAGTCCACATTCTCCTGGACGATAACGAGACTGACCTCGTCATCAAGACCCTGCAACTCGAGAACCTGGAGACCAATGTCGGGGTGACCCCGTTTGCCAATCCGAAGCTGAGGGACGAATTCCCAGGCACCATCAGGGGTTTTAATGAGCTTGATGCCCCACTGGGTTATGCTCTTTCGGCAATTGTATACGTAGCCGACATTGTGTATCCCTCTGTAGACAAACTCAGGGAGCCAATACTCTACAAATGCCCCAAGTTTCCCGGGTCGACATTCAGTCGAAAGTGTGGTTGTCCACGAATCCCTGCAAGATGATTTTGAAAGAACAGGCAGGAAGTTTAGAATCGATGCAATTGTCTGGTCAATAACAAGAATCCGAAACAAAATCACCTGACAAGTTCCTAGATGTTGAAACCATGAATCGTGCTTCCAAATCTGTATCACAGTGCCATCAGGGGATAGTACCCGGAGATCTCCGGCTGATTTGGGGAAGTCGAGTGCATCCGACAAGGAACGAATCCTGGCTGCTCTGACGGGTCTATTTCTGACCTGAACCGGAGATCTCCGGTTAATGACCCCTCAACGCGAATTTCCACTGTTTCGATACGTCCGGAGACCTCCGGCTGCTTTCGAGAATAACTAACGCCTGTATAGGGTATACATATTCATCTGATCGCTACATCATCCGGAGAACTCCGGCTGATTACTGGAACTCCGTATTTTCAGCCGGAGATCTCCGGCAGAAGCACATACGGCACTTCGAAGCACTAATCGGATCATATCAGGACTCGAATATTTACATTCATTTACAGAGAGGTTTGACGTGTAACTCTTGAAGTTTGACATACTTAAATAACAAGTTACATAATTGAGAACATAAATATATGTATCAAATGAGCTCACACAATTCTGTTATAGCTCGACCTTACACACTAGAAGAAGAATCCGCTAATGTTTCGATGGAACGCCAAATTTGACGACTCTACATGAATTTAACTATATACATTGAATCGAACCAGACTCGACAGACTCAGTGAGGAAAAACACATTCAAACATTCCTGGAATTCCAAAATCATTCGCATATTCATGAATAGATATACAAATATGTTCACGGGACAACAAAAAACCAATCGACTATAGCCAAACAGACAGCTGAATTCTAGTACGCAATTTTTGAGGTTTTTCAAAATCATTCAAGTGTTTGTCCACTCCGAAATTAGAACTAATTCGGAACTCACTCAAAAAAAGGAAACCCACCTGGTCGCCCGGACTGAGCATAAACAGTTCGATTGTGTATACTTACCGGTTTCCATCCCACGCAGTCTCATCCGACGTCGCTGCCGTAGTCGCCATTTCGCAATCTCCTCCAGTAACTGCTCTGGATTAAAGCGTATACACAACTCTGCAGTACATAAGCATTCAACAACTCAGAACGACAAACTATACAATCTCTCAAATGCCCTAGAATGTATGGTCCAGTTCTGACATATAGGAATTCGGTGGAATAAATTTCAACACTGCATAAATTGCTCAATTACGGCCCTTCGAAACTGAATGCACAGAACACTAGAACCCTAAACCCTAAATCCTTCTATTTCTCTCAAACGATTATCAACATCAGTACTATTCGACTCTCTCGAACCCTAATGAAGCTTACCGAACCCTACACCTGCTCTAGTGACGATTCTATGAAGTCCTGTGCAAATTCAACTGAAATTTCAGTGAAAGCCATTTTTGAGACTTTACATACCTCTTCACTTGCCGAATCGGCGCACCCGTACGTCGTGGTCGTTCGTGTTGACGCCACCCTCAACCGCAACGTCGTTCACTCTTGGCTGCTGAACCTAGGCGCTCTTCAACTCTCTTCCTAACGCATTCGCTCTCTTTCAGTCCTACTCTCTGACCTTCAGTCCATATCCAGTTAACAACCTCTCCACGGCACGTTCAACGTCCCTCACATAAATCAACACTCACCTTGCACACCAACGGCCTCTCACAGCGCATACGAAACTAACCTAATGCGTCGACGCCGACTCCGCAAACCAAGAAAGAAAACCCCTCCCGCCACTTCCGCTCACTACCTTCGACATTACGAAGACAAAAGCCAAAAAAATCAAGAAATGGTTCATTCTTGGAGTTCCTAAAACCCAAAGAGGACAAGCTGGACGGCTCAAGGGTGTGACGGCTCATGATGACAGTGGGTGAAGTTAAAAATCAGCTGAAATGATGTACATGTACAACGTGTCCATTTCACAATCATGACATTGTCAATGTCGTGAGCATGCGTGAGAAGACGTATTGATACCCGGTTTCATGGGTATTAGATATGACTATAATAGATACTCGGGTTCACCGGGTATTAGAGTAATAATTATACTTGAATTTAAAACGACATTAGTGGAAAAGCTGAATCTCCCTTTCCGTTACTCTCCCTCCCTTCTTTCCCTCACTTGTTTTTCTTATTTTTGTTCTACTCTCTCCTCCTTCTCCATCTCCATCTCTTTTTTAATCTTGATTCTAATATTTTTTAGACTCCCTGTGAGTTCAATAATTACACATTCTTAAATTAACTTACCACTCTAAAAAAATCCCTTACTCTCCCTCTCTTACTCTTCCTCTCTCTTACTCTCCCTCCCCATCTCTTTTTTACATTTGATTTTATTTTTAGATTCTCCTTATTACATATTCTAAAAATATAAACCACTCTAAAAGTAAATCCCTCAAGTCTCTCTCTCTCTTACTCTCCCTCCCTTACTCTCCCTCCTACATGTTTATTTATTCATTTTAGTTTTACTCTCCCCTCCTTCTCAATCTCCATCCTTAGTTAATAATATTGAACTATTGTAATAGTATTTTTCTACTATCCTATTATTTCCCTCACTTGTTTTTCTTATTTTTGTTTTACTCTCCCCTCCTTCTCCATCTCCATCTCTTTTTTAATCTTGATTCTAATATTTTTTAGACTCCCCGTGATTTCAATAATTACACATTCTATAATTAACTTACTACTCTAAAAGAATCCCTTACTCTCCCTATGTTACTCTTCCTCTCTCTTACTCTCCCTCCCCATCTCTTTTTTACATTTGATTTTATTTTTAGATTCTCCTTATTACATATTCTAAAAATATAAACCACTCTAAAAGTAAATCCCTCAAGTCTCTCTCTCTCTTACTCTCCCTCCCTTACTCTCCCTCCTACATGTTTATTTATTCATTTTAGTTTTACTCTCCCCTCCTTCTCAATCTCCATCCTTAGTTAATAATATTGAACTATTGTAATAGTATTTTTCTACTATCCTATTATTTCCCTCACTTGTTTTTCTTATTTTTGTTTTACTCTCCCCTCCTTCTCCATCTCCATCTCTTTTTTAATCTTGATTCTAATATTTTTTAGACTCCCCGTGATTTCAATAATTACACATTCTATAATTAACTTACTACTCTAAAAGAATCCCTTACTCTCCCTATGTTACTCTTCCTCTCTCTTACTCTCCCTCCCCATCTCTTTTTTACATTTGATTTTATTTTTAGATTCTCCTTATTACATATTCTAAAAATATAAACCACTCTAAAAGTAAATCCCTCAAGTCTCTCTCTCTCTTACTCTCCCTCCCTTACTCTCCCTCCTACATGTTTATTTATTCATTTTAGTTTTACTCTCCCCTCCTTCTCAATCTCCATCCTTAGTTAATAATATTGAACTATTGTAATAGTATTTTTCTACTATCCTATTATTTCCCTCACTTGTTTTTCTTATTTTTGTTTTACTCTCCCCTCCTTCTCCATCTCCATCTCTTTTTTAATCTTGATTCTAATATTTTTTAGACTCCCCGTGATTTCAATAATTACACATTCTATAATTAACTTACTACTCTAAAAGAATCCCTTACTCTCCCTATGTTACTCTTCCTCTCTCTTACTCTCCCTCCCCATCTCTTTTTTACATTTGATTTTATTTTTAGATTCTCCTTATTACATATTCTAAAAATATAAACCACTCTAAAAGTAAATCCCTCAAGTCTCTCTCTCTCTTACTCTCCCTCCCTTACTCTCCCTCCTACATGTTTATTTATTCATTTTAGTTTTACTCTCCCCTCCTTCTCAATCTCCATCCTTAGTTAATAATATTGAACTATTGTAATAGTATTTTTCTACTATCCTATTATTTCCCTCACTTGTTTTTCTTATTTTTGTTTTACTCTCCCCTCCTTCTCCATCTCCATCTCTTTTTTAATCTTGATTCTAATATTTTTTAGACTCCCCGTGATTTCAATAATTACACATTCTATAATTAACTTACTACTCTAAAAGAATCCCTTACTCTCCCTATGTTACTCTTCCTCTCTCTTACTCTCCCTCCCCATCTCTTTTTTACATTTGATTTTATTTTTAGATTCTCCTTATTACATATTCTAAAAATATAAACTACTCTAAAAATAAATCCCTCAAGTCTCTCCCTCCCTCCCTAACTCTCCCTCATACTTGTTTATTTATTTATTTTAGTTTTACTCTCCCTATTTTATCTCAATCTCCATCCTTAGTTAATAATATTGAACTATTGTAATAGTATTTTTTTTTCTATCCCATTGTATTACATTATTCAAATTAATGCATAGGTTTCAAATATATATTCATATTTTATGTAGATTGTTGTTACCTTTTTTCTTAAATACTTTGTGATATAAAAACTACATGAAAATGGTTGATTTAATGTGTTGCAAACCAAGCGCCAACTCCTAGTCATACTACTAAAATCATAATTTGCGCAGTAAACCACGGAGTGAACTATCACGTAGTCAACCATGCAGTGAACTACAAAAACGCTACAATCAACTGCGTTGTCAACAATGTAGTGAACCATTCCACCTTTTACTTTTTAATACTTTTTAATATTATAAATACATAAAAATGGTTGGGCTAATGCATTGCAAAGCAAGCGCCAACAGCTAGTCTACTCTAAAATTAAATCCATTACCCTCCTTCTCTTCTTTATTCTCTCTCTAAATAAATTATAATGTATCAAAATAAATAGTTATTGTTCAATTCTCGCTAAATTTCCTTACACTCTATAGTATCCAAGATTTTTTTAAAAGTTATGGTTATCGATAAACTTAAGGTTATAGTTCATAGTTATAAAATATTTTTAATTTATACATTTATAGGTGATATAAGCCCTCAACCTTCATGAACTTAGACCCCTCCACGGTGAACCGTGAACCCTGAATCCTTAACCCTAAACTCTAAAACCGTGAACTAGAAACCGTGAACCCTAAACCCTACACCGTGAAAACCATGAACCCAAAACCCTAAACCCTAAAACCCTAAAACCTAAACCCTAAACCCTAAACCCTAAACCCTAAAACCCTGATGCACAATCCAGCCTGAACACGGAAGCTGTACCCGAATTCATAGGACCGGGTTGCTGTACTTCTTAAAGCATCTGCTCAGTTATTTGTGCACGTTTCTTCTCAAGCATGCATATAACTTCTGTCGAACTAGGAAATATTGGAGATTATTCTAATTGTAACGAACGCCGATGTTCTACTTGAGTCTTGTATTGCGTGATGAACAATACTAGTAGGCAGCAGAGGGCCGTCTCCTTTCCTTGGGAAGGGTATAATTTAATTAACAAAGGTGAGTACGAGAAGTCCTGTACGATTAAGACGTGATACGGCCCTAGTATATTCAAAGATACATCATGGGGCATACTTCATCATCCGTTTTCAAATTTGCAGCACTCTAGGAACTAGATGGTATCCTTACAATACGGTCATCCCATGAGTACGAGCCTTTCATTATCATGAGTGGAATGTGGCCTCGGTCGTGGGCACGTCGAAGAATGCGCACAATCATGATGGTGTACAGCAGTTAGTTTGAAGGAGCATGCATGCCCAAGATTCGTTTCAAATTTGAGCGCCTGAATTTTCCCTCCACGAGGTGATGGAAAGGTGGATAAGAGTATCCTTCAACTCAGCTCTCATCCTTTTTTGCTCTGGATGTTTGAGATACTATGGGAGCTGAGCGAGTCAGTGACAGTGTTCGCTTGCGCGACATCGTGCTAGATATCTGTAGGGAAACGAATCGACATTATTCCAGGAATATTAAGTATGTTCCCTCGTATAATTCCGTATTCGTTGTCTGTCTGTGAGGATTGGTGTAGATTGTGTTGCATTCTGTCCTCTGAGTCGATCGGGAGCTCTCGTGTAGAGATTTTTAAACTAATTCGTCTCCGAAGATACAGTCATAGCCCTGAAGCAGTAAATTTAGTCGACTCGAGTATATAGATGACGTAATTGCTTGGCGTGTGAATCCGAACTGTTAACTGGGTTTTGCAACTGTATCACACCGCCATACCCGCGAATATTCCGTACGGCTGTTGATTCGATCAAGGCCAAAAAACTCAACCGGAGATCTCCGGCTGTTCATGCCGTGCTATTCTGGATTCTGCCAATCTCGCCCGGTAACCACGGTTTCACCCCTTGATTCCAGTGGCTGTCAGAATCATCGTAAGCAGGATTCCCGGAGATCTCCGGCTACTTCTGTTCTGTTCTCTCGCTTAATCAAACAAGAAGTCGTCGTTGTTGATCATTCTCCACTCTATCGGAGATCTCCGGCTATCCCTGCCGACGATATTGAGGTTGGTCATCCAAATCGACACAACATACACACAATTTCTCATTCAGGACATCAGCCACCTACCGAGAATCCACCGATGCAGCACGGGACTATGTCTGACTCAGATTGGTGGGAGAGTGACTCGGAGGACCTTGCCATGGTCGCAGCTTAGTGCTCCGATTCTGGACATGTGAATTTCACGGAAGAAGATGATCCATCCCAGGAGTCTACTGGAAGATCGGAGGTCCTGTGGTCAGGAAGGTCCGTGAACCTTATGAGGCCAGGTTCAGGCGAAATTGGAGAAGCGTCCATTGTTGAGGTTCACCCCATGGGTCAATGGCTTGGAGTTGACATACCAGTCGGATCTAGTGAGTTCGTATTACTTAGACCAACGGCCATAAGCCACGCGGCGGAAGAATTACCACTCATTCCTTTGCAACGCGGATACGATTCACTTATTCACACACTCCGGCGGACCGTTTTATGGAGAAGGGCGGATGTCATGATTCCAACCGGAGATCTCCGGTCCGACGAGTCCCCATTCGTACCACGAGAGCGATGGGTTGGACTTGAAGTGCAGCGGTTGGACGGAGATGGGTGGTGCTCTGCTCTGGGAGAATCATGGCCGCTTTCCCAGCAGATCATTTCCGAAGTGGATGTTTGGGAGAAGATAATATTGGTGTAACTGTCCTTGATGTTTTTGTGGGAGACACGGAGAGAATTATGAGTCATGAGTCGTGGCCCATTCGTGAATGTTGTTTTCCTTCCGGTCGTTCTTTGAAAAGCACAATTGATCATTTCGCATCCCTGCCTATACAACAAGATTCTGGCGCTCATTTGGGGGGTCGTGCGAAGGAGCCATACCGCTTCATTTCCCGACAGCAAGACCTTAACAAGAAGGAATCCTTGTACACCAAGAGGACTACCGACGACGAAATTCGCAAAGTCAGCTCGGAAAGGTGCTGTCCCAAACGATGCTGCCAGTATTTTCAACAATCCCAGACTCTTTCTGTTAGACAGAAATTCTATGACAAATCCTTTGAAGATAGAAAGGAGTATGCGATCTCGGTAGGCGGGCAGTTCCACTCCATTGATGGGGACTGGAAGAGAAAGTACGTCACGCTCTTGGGAACGGAGGTCTGCTCCGTTGCATGGTACACGATCCATGGAATTCGGAAGTCCACGTTTCACACGTACATCGCACATTTCAGTAGAGGAATCATTAATGCAACTCACGGTAACAAGGGCATCAAGCGCCCACGGCTTGCCACTATACAGGCGATGGGCTCAATGACGTCGATTATTAATGACAACGCGGATCAAATGCCTCACCAAATGCGGAGTGTCGGGAATGGTCGTATTGACACTCTCAAGTATCTTCCTGCGGGAAACAACTGGAAGCAAATTCGAGCCAGCGTCAATGATGTACGTTATCAGTCCCCGCATATTGCAATGGATTTGTACTCTCCTTGCTCCGTCGACCGATGTCCAAGTATCTTAACCGGAGATCTCCGGCTGGGTCATCGTTGTTCTGCATTGACCTTCAATTGATTAACTCTGTACTTCGCACCGTCTGTTGGATTGTACTTCTAAATTTTTCCTCTCACTCGGTTAATTTTTCATTTTGCAGACAAACGACTCCTACGGTCTCCCTCCTGTAAGTCAGTCCACAGTTAGTAGGGTAAGGAAGGAATTCTTCGGGAATGTTGCTATTAAGCCGTCTGGAAGCACCTTCGCCAAATGCAGTACTTGCGATGAGTTCAATCAGTTCTTACTGACAACTCCAAAGGGTACGCCCGCATACGAGCTCTTCTATAGCAAGAGGCAAGCTCACTTGAATCACCAGCAATCATGCCGGAAGCTTTACGCGACATGGAGGGAGGAGTCGAAGGCGAAGCCGCTGACCTTTCTCTGTGTCATTCACGACAAGATGGACACTGCGAAGACGGCCCTTCCACGCATGTGGAGGACTACTAAGGCGACATCTGGTCTCGGACAACTTCCCATGAATGTCACCGGAATGGTGGCTCACGGTCATGTCGACGGAGCGTATGCTCACTATGCTCCTGCTTTATGGCCTGGAGATTCGAACGCCACCATATCCTCTCTGGCAAAACTTTTTAGGCGGCTTGAGGGAGCACCATTACATGAGACGCGCGCGCTCTTCGAGCACCCTCCTCCAAACTCAATGTTCGCGGCGCTCATGAGGGGAAAGAGCAGGTGTGTCGATGCTTTAGAGCCCGTGGAGCCCAGTGCTTTTAAAGGACCGAAACCGTTGCCACCGAAATTGTTTCTACAGCTCGACAACTCAGCGAAGGACAACAAGAACCAGTACTTGATGGCATTCTTATCACTGCTAACTGCTCGAGGTGTTTTCAAGGAGATACAGGTTGGCTTCTTGGTTGTCGGACATACGCATGAAGATATTGATGCTTACTTTAGTCATCTATCGAAAGAACTGAAGAAAAGCAGTACATATATTCTAGCAGATTTGATGAAGGCATTCATGATGTCACAGAAACTAGCCTTCATGCCGGAAGTTATCCAAGAGGTGGCTGACTTTAAATCTTACGCCGATGGCTTCTTATGCAGTGGGGCGGCACGTCTAGTGGGACTTAGTGATATGCATCTTTTCAAGTTCTACGTTGACAATGATGGTGTTCCGGTCATGAAGTTCAAGAAGTCTGCCGTTGACGCAGAGTGGTTGCCGATGAACAGAGAGCCGATAAAGCTCTGGAAGGTAGATGACAGCGGACGTCCCATGCTTCCAACAGGCTCTCCGAAGCCCGTCCCTTTCAAGCCCATATGGGATAATGAGGAGCAGAACCCGGTCGGAAACCAAGATGTTGCCAGAGACAAGGCCAGAAAAGCGACGGAGAACAAAAACTTCATTAAGACGGGGCTTCGGAAGTACGTGGACTACTGGGCGTCTGGAATGTCAAAGTGCGTAGGTTACGCAGACTCCATCCGCCCATACCTGCAGTACTGGAGGGACGTCATCGATGAGCTTGACAAGCCACTTCCACAGACGCCCTCCGAGCTCGAAGAGGGATTCTGGCCTGCCCATGATTGGAGAGGCCCTCATGAGGGAGGTGAAAATCCGCTAGGATCGCTTTCACAACCATTGGATGTCACCCCCGAAGATGAGGTTCTCGAGCCTTACTGTGGACCCGCCAATGAAGCCCCAAAGTCCACATTTAATCCTTGGCGTGATATTCGTCTCGGGTCCTGGATTTTAGTTAGACCTAGTGATCCAGACATCTATCCTGTCTGGCAGGGTAGAGCAGTTTTGGACGTCGTCAGGGATGAGGGTAATGTCAACCACAGAAAATTCCTCGTTAAGTATTGGGAGCCTGATAACAAGCAGAAGAATTTGAAGCGGAAGTACCAGGACTGTTGGGAAGCCACTTGGGTTCCGGACCAAGAGAAGCCTGTATGGTGTCATGTGAGTTCTGTTTTGTTTGCGACTTGGTCTAGCAAAGTTAACCAACTCACGAGATCCATTCCACGTAAAATGAAGGAAGCAGCGCTTGTGAACTTAGAGAAAGCGAATGCCGCTGACCCTTGATACGGTGATCAGTCCCAATACCTAAAATTCTGCTGTGTGAAGTTCTGTTTCTGAAAAATCTCGTCGAGTCTCTTCGTCCTCACGGAGGAGCACCGGAGATCTCCGGCTGTGAAGACTATTATTTTCTGGTCCAGAGTTCGACATCCCTCCTATCAGCTCTCGCCACTTTTCGTGAAGAGAACCGGATTTGAGCTCTTCCATTCACTGTTATTAGGATACATTGAGTAGTGACACAATTATTAATGAGTGGTTTATTCCACCGGAATATTTTCAGACCCGCATATCTTATAGAACGCTTACCGGAGACCTCCGGGTATGGAAGACAAATTTCGTGGTCGGACGAATGTTCATGTATTGCCTTGTTCAAGTGGGTGAGATCTAGCCGGAGATCTCCGGATACGAGATTCACATCTACCATTCTTAACAATGAGGTCCACATTTCCCAATTTTGAGCTTTCCTAGGTGTTCTGAATATTATTCAATCATATCCGGAGATCTTCTGTGACTACGATACTGCAATTTCTCTAACAATGGAATTTGTTTCAAAATGACAGAGATCTTTTTGGCATCCTCCTGGCTGGTTCCTTTTTTGATTTATGACATGCCACTGCTAATATGAAAGTGGGCGGTCAATTACACAGTTAATATCAGTCATCCGAGTTCCTTCATTTGATTGAAGTGATGCTGATGGTTGGCGGCGGAGATTGTACTTCTCACATCTCATTATCACAGGACGTTTGACGCATGGCCTACCATGTTGTTCGTTCATGAATTTGGCATCTGCCATTAAATCCATCAGTCTCGGTGTTATGGCGACTTAAATCAATGTACCTACGCTCGAGAAGTGTAGTTAGTGGGTGGGTGGGGAGGATTGTATAAGAGAGGGTTCAGGGCTGCAGTAATCCATATGTTTTGTCTTTCAACCATAAGTCTTGTTAGGCCATAGCCACGGTGGAGAGAGAGGAGATGGCTTTCGGAAGTAGAAAGAGGGAGATGGAAGTCTCTGATTCGATAGATAGGAGAGTTTCACGAAGGATGGTGAGCGAGGTTCGGAGAAGGGAAGACTGCTTTTCTTACAAGTCGAGTACAGAAGGGCGATCTGTTCCGATCGGCGTGTTCTAGACGAATTGGAGGATGACGCTGAGAGCAAGTTTGTTCAAGAGGAGGACTACGGCATCGACTGTGATGCGGAGGACGAGAAGCAGATCGACTCCGATGTGGAAGAGACCCTTGATAGAGCTGCTTCGGTTGAAGAAGAGGTGGAGGACGACCCCTGGTATGAAGACGAGGAGGAATCTTCTTCGGATGGCCGCTGCAGCCCATTTCAAACTGGGTGTGACACAGGGTCTGATGTCGATTCGGACATGTACGCACCGGCTCACTGGAAGGATCTTTAGAGCTCTTCAGAGAGGTAGTGCAAGGATAGAATTTGTTGTTAGATCCACGAATTTTGCTCAGACCAGTCACTGCTTTTTCCTACATTTGGTCTTGTATCAAACGCTTTTGTAAAGAGACTTCATTCCAGAGTAGCATTGTCGTTTTTGAACAGCCGAGCAATTATATTTTTAGTACTTTGCTTTCGACCGGATATCTCCGGATGTCTGAACGGCATTCCTTGCATGTCAATGCTTCAAGCTCTGAAATGCACTGTACTCATCTTCTACACGATATTACCACAGAATTGTACAGTACACCATATTACGTGGTTGTTTTATAAACGTGTTAGCTTGAAAGTTGTTATCATTTTGTCGATCACGACGAACGAAATTTCACGCTTGTTTTATCACTATATTCGATTTGTCATGTATCACTGAAACCATCCGGAGATATCCGGCTGAATGATTGAAATAAATTAACTGGGTATCCCTTTCATATTCTTTGGTGCGACTATTTTACGAGACTAAAATCCTTCTTCTTTATTTCGGGACTTTGCAAAGTCCAGAAATAGTTAAATACAACATCTATCAAATTCTTACTTAGTTTAGGGTGTCAAGGAGGTTTAATACATAGAAGAGGATTTTTCTACTGTTGAAATTTGTTTTGTTGGAGCAAGTAATTTATTGCCCAATGGATGTGGAGCTAATTTGTCTCTCAGCTACGATTTCTAACCCAGAGGAGCTTGCTTGTTATATTTCCCAGGATTTTCCATTACCATATTACATTATATGTTCAGGTTGACAACCTTTTAAAGTAAAAAGAGTTGTAACACGCACCAGGAAATCTTATCGATCTAAACCCCTAAGGTACCGTTATAGTTTCACACCAAAACACTTCAAAATTGTTGGATTCTAGTGCAATGAATTAAGAATGAAACTACAACTTTTACTTATAATTTGGAGAGTAGGATTTAAAATAGGACTAATTAAGCAACATACTCACAAAATTTCATAAACTTTGACCGGAAAAATTGAGAGATTATAGTGTTTGAAGTAAAGAGTACCCTTCATTTTCTTCCATGAGTTGAGTGGATCTATAGACTTTGACTTCACATGTCTGAAATTTTTGCACTAGACAAGGTTTCAATCCATTAACATTGTATTAAGCATGATGTTAATTCCTTATACACCAATTTCAAAAGGTGGAAGAGGAGTGTAGCATATTCAAAACAAATGTGCAAGGAGTAGAGGTTCTTAAAAACGCCAATTCAAGTTTTATATTTTTGTGAACTTAATATGTTTTAGTTTGATAATCCGAATGGTAAATTAGAAGGCTTTTACCACATATTGTAGTGGAAAAAATAAAAAGTAACAAATATGGAGATCTCAAAGTTTAATGTGGAAAAGAAGATGTTTTTTTAGTACCGTGCCCAACAATGTGTGGCTATGTGTGAAAATGTTTGATTTGGCCTCATTTGCTATTTTCACTATATACAAGTATATTTTTTGGACAACATGAAAGGAAATAATATAACATGCCAATATTGAAAATCTCACATCCAACAGAGGGTCCTAGCAAACGTTTTTGAAGGTGCCAAACGTGCCCGCTCTCCCTTATTGAAATTCATAATCCAATAACTTTTTCTCAACCGTCGGATTTAGGAAAAAATTGATCTCCCTTTGGGGTTTAGTAATGCCCTTCTAAAATAAATTTTTAAAAGAAGAATGTTAGAAATTGACACCACATGAACCTGACAGAACCTTCAAAATTCCATTTATACACTTGGTCCTTTAGAGGTTATATCATGGGTGCACACCAAATTTTTTTGCTGAAATCTACCACTCATAAAAGGTTGGAAGAAGAAGAGTAAACATTAGTCGGGAACTATATATGTAGGCACAATTTTTATTCTATAGAATACAAAAAACTGTATGAAATTCTAGCAAGACTTACAACTTTGGATTGAAGATTATTCAACTAACATCTTTCATTTAGAAGTCATTTCATTTGAAGGTCATTTCATCCAGAGGTCATCTTTCAATTGGAAGCCATTTCATCTGGAGGCCATGTACAACAACTTTTAGAGATAGAAAATTGTGCATTTTTTGAAACGCATACACATTTTATTCTAATGTCAAAGAATTATTTTTTTGATGTTGATTGATTATCTTTTAGATTAGAAAACTAAACAAGCAAGAATGAATGTTACACCATATTAATAATTACTATTGTATGGTAATGACATTCAACTTTTTTAGAGTGTCACATTATTATGGCACCAAACATCGCCAAGGACTGAGAGAGCCACGGTTGGTGGATTGCAGAAGTGAAGCCATATAAGCCATTCTTGTGGTAGACAATTTATCTCTTTCAACAATCAAAGCGTACATAAGGATTGGAAAGTTGTTTCGGCAAAATCCAAGCAATTTTTGGCCAACTTGATGATATGGTATATATAACGGTATCAGATCACGATATTGTGCCGATGAAGTTTTTTCTTTCTAAGAAGTTGCTTCTGGCACCTGTCCCCACAAATCTCATCAAGAACCCAGAGCAAGTAAAATTACTCAAATTACTGCATATTTTTTTGGGTGAGCATACATCATGCGCTACATACTGCTAGGCACAATAACATCTTGGCATGTTTGGAGTTATCGCCGGAGATGGTGCTGCATGCTAAGAGGATTATGAATGAGCATATTAGATATGAGGCATTACAAGTGACAGATCCAACAAGTGTTGCAATTCAAACTCTACTAGCGGAACGAGAGGAGACATAATCAATTTATTGTGCTTTTGCACGTCCAACGCAATTGGATTTTCAACCTGCAAGGGAGACACGAAGGCATGCAAACCATCATCCCACCGCAACACCTCATACCCGCATTGAGACACCAACATCATCTCATCATTTGGTACGAAGTGAATGTCCTTGGAAGTAGCTATGGCGTGATCAGAGGGATGTAGCTCCTAGTTTTGGTGGAGCTACATTAAGTTTGGGTGTAGGCGGTACGAGGTTGATTGAGCGAGCATGAGGATCAGGTGGTAGGGTGCTCAAGTCAAGGTTTAGAGCGTCTGGATCACATCATAGCGTCTCTTCATGTACACCGCATGATTCTATAAACTTGTCGGCGATGGTCCAAGAGAAAGAGGAGTTTTACAACCTAGCAAATGATCCCCGTAAGGATTCAAAGGAGGAAGGAGAGATGCCGGTAGTTCCCACTTTACATAGGTCCAAAATTCTAGTGCCTACAGTACATGAGATTGCAAAAGGATTGTTGTGGAGATATATTATGTTTAACGCACACATAGATCGTATTGTCTCACTGGAGAATCCAAAGACAAACCATCAAGTTTTATCACACAAGGGGGCTACAAATGTATAAAGCCGCTTAGGATTCGGATGAGCAAATTGATACTTCGACCAATCAGATACATTTTGCATCCTACTTCCGGCGACGATATGGGTCCACAGGAAGAGGTGTCGTTTCCAAACAAAGGAGCAGCACGAGAGTTTGAGCGTGTGTTCCTTACACACAGGAGTGCTTATGTAAATGGTGTTGTAGGATCTCAATTGGCTTTGCTTGAAGACCATATCATTTAAGCACCAGTGGATGGGCAACATATAGTGGCATCTTGTAAATTTGCACAAGAACAGTGGAGGAACAATATGATCCCAACAATTGAGTACCTCAAGTTTTTTGAGCAGCGGGAGGCAATCTTTGTGGTGTATGATGATTGACGTTTTTACATTGATAAGCTAGTGCGGATCAATGTGGAAGAGTGGGAGAGAACATCCTATTCCACCGTGGAAGAGGGATTGAAAAAGCTCGCCTGAATTGGCTCCTATATGGAAGGCCCGATAGCTTGGTCCGTGGAGATGATGCACGGAGAGGCATTGCTTTGGTGAGTGCCGCAAGTGCACTGCATAAGTTGCACAAGATGGCTGACGTCAATGAAGTTACGATTGAAAAGTTGGACAAGAACATGCAAGACCTGACCTGTCATGTCTAGAATCCGAGTAGTGATTGTTTTGACGCTATCATTCGCGTCTGCAAGGACTACGAAGATGGATTTTTTTTACGGCAAGAAAGAAGAGACAAAATAGAAGAAATATGCACAGAAGAAGGAGTTGGATTCCAATGTAGACGTGCGACCAAAGCGAAAGGTGATGACTCAAAATTGGTTGAGGCTGCTTAGCTGGATTCCAGATTCATATTATCTTCAGCTGATACAATCTTGTGCAGCTAAGCTGTTGGAGACAAACGGGCATAGACCTCGCCAAGAGTATTTCTTCAATGGTTAGACAACAAGATTCGACAATGTCGTACCATTGCCTTTGCGGTTGATCGATTTCAGATAGGAGAAGCCATGATGAATATCATCCGTTGGTTGATGGTAGACAACAAAGAATGTGCACCAAGTTCTATGGAGGAGTTCTTTCATATATCCCTACTGAAGTATTTTCTGAGGGGCAAGGGACAACTTTATACCTTGGCAATACATTTGGTTGTTGCTACAAAATCGACATGGGTTGCTCTTGTATGAGAGAAGGTGTCTAAGCTGGAAGACATAGTCCATCTCATCCCCCCTTCCATCAAATATCATTATCATAATATTGCAGCAGGGGGCGTAGATATAATGGATTATCTATCGGTGTGGGAGATTTGAGCACTGCCAATTGGGGATGGCTTATGCAAATTCAAAAGTGAGGTCACAATGATCCACAAAACTCTCTTATGGTTTGGTTTAGAAGAGGATTATTTCATTCAGATCATGTATAATTGAGAAAACCATGCTTGTGGGTCATTGATTGTTGGTGTGGCGGTGGAAGGCATGGACATGGTCCGTGTGGTGATGAGCAATTATCCAGAGCCTTTGCACAACTAGCTTTATGGATGACAAACATTGAACGATGAAACGTCATCTTTTATTACCACCGGCCATATACGCCAATGAAGAATTGTTCGCAAAGCTGAAGCTTCATGATGGTTGTTCTATGTAGCATGGAATTTGGGCATTTGATCCCAACTCGGTTGATCCTTATGTTCTCGATTTTACAGAGAGTGGGCGCTTGCAGCAAATGGTACAACCAATTCGAGATGTTGTGATTTGCATGCAGCATCCTATTGGTACTTCCCTTGGCCCCAACTATGTTTTTGGAGATCGTCTACTTCCACTTGTATTTCAAGATATGTAGAGTGATGCACGCTAGCTTTCTGAAGGTGATCATCTAGAGAAATCTTTATTAGAGATGTCTAGGCTGGTGGATCCGTACTTGCCTTGATGTTGGGGTTTAGTGGCATGTGGTATTTCCACGGCCATTCCTACAATCATTTAAGAGGATTTCCAGGGATTTGAGATCATTGTCATTAACGACTGCACAGAGACGGCTAGATTCCTAGACAATGAGTTGGGCAACAATTTCCAAGGATAGATGTTGATCACTGAGACGACACGTCACACGTGGAACAAACATGGCTCCTAACATTGTACAAGAGACCGAAGAGACAATTGGTGGAGTGAGACAAGAGAACGACAACGACGAGGAAGGAATTTTGAACGAGAGATTGCCACGTTCATCTGAATCAGAATAATATTCGTCTGATAATAGCTCAAAGAATGAGGACTCAAGCACCGATGAACAAGAAGTCGATCAGTCTCGTGCGAGGGAGAGGATTCCATCAAGGCAGCCAACGGTGGGAGGCACTTCGAAGGAGATGTCTGGAATTATACCTATAGAGAGGATGGAAGATATTGGTGAAGTGGATGATAGCTTGGTGGCAATGGGAAAAGAAGCAAATACATTTGTTTTTCAAATGCTTGAGGTAGAGTGAGAAGCATCCGACTCGCTCACATTTTTCACGGTGCAAATGAGGGTTCGGCAGCTTTGGGGTCTTTTCAAGCACAGATTGAATCAGAGACACAAGGGAGGGTTGTAGGTACAAGAAGTGATACACGACTGATATTGACTTCCGTTCCAAGATTTGGCGTATCGGAGGATGTCAGTGAATTTTAGAAGGCCTTCTCTTTAGATCAAGAGATGTCATTTAAGGATGGCTTCTACTACAATGATGATGGTATCAGACACACGCGACACGGTAAGGATGGTTGTTACAAATATATTGAGTCTGCGTTTATAAATGTTAAAGATACGATAGATCATCTAGTGCAGGCTCATGAATTGTCTGCTATGGTAGAGAACGCCATAGGACATGTGGAGAGAGTCGAGTTGCCGGAGGGTGATGAGAGTCATTCTGCTATAGCATAATAGAGCAGGTGATGTTTTGGTGGCAGATAGATTTGGATGATACATTTGATATGTTTAAGTTTAATATGATATGTTTAATTTCAATATTTCTTTGCAGAAGTTTTAAATTGTTTGATTAAGTATGTTTTTGCATATAATAAAAAGTGAGATACCTCACACTTTTTCGCTGAATTGCGTCTTTTATTATTGCACCTCTTATAAGTTGTATTGTAGTGAAATACTCTAAAATTGTTTAACCATACAAATGTGTATATACAAAATGTAAGTACATTGTTGTTAAAATCTTAAAAAGAACAAAAATCAGATTAATAATCATGTGTTCTTTATAAGTTCCAGCAAAAAGAGAATGTATATCTCTTACATGCACATGTTAAAGCCAATATTTAATGCTATAGACATGTAAATTTAATAGAAAAGAAATATATATACATGTATAAAATTTTATTTTTTTAATTTTCAGAAAAATCTTGTTGTTTTTCAGCACCGTTTTATGCACTTGGCTAAGTGCATCATTGCTTAATTGCATGTTGAACCTCTATACAATACCAAATTTCTTGGATCTTCTTCCACAAGTCAGTTTTACTAGTAGTTTTCCTCTTAAACCTTCTCAATCAGCAATTGTTAACCGGAGATTTAGGCTTATTATAAGGTCCCGGTAGTAATTTTTTGAAATTACTAAGTAGTTATGGTTAAAAAGTAAAACTAGTGGATGAAACTGTCTTGAATGACAGTGGATGAAACTGTCCTGAATGACAGTGGACGAAACTGTCCTGAATGACAGTGGATGAACTGTCTATACTTTGGATGAAACTGTCCGGACCTGGATGTCATCCATCCGGACATCTTTCATCCATTAGGACAGATTAGGGTTTGGAGGGGGTAGAGAGCCGCCCTTTTAGGTTTGGAGGCTCATTTTCTTCTCTTCGTGTGTGTGTGTGTATGTGGAGCTCTCGGTGTGTTAGAGCTAGAGTATAGAAGTGTGGTTAGGGAGTTAGGATCTGAAGCTAATGTGCGGATCTATAGTTGTAGAGAGTATGGAAGAGGTTTATGGAGGTTTGAGGAAGTAAAGCATGATTTGGATACTACTCCGTGTGTGTATTTGTGTTAGTGTTGTGAATGTGTGAGTAGATCTTGTTGTTAGAAGAGTATTTGGGTGCAACTTGGTTGTGGGTATTGAAGATCTGGCCTAAATGCACTAGATCTGGTATAGATCTAACTTGATCTACTAAACCCTGATCAAATCTAGTATACTAGAGTTAGAAACAAGTCCGGATCTGTTGTGGGTATGGTCTGAATTGCTGTAATTGAGTGCGGAAACTTCAGATCTGTGCGTTAAACGTAAGAAAAACCACAGAAACGAAGTCCCAAATAACCCTGAATTCAGATCTAGATTCAGATCTAGGTCGAATCTAAGGTTTTAGACTCAGTAAAAGTCCCATGCCGGACTTTTGTCTACTGTCCTGAAACGTCAGTTTGATGGAGCGTAGAAAAGATTGTCTTTCACCTAAACTTGAGGTGAAATCTCCCTTTAACAGCAATCTACGTCATTCCAAAGATATTAATTTACTGGATTTAGGTTAGGTGATAGTGGAAGGAGTCTAATAAGGAGAAATTTTGAACACACAACCAATCTATATCATAATGTGCAATATGCTTTGGATCATTGTCATATTGGAAAATAACCTCTTCCTTTTCTAAACGTGGCATCTATATAGTGCCCATAGGTTCCATTTCCACAATGTTGAAATATACATATTAATCTATCTTCTCTTCAATTAAATGAAGCTTGCCAACTCCTTTCCAACTCATACAACCCCAAATCATTATGCTTCCTCCCCTATGTTTGACTGTAGATTGCACATGCTAAACTAAAAGACGTTCTTCACTCTTTCTCCTACAATATTGATGCCCATCTAAGCCAAAATGATTGAATTTGGAATCATTAGAAAAATGATATGAGCCTAGAACTCCCAATCAGCATGCTTGGACTTCTTTGCCCATTGCAATCGATGTGCTCGATGATTCTTTGTAAAAAGTGGCTTCTTGGTCTTCACACATGTTTTCAACCCTTGCCTCGAAAGATTCCTCTTAACCATATCATCACTCTATTGTATGCCCTTGCGTTGTAATGCACTTCCTATGGTTGCCATTGTACTAGTTTTTGGATCATTTAACCTCCTTACAATGTCACGGTCACCACGTTCATAATGAATTCTAGATCTACCGGGTGAAGTTTTGTCTTTCTGGCTTCTTCTCTCTCAAAACCTTTGCACTATGACAGAACAAGTGCTTTGAGGAATGCTCAAAATTGATGAAATCTCGCCATATGAACTGCCTTGCAAATACATTAGAAGAATTGACCTATGTTAATTCTCAGACCTTCTAGGAGCCATGAAAAATCACTTAAGTCCTTTCCAAATCTTACAACAAAAATTCAAACAAAAAGCCTCACAAGTGCACTTGTATTGAGAAGATTGTGGTGTGCACAACTTATGTGCATATTAAGTTGTACACACCTCTTCATAATTTTTGCATATATAATCTCTACAATTGGCATATTTTGAGGGAGTCAATGTTAATTAGGTGGCATGTGGTGTACTAAATAAAGCTAATCCAAAAAGTTTATTACCAACCGACCAACTATACTACAGTCTACAAAGTTGGAGAGATGCATCACTGTCCAAAAATTTATGCTCGCCCATTGTATATTGTACTAGTTGTTATGTTGCCAGTGAATAATTATTGTAAACTAGTATCAGTACCCGTCGTTCCAACCGGGGAAGGTTTTTTATTAGTGCTCCTCGGAAGAAAATTTGTTTGATGTATTATATTTTAGATTGCAATTTGCATCTCCCGGAACGTCGTGCGTTGATCCGTGGCACGTCGTCATTCCGTGCGGCAAGGATGGCACGACCGCTGAAGTACTCGCCCGCATTTGCTTCGACGTCAGCAATTCCTCCATAGACGGCATTGATCAAGCCGTTCAAGGTGTGATTGCTGGCAATTATTGCCCGTGGACACCTGATCATGTCATACTTGGACCTTCACCTTCTCCAGCTTGTCGTCCCCCAACGCCAGGAGCCACTCTGGAAATGTACGGTTGCCCAAATCCACACGACGTTCACCAACAACAACACGTATGTTCTGGCAAAGCCTTAGGTTTAGGATTTAGGGTTTTAGGATCTTAGAATTTAGGTTTAGGTTTAGGTTTAGGGTTTAGGATTTAGGATTAGGGTTAGGGAGCGGCGGACAGACTGACTGACGCCTATTATATAAGTAGATATTTTTATTATCTTTCTACAATTTTTGCATACAATAGTAGAGGTGGGAAATGTTCTAGGTACTCATCATTCTAACCTCGAGACATGTCTCACTGTAATTGTAATTTAATTAAATAAGAACAAAGTGGATAAATTTTCTTAACAAAGTTTATTCTTTAACCCCTAAAGGCCCATTCAATCCTAAGGAGACGATTTTTAAACAAAATTTAGGCAAGTTTCTAAAATTTGAAAAAAATTTAAAAATCAAAATTTTTGTACAAAATTGTCCCTGATAAGACCTTTGAGGAGGTTGTTTTCTTTTTCGGACTTGTGGTTTGAAAGTTAGTACCACTTAAAGTTGGAAATGGGGACTGCAGGGCCCAGGCAGCTCTAAATATTTTGCCAGAACTTTCTATTGACATTGAGAATTTTCGTAGATATGGAGAATATTACCTCCTTTGAAGATGACAAAAATAATTCTTGTATTTATAGTAAAAAGAACATTTTAACTCAAGTCAAATATTTTTACACATTTTGGGCAAGCGGGGAAAAAAACTTCATTTTTTCTATATAAAACCTAGGGATCTTCATATTTTCACTTTTTTTTTTCAACAACAATATGCGGTGAGAGCCTTCTTATTTACTGTTTGGATTATCATTCTAAAACATATAAAGCTCACAAAAAAATAAAACATGAATTGGCAAATTTTAAACCTCCACTCCTTGCACAGTTGTTTTGAATATGTTACACCCTTTCTCTACCTCTAAAATTGGTGTATAGGAAACCAACATCATGCTTAAAACAATAGAAATGGATATAGACCTTGTGTAGTGCAAAAATTTGATACCAAAGTGAAGTCAAAGTCTGTTGATCCACTCAACGAAGGGAACAAAATGAACCATTTTCTTGACTTCAAACACTATAATCTTTCAATCCGTGCGGTCAAAGTTGATGAAATTTTGTGAGTATGTTACTGATTAGGTCTTTATTGAGATCCTACGGTTTTAACTATAAATATGAGGTTTAGTTTCTTCCTTACTCATTACACTAGAATCAACAATGTTGAAGTGTTTTTGGTGTGAAATTGTCACGGTCCTTTAGGGGATATGGTTGTGAACACAATCTATTCTACAGGGTTGTAAACACTTTCTTGCCACCCTTGCCCTCCTTGTCGGGCCCCTCATTTTTCAGCGAGCCCTCTCCCAGTACGGAACGAATGACTCTTGCCATGGAACTCATTTTCTAACACAAAAGCTCTGCTGATCAATCTAGTTTCTCTTCGCAAATCAATCAACCTATGAGCTACATATGATAAGCACGTGACTGCTCTCCCTTGACTTAGAAATCATCTCAGCTCTGAAATCAACTCAACTCTCGTGAAGACATTGGCATGTTGCATGAGGCCATTAGACGTGCTTGATGCGACGTATTCCAACCATAACCAAAATGAAAGATGTTGCATAGTTGATAAGTGCAAAGATCAACTTCCTCTGCAACTTGGAGAGCAGAAGCACAAGGGGCCCAGGAGGCATTCACATAAGCAAAAACAACCGATTTTACCACATGGTTTATCAAGTTAATAACACTAATCGGGTAATCTCACTCTATGTAGTAAAAATGCGACTTCCACACATGGTAATCCCCATATGGTAATTTGATATGGTAATTTGACATGGTGATTTGATATGATACATTGACAGGGTAAATCACACTGTTTCCTCTTATGGTAATTCCACTATATTTCGAATGTCATGTGTCAATAAAAAGAGGTAAAATCGAACATTTCAACACTTGTGGATTGCAATATAATTCACATGTGATAATCGAGATTTTCAAGCGATTGCTAAAAAATTCCCTCAAAACAAGGTTTGTATTTCCAAAATCCAATCCAACCAAATAATTAGCATGATGTAGAAAACTAACAAAAGGAAAAATCCTAGAAATCATGCTGTCCAGGCCTAACACATTCAAAGGCCTAACACATTCAAACTGAATGTTGTCTAGCCGGCTTTGGTTTTGCTACCCGAGTTCTACAGCCAATTTCATAAATCCACCTTCACAAAAGACCACAAATTATGAGACTGAATTTCAGGACTGAAATTTGCAACCATCATCAAATCCTCCTCATGCTCTCTAAACTCAAGTCAAATAGTCGTCACCACCTTTGAGATGGGATCGTTCACATGAAATCAAACATGAAAATCAGCCACCTAATTAGATAATACAAGAACTATTTGGACCTAGTATTTCTGGGAAAAAGGGGGGGTTATCTACTTACAGGAAAGAGGACAGACCATTGATAAACACACCACAAAAACCTTGTGTTTGCAAACACAGGGTCAGATAGACGAGAGTACATTCCCAAAAAATCAAGGCACTTCAAGTATTAAATCCTATAGGTGTCAAATATTTACACTGCACAAGGTATCCTCCAGAGTTTGAATCGGCTTTGCCTTTTTGTCAAGAGCCACGACCAAGTGCTCAATAAAGACGCACCCCAAGCTATGCCCCACGAGCACAATTGGCCGTTCTCAAGTGTGCTTCCGATTCCAACATTCACTGCAACACAATGGAGAATGTAGAACGATCGAAAAAACCAACCAGACTTGGAACAGAACTCACACCTTTGAAAGAGGCTACAACAATCCTGATAGTTGTTTCAATCTCTAACACTCTGCACAGTTAGTATCTTCATGCGCAGTATTGACAGAGAGCGACTCCAAGCTCAGGATCTGTACCCGAACACCAGCAGCTTTTGCAACTCGTCTAGAACCCCTTCCACGCCATCATCCGAGATGCTATACTCGAGCAGCAACACTCGAATGTCACCACCTGAATCCTTGCGCAACCAGTCTCGAGGCCACCATACATTGGGATTGTTCCGCTTCACCCACTGCTAAGCAACAATCCAATGTTGACGTCCTGATCACAATCACACAGCAACCCTGTGGATATCAGACACAAAAAACGAGACTGCTGAAAAACAATCATCTTTAACTGCCGACCCCTAAAAATTAAACTAGGGGACACAATCAATATGAGTAAGATCATATAGACTTATCTTCAAAGTGCTATACATACCATAGCAGGCCAAATTGGTTTAGAAAGAAACTTTAAGAAGATAATTCACAAAGATGTACACAGAGCCTTACCGAACTGGTTCTGCATGTAGAAGATTGAAGATCTAGTGGCCAGCGACCTGGTGATTCGCGCATGCTCAAAGCAAATAACGCATTCTCTACCTGCCATGTCCACCAATACAAATTACGCAAAGCCGTCAAGTATGAGGAACCAACACTAGAGAAATCATTAGTGCAACCTTCGACTATTGCAAGAATGAACACATCGCCTCCCCGATGGTGTAACACATGAAGCTCCCCTCTCTCCAACACTCACTCTCTCTTGATCTATCTCGCACAACCTTGGAAGGATATTGATATACCTCTTCTATTGTACCACGACCATGATCTCCATTTAAAGTCTAGCCATGGTTGCCTAAGACCAACAACATAGAGTCCTCCTGCAGACCCCCTAGCCCAAATTGGGCCTTCAACACAGCCACTATTTCCTGTGATCACATAATTCTTGATCTGTTACAAGTAGTCAACCACTAAAGACATATTTTTGCTAGAATTTGGAACATCAACTTATCAAATAGAAATTATTTTGAGACTTCAGAAACTGGAGTTTTTCTGGCATAAGTCTAAACAACAGAATCATGGTGAGGGTGAATTTGTATCAAGTAGCAATCTAGCCCAGAAGGACAACAAGGACCGGCAACAAAGTTGTCAAAAGCAAAACCGTAGTAGGAATGAAATGAGACCTCAATGACTCGGTTGTACTGCTCCAGCTTCTCTACTATCAAAGGGGACTCCACATCAAAAATATGTCCCACATGATCCTGCTCAGGTGCCAAAGAGATAAATTAAAAATTTAAACGATAAAACTGCACTTAAATGTCGATAAAGGATGCATACCGTAAGTTCCAAGTGGTGATCAAGCTAAAGTCCGGCGTGATGTGTGCATGATCTCCAATACCAGCGTTGCAGAAGTCTTCTCCATGTTGGATCACAAATTTGACCACATGTACGCTAAGCGAATATTTGTCCACTGGTACGTTGGGAAGGGTATGGAGAAAGGCTAATTCTTCGAGGCAATCTGCTGAAAGTCCCAAGAACACAACCCAATAAGTTAACATTAGAAACCCTAATTTCAGGAGATAATCAAAACATATAAAAACATCCTCACATAGCAACAAAGATTGTCTGAGAATTTGCCTTCTTGTTTTGGATCCAAAGAGCGTCGATTGCAACCGCTGAAGCACTGAAAGACATAGATCCGACCTCCTCCTCTACCCGATCCTTTGAAGAACACGAAAAATGCAAACTGTCGGAAACAAAATGTCACGAGATATATTACCCTCTGAGAAGAACTCACTCACCTGCAGCATGTCACAAAAGAACTTGTCCTCCGCATTCAACGCCTCAGTGTAGCTGAAGTTGTGGAGGCAGCTCTGTTCTGCTCAATCTAAGGTCCAAAAACGTCTCGTCACGAGCGATGATGGTTTCGCATCGCAAGCATCTAGTTTCCTATATCAATGTGCCCTAAGAACAACCAACAGCTACTGACCTATGAGCAAATGGAAAAAGTGAATTCCTTCTTTGTCAACTCTACCTTTTCCTAATTTACTATACTATTCTTTTCTCACTCGAAGTAAAGCAACTGAGCGACAATACTGCCTGAAGCCAATATCAAAACCAAATCCTCAGCCACCACAAATCTAAACCACCTCAAAATCAGGAACAACAAAGTCAAAAACCTTCCTACAACAACATTGCAACTCTGATCTCAGGTGATTGAACATAAAACTTCCAACATCACAACCCTAATCTCTAAATTAACCTTGTCAAAGAACCTCAATCTCTAACGAAAAAGCCCAACTTTTGATAGAGAACCAACCAAAACATACCTTGCGTGAGGAAACGATCAACAACAGCGGATCTGCGAGCTTGAAGGAGCGCGAAGGAATTTAGAAATGGAGGTGACAAGAGCTGCTTCCGTTCCGTGAAGTGGGTGCGAGCTACTCCGGTAGCTAGGTTTGTGGATGAGGCGGACTTATACACAAGGGGCTCCAGGAGCCATTACCACATGGTAAAATGGTTGATTTTACCATGTTGATTTCATATATATTACACTAAACGGATAATCTCACTTGATGTGGTAAAAATGCGACACTACCACATGGAAAATTACCATATGGTAATTTGACATGGTAAATAGCGGGGTTTTCTCACATGGTAAATTGCAGGGTTTTCTCACATGATAATTTTTTCTTTTGAATATTATTTGTCATTAACCAGGTCTTTAAATACATAATTAGACCAAAATAATATTAACATGCATTTTATATTTGAACACGGATGACCTACAAGCCTACAAGGTAGAGTATCCAACTCCATCTCTAAAATAGCATGTCAGGAGTAATTGGAAAGTCGAAAGTAATTGGAAGATATCTTTGCACCTTAATATACTTGTCCTTTCACTTGCCCAGGACAAACCTTATGGGATATACAAGAAACCATGGTTTACAATCAAAGTATTAACCCCTAAAGGACCAAACGTCCCCCCGGGGTCATTTTGGATTTTGGGCATGTACCTACAATTTGAAAAAAAATCCTTTTTAATTGAATTTTTTTTCAAGATAGGATCTTATAAGAGCTTCGTGGAGATTTTTTTTAATATTTTTTTGGATTTGTGGTTTGAAAGTTAGTACCACTTAAAGCCAAAAGTGGGACTTCGGGCACCTCCAAAAATTTTGACAAAAGTTTCTACTGACATTGAGATTTTTCACACATATAAAGAATATTTCCTTATTTAGAAAATTTCAAAAAAAATTCTTGTCTTTAGTGTAAAAAGGCATTTTATTCCAAGTCAAACATTTTCACACATTGTTGGGCAACGGGGAAAAAAACTTCATCTTTTCTACATAAAACCTAGAGATCTTCATATTTTTCACTTTTTTTTTTCAACAACAATATATGGTGAAAACCTTCTTGTTGACCGTTTGGATTATCATTTGAATACATACGTAGTTCACAAAAAAATAAAACGTGAAATGGCAATTTTTGAACCTCCACTCCTTGCACACTTGATTTGAATATGCTACACCCCTTTTTTACCTCTAAAAATTGGTGTGTTGGGCAATAGCATCATGCTGAAGACAATGGTAAAAGATTTAGACCTTGTACAATGCAAAAATTTGATACAAAATGAAGTCAAAGTCAGCTGATCTACTCAACGCAGGGATGAAAATGAACCATTGTTTGACTTTAAACACTCAAATCTATCAATCCATGCGGTGGATTGCAACCAAAATTTGATGGCATGTTTATATGGAAGTCTGTTTTAAGATCTTACGGTTGAAAATCCAAAATTCACTTTAAAATGTGATTTTCATGTCTCTTTTTGACAGTGGCAGTTTTGGACTGGTTTTAGAGCGAATTAGGTCGTGGTCCTTTAGGGGTTAAAAGTGCAGGTTTTACCATATGCTTCAAATGGTAAAACCTTCTAGAAGTAGTAAAAATAGTGTTTTTGACTCAAGGAATGAAAATTACACATTGGCAGTGAGTAGACCTGTTAAAAGTGCAGCTTTTATCATGTCCTTCAAGTGGTAACACCTCCCGGGACCCTTGTGATAGCATCGAGGCGCAACGCGGTCCTCTATCATCTACACACGGACTGACTACCCCACCTCTCAGACAACGGATATACAAAGACACTGACGGCGCCAAGAGCTTGTTGCAAAATCTCCCCAACGCTGTACTATTGCGTAGGAACTCAACGACCATGATTTTTGGGGAAGGGCAGTGAACGGGGTAAGGGTTGTGAAAGCGCGTGTCCGCTCGAACAGAAAAGAAGGTAAGGGGTAGTCAGTCCGCCTAAAAAAGATTGCTCGCCCATACTCTTTCCATATGGGCGAGCACTAGATCTCTTATGCAACATGGCAAGTTCGCATGGCCCGTTCCTCTCAAAATAGCCAACAGGGAAGACATATAGAACACGCTCCCCTCTCTTGTGCATGCCGACGGTTGTCCCCCTTGTCATGCTTGATGTGTGGGATTTCTTGATACAGTACATCACAAAAAAGTCAGGCTATGGTATCGATATTGAATTTATATAAAAATCATATGGATCCAAATTCCAATTGTCTAGTATTGTCGACATATAAAAACGATATCGTTTACAATATCAAAAGAAAGTTATGTTGTTTTCATTCAGATCTTATACTGCCAAACGTCAACACAATTATCATACAACAATAATAATTTTTTTACATGATAACACTTACACAATAAGGGCACTATTACAATTTTTTTAAATAACATTATATGTCGTAATCGGCAAAAAAGCTACTAACCAGGCGGTCTCCACTGCCCTCGCTCCGATGGCTCCACTGCCTCCGACCTGAGGGGCTCACGCGTGACTACTACTTGTTCTAGTCTAATGAGTAAGGCTGGAAACGTAAACTTGTATTTCAACTTTTAATTGTAGGATCTCAATTAAGATTTATTAAGTGACATACTCACAAAATATCATAAACTTTAGAGGCACATATTCAAATATTTTAGTGTTTGAAGTAGAGAAAATGGTTCATTTTCTTCACTGCATTGAGTGCATCAACAAACTTTGACTTCAATAGGTGTCAAATATTTACACTGCACAAGGTCTAAATCAATTACCATCATGTTAAGCATGATATTGGTACCTTGTACACCAAATTTTAGAGGGTAGAGCTGGGGTGTAACATATTCAAAACAATTGTGCAAGGACTGTAGTTTCAAAAAGTGCAAATTCACGTTATACTGTTTTGTAAGCTTAATATGTTTTAGAATAATATTCCATATGGTCAATAATAAGGTTTACACCACATATTGTTGTGGAAAAAATAAAAAGTTCAAATATAAAGATCTCTAAGTTTTATGAATGAATCTTGTCTATATTGAAAATCCTATCACTTGTAAGTATTGAAAATCTCACATCTAATACTTAGTCAAATTAGTCTACATAAACTTGATGGGAAAAAAACCATGTTTTTTACCAAAGCAATTAAATCACTAATCAAATGACAATTGGCTTAGAATTTAACTTCTTATCTGAATCACTAATCAAATTACAACTAATAGGGGGTCGTGGAGACTAACACCTTCACGTCCTCCCTTGCATTGTGATTCAACTTGTAATATCTTTTCTATCATTGATTCAATTAATGGATTAGAATTAAAAATAGGCCTAACCAAAACACATGCATAATGTAAAATCAAAACATACATATAAAACATAAGGTTAAAGCATACAAAACAATATAAACTTAAAACATATACAAGAATTTACCATACATTATGATTAGAGTATATGTTGCCAAAATCAATCCTCCCAAATCTCCATATACCATACAAGGATTAAAGTTTTAAAAACTCTCAAGTTGTTTGTTGAGGATCCCCCACTCAACAGTAGAATAGTCCCAACTTGTTAGCAAAGATGGCCCTTTAGAGGTACTCTCTCCTCAAATAAACTTCCACTTTAAAATCCAACCTAATTAGTCCAAAAATAACAACACATATCAAATCAATCTACGTAGTCAATATTTTATTTTTGGTGAGAAATGGTATACTATATCAAATTAGTCTACTTATACTTGATTGATTCAAGGGGAATGGAGAAACCTCAGCGTGGAACCGTTGCATTGAATTAAGGTATAAAACTCATACCTCCGAATGATAAAAAGGATTGTGGAATTATATGTTGAGTTGGAGGATGTATCGTGGAATTGTCGAATTTTATGTTATAAATTAGAAAGGGCAAATTTGAAGAGGGTTGGACTTAAGCGTAACCCTCCCTCACACCTATACATTTATATTTTGAATCAGACAATTTATTACGAAATTGTCACTGTTTTGTGTAGGTGAATTAGAAAGTACAATTTTGAAGGGGTGTTGGGCTTAAGTCAACTTCCCACTTTTATATTTTGAGGTAGACAATTTATTGTAAGACTGTCAACTTTTGTATTGTATACAACCAAAATCTCATATTATGAATCCATTTCAAACATCCAAAATTTTCACAATGTGCACTTTTTATGTTCCATGTGCACTTTTCATGAATATGGTGTTCATAGCAAAAAAAACAATATTTGTGAAAACGTCACATGGCATTAAAAATGTCACAAATGATGTTTTTCCGAATACTAAAGATACCAACTAATATTAGAACATTAACAAAAATTTCTATTGAGAATTTGAAAACCCTATTTCTAAACCATGACTTCTATGATAAAAATTGCATGGTCTCTAATATCCAAAGTACTCAAATTAGGATTTAAAGTGTATATGTGATTAGCATATACAATTCTAATAGAATAAAGTGTATATGTGATTAGCATATACAAAGTGTATATGTGAATAGCATATACAAAGTGTATATGCGATTTAAAGTGTATATGTGAATAGCATATACAAAGTGTATATGCGATTTAAAGTGTATATGTGATTTAAAATGTATATGTGATTAGCATATTCAATTCTAATATAATTCTAATTTTAGAGGGTAGAGATGGGGTGTAACATACTCTGGTCTCACGTGATTGACCATCATTGGTTTTAGGGTCCTTGGGTGCGCCGGACTATTGTACAAAAAATAAGACGTGTTAGTCATCCATTCGGCAGTTTTATGCCTATGGGAATAAGGTTTTGAGTCTTGATGTAATTTATATATTCACGTTGAGCCAACATGATGAATCACTCAGTTCAAAGACCTTCCATTCTCACTTTGTTCATGCACGTTTAGGTCAACCCTTTAGCGCCCAGGTCATGTTTCTCCAAAACCAAGATATGTGCTGATTTTTTTCTTTGAATCAACTTTGATGGAAATAGAATTCCTAATTTTGGTATCCAACATTACAAAATTGAACTCAAACCATGACTTGAACTTTGGGGAAAATTTGCACAACATCCAACGGTTAATGGAATAGATTATAGTGTTTAAAAATACCGTATATTGGTAATGAAAATAGTGAACTTTGCAGAGTATACTAATTTATCCATCAATAGATTCTTGCAAAAAAATTTGTACTATGAATAAAAGAGGATCGCATGTGCCCTAGGTTTATAGCTTTCAATCAAAATTTAAGACCAAAATCATTTTGCCAAGTGTATGAAATACAACATAGTATGTGGCATGACATTCATTGTATTTTAGTGTATTTGATGTATTTGGTGTTGTATTCCTAGATTTCCATGAGTTCAATAACTCCAAATGATAATATGATTTCTATAGAGTGTTCATGTAATGTGTGCACAATTCACAACTTAGTAGGCTCATGGATTTCATGCAAATTGAGTTTTAACACCTCCTCAGTCCCATTTTGGATCTAGTGGACACTAAAGGGTTAAGACTGCAGATCATGCTCATTTCTAGCCCATAATAAATATCATTGTGAATCTGCCGATTGTATTCCCACCAGTATCTGTTTTGTAAATACTCCAGTTCTATAATACCTACAAAATAGATTTTCTCAAGTGCAGGATCTAGTTTTACCATGATAACTACATCTCAAGAAATTCACAACAAAAATTGACCTCAAAGCTACAGACCACAAGACTAATAGCCTCGGAAGTTCAAAGGATATGTTACGGAGTTAAGAAATGCACAACATCGCGGTGTCAAAGAATCTCATAAATTGGAGTTTTTAAGTTCATTCCAACTTTAAAACTCCAATTTATGGAATTCTTTGACACAAATAACCTCAAATGCATGGAAACCGCACTGGCCGTGACAAATTGCAAATAGTACGTATATATAGCTCAAAGTGCCGGGCTTCCAAAGTGATCAATGAGCTAGTACGAATTCATGTTCAGCCAATTGTTAACCTTATATGACACAGTAAATAGATCTAAGAAAAGTGTGGTTTATACCGTGTCCTTCAAGTGCTAATCCCTATAGAAAAAGTGCGGTTTTTACCATGTCCCTCAGGTGCTAATCCCTGTAGAAAAAATGAGGTTTTTACCATGTTCCTCAAGTGTTAATCCCTATAGGAAAAGTGCGGTAATTACTGTGTCCCTCAAGTGCTAATTGATCCCTCTAGAAAAAACACACTTTTTACCATGTCCCTCAAGTACTAATCCATGTAGGAAAAGTGGGGTTTTTACCATGTCCCTCAAGTGCTAATTGATCCATGTAGGAAAAGTGTGGTTTTTACCATGTCCCTCAAGTGCTAATTGATCCCTCTAGGAAAAGTGTGGTTATTACCATGTCCCTCAACTGTTAATCCATGTAGGAAAAGTCTGGTTTTTACCATGTACCTCAAGTGCTAATCCGTGAATTGCCCCTTGTGATACGTCAAAATGAAAGCAATTGTCTTGTTACTTGATGTTTGAAGTAGTAAAAACAATCTTTTTTGCTCATGGAATGAAATTTACCACATACTCATTAAACAGACGTAGGAAAAGTGCGGTTTTTAACATGTCCCTCAAGTGGTAATGCCTCCTGGGCCCCTTGTGAATTACTTGCACGAAGCTAACTCACTTAGTTTTACACATTCAGAAGCGAAGTTCTAATCGATTCTCTACTATGATCCTCAAAGTTCTACCAGTTGGAATCAAGAACGAATCAACGATAGATTATGAAATGACATTCTCCATACTTTGCCGAACAAACACATCAAGTATGGAAGTTTAGAGTCTTTCAGGTGGCATATTACAGTCTCTAGCATCGCCTCATGTGTTTTCTTCTGAGAGAGAAACTTCAACTGAAAAGACTTGATCAACATCAAAAGATGACATTCTCACAAGGATCTCGATGGTGCATTCAAACTCGACACTATTTACTCTGTCGCCCGCTCTTTTGTCAAGGGCTTATTCACTTGACCAATGCTCTCTAGGAAGAACAACTCTGTTGAGCAGGGCTCCCGATTCCTCACAAAAAATCATCCCTCCAGAGCGGGACTCACAACTTCTCACGCAAGTTATCCCGGGTGTTACGCCGGGAGAGGCCCGTCCACAAATTTCTCCGCCGACGGGCCTCTCTCTAGACGTACCTTATGACTCTCACCATGGAACTCATTCCCTAACACAAAAGCTCTGCTGATCAGCCAAGTTCTCTCCTCAAATCAATCAACGTATGAGCTACATGTGACAAGCACGTGACTGCTCTCCCTTGGCTTAAAAATCAGCTCAGCTCTGAAATCAACTTGTGAGGACATTGGCCATGTTGCATAAGGCCATTAGACGTGCTTGATGTATATTCGCACCAGAACAACAATCAAAGATTTTGCAGAGTCGAGTGCAAAGAATATGACATTCAACTTCCCCTGCAACTTGGAGAGCAGAACTCTCCGCTTGTACACATTCAGAAGCAAAGTTCTTACTGATTCTCTAGTATGATCATCCTTGAAGTTCTACCACTTGGAATCAAGAACAGGTCAATGACAGATTATGAAAATTTGACATTATCCATACTTTGCTGAACAAACACATTACCTATGGGACTAAACTAGAGTTACTTAGGTGGCATACGCTCTCTAGGATGTGATCGCCTGTGTTTTCATCTGAGAGAGAATACTTTCAACAATAAAAGAGTTTATCAACAACAAAAGATGACATACTCACAAGGATCTTATGGTGGACCATTCAAACTCGAGAGTTGCTCAAGAACCAATTATATTCAAGCCGATCTCAAATGGATGTAGATGAGATCAACACCAAATAAGTATAACAAGTCTCTATACTCTAAAATATTCGTGCATTCTCTTCATAAATTTCTCTGCTTCACGTTTTTATTGTTTTCAAACAGTGATTTTTAAGCAACTCTACTATGGTGCCATAGCATGCAAATGATCAATGTCATTCTGTTTTCTGCCACCAATAATGAAAACTAGCGAATGCTGATCAATCTCCTTACATTCAAATGTTCAATTCTAAGATTCAATGGCTTCATTCCACAGCGACATTCCACACTCGGTCTATCTCTTAGCTCTACAATGCCGTGTGCAAGACCATATCGATTTTTGAAAACTCATACTCCATATAGTTGTAGCAGCTGCTGATCCAAGGTCATGGCATTGAAGGTCTAAGAGCAAGACCAAGGATGGATCCTCCAGCTTCTCGTCCATTTCCATGGCTAGTTACCTTTTGCGCGTCCTGCGTAGATCAACTCTTCATCTCCTTCATCTTTCAAACTATCAACATCTATACACACATTATTCTTTGCATTTCCTAAGGTAATGATCCCACAATATGTGGAATCTTCTTGTATACCAAGTGTCAAAGACGAGACTACATCCAAAAGAAACATCGCAACAACTGCGCTATTCAAGTAAGAACTAAGATCAAACCCACTTCTGAAAACAACGAATAATTGAATGAGGCTGCAGACGTAAACATCAAAAGGAGGCTGATGAATTATCAGAATGCCCAGGGCTGGGTTGAGGTGGCATGCTGCAGCGGTTGACAGGTAAGAGAAGTGGAGCATCCGAGTGAATTTATAGTGAGGGGAGGAGAGTTTGTGGCCACTAACTTCACTCCAAGGTTTTTTCCATGCTGAGTAAGCAAGCAAAGAAGTTACTATGAAAAGCGGAGGCACTCCACGGTCCTTACCATGCTGAGTAAGCAAGCAGAGATGATACGACGAAAAGCGCAGGCAGCACAAGCACCGAGAAGTCGTTGGGAGAGGAGGAGCAGGTGGGGCGTTCTCAGCCAAGAGATGGGCGAACCAAAATATCAAGGGAATGTCCATGGTCTGCCATCCAATGTTAGAGGCCTGGAATGCATTGACTCTCCCAGCAATCAACGGCAGGCACACACAATCAATATCTCGCGTCGCCTCGTCATGGAAGGTACCCTGGCAACACGGAATGTTTCATTGGACAGTTGCACTATTCATTCATCGAATCTCGTCACCAAACATTCCTTCATCCATCCGTTCTTCTGAAGCATTGTTGAATCTCTTGTTGCAGCTTTTTCATGTGATTCAAATGTTTTTAGAATGGTTTAACCCTTTAACGCTGGAGGGCTTCACAAGGCTCGAGAGAATCCTCCCCCACTGTAATAGATCATGCACAACAGCTACACTAAATTTGATGTTTAGTGTAGGGGACATTAAATGGGAACGAGGACACTTGGTGTAAGGACACTGTGTGACACTAAATGTCAACTCCAATACTATTTGCAAACTCTAGTAAAATTTGGAACAATTTCTTTGTTACTTGTTGACATTTAGTGTAGAGATGTGAAATTTCAGCAAAAGTGGGAAAGAAAAGAACAGGAATATTGTTGATTGTCTGCCATTGTGCTCTAAAAATTCCAGCAACCTTTGGAAGGTCTAAAGTCACTCAAATTTTGTCGGAATTGGACATGTGAGGAGGTTTTTGACATCAACAAAAAATGTAGATGCCAAAAAACACCTCATATGTCCAATTCGGACAAAAATTGAGTGAGTTAATTGCAATTGAATATCCACATCTAGTTAAACATCAAATGAGTTTATTATTGGTGCTCAACACTGTCCTACGAAAATTCCAACAACCTTTTGAAGGTCATAAATCACTCAAATTTTGTCCAGATTGGACATATGAGGTGTTTTTTGACATCTACAAGAAATGTAGATTCCACAAAAAACCTTGAGTGTCCAATTCGGACAATATTTGAGCGAATTCATGGCATTTAAATATCCACATGTGCGTAAATATGAAATAAGAGTGTTGAAAGTGAACAAATTTATGAATACATGAAGAAATATTTTTATTTGCAATTAAGTGATTGGGTAAATGAAAGCTTAAATATGGAAGAAAAATAGAATTGCAACTTAATAATAATAAAAAAACAAAGTACACAAAAAGAAACTTAAATATACAAAAAGAAAGATAAATATAAAACTATAAACTTTAACGTGCGCTAGGTAATTAAGGCACTTCCGATCCTTCAAAATATGTCCGATGTCTTGCAACAATATCTTGAAGGTGTGGAAACAATTGACCGGTAGACCAAGTACCATCTATGTCTAAAGCCAAACCGCATCTAATCATAGACTTTCTGGCATAAGACATGTTGACACAATCTACAAGCCAACTCATGTCTTCAATTGCATCAACTACTAATTGAAGAAAAACTCTCTTACCCGGATTGGTAAGTTTGCCAGACCATTGACCATCACCGCCGGGGTTGTTTTGCCAAGCGTTTCGTTGAATAAACTCCTATTTCTTGGCCTCCCACCATTTCACCGACGCATCTTTGATTTTTGAAATGGTGAAAGTGTCCGCCGGTTGGCAAAGGTGGGTCGCACATGCAGACAAATAGCTCGAAATGGTTCGTTTTTGAGCTAAAACCGCCTCTAAAGTAGGGATGATATTGTGTGCCGAACAATTATCCATCCAAACAAATTTAGTGTGGTTATAAATATTGGGTTGATAAGCCTGTAGTTCCCTAAAATATTGGGGAAAAATAGATTGGTCCATCCAACCTTTTGGACCGGTACGATAACAAATCCCGGGAATATTATCCTCTAATCAAAGGATGGGATAATTGCTACTCTCATTGGTGAAAATCAACATTGGAGATTCTATAATGGATCTACAACCCCCAGAAACGCGAACGACCATGGTTATAGCATCCCCCCCCGTAACAACATCCGCGTATTTGACGGTGGAATCTCTTCAAAAACCTAGTGTTTGCCCATTGGCCATGTTAATGGAAAAGTGGATTTCATCAAGGTTTTCGATGAGATTTTCATCAAATGTACCTTGGTGAAAACTGCGTTGTAAAACCCTTAAGTGGTAGGCAGTATGCATCTCAATTTGGTTTTCTTTCTCAGGGCTACAAATTAAGCGACCTCATTGTGATAATAAAACAATATTATGAACATTCATAAATTGAGTCACCCAAGATGTTGATTTTTATAAATTAAAATAAGGTTATCTCTAGCGTGTCTAGATTTGTGAGTGTAAGGTGCTGCCCGGAGCAATTAAAATGGCTAAGGCAAGCTCAATGAGGAGTTTGGAGGAAAACTTTACCCCTAATCTCTTGTGTCCTTCAAAAGAATCAAGTAGCCATGGATAGAGCCATTGGACCCAATCTGTTCGTTTGGATCCACTCCCGGCAGCAGCTTTGGTAAAAACTTGCTTATGTTTTCCAATGTTACTTCGGCTACAAGATATGGTGTCGTTGTTGGGGGTCTCTACAGTTGGAAAAAAACATCCCATTGTGCCCACTATCGACCCGCTTGGACCATGTTCGTATTTTTTTGTGCCCTATAATGCTCTGGAAATGCTCGTATGGTTTGTGCATTGAGGTCGATTCGACCGTGAACGGCCTCATCCTTAATCATCCACGCTGACATCCTTTTGGGCGTGAATGGTGGAGACTTGTTGTAAGGCTTGCGGGGGACGCTCAATCAAGGGATCCATCCTTGCAAAGATATAAAATTTTGTTTTCAATCCATAAATATGTAGATATGGAACAACAGAGTTAAAATCATTTTTGTATCACATCATTAAATCTTATGAAACAAAAAAATAAAAACATTAAAAATTTCTTTACAACATCATGTGCAACATTTATTGAAGCAATAAAATGTGTAAGTTTCCATAATAGTCTTTTTTCCACTAAATAAACAAGTCTTGACTTGATAGGAGGACTTTGTGCCATAATCACCTTTGATCCACAAACACTATTGTTGTTCAAGTAGGCACCTCAAAAAAAATTTAACTTGACTCCAACATGGGGTGACTATGTGTGTATTCCAAAATAAAATTTAGACTTGGAGGTCTGAACCAAAGTCGTATTTGATCAACACCTAGCAAAAAAAAAACCTGAGTAAATGGATTTGTGTTCAGAGTTGTCAAGATGTTTGGCGTCCATGACGTCCGGTCGTCCGGACAGAGGACATCCTCAGGCCCATGAGGACGTCCGGTGACATAACGACTTTCGTCAGTTTACCCGGGGGTAAATAACCGTCCGCTGCCCCGGCCGACCGCCCATTCCGTCCGCTTGGGCCGACCGCACGACAGTCCGCTTCGGGCGACCGGCATCCGCCGTTCGCCTGGCCGACCGCTTCCCCGACCTCGTTCGCTAGTAGATTGACATCCTCCCGTCTCCCAACTGTCAGAATCACCGTGAGTGTATAGAAAACAGCACATGGAGCCTCACTTCACTTCTGAACTTTTGTTTCCCAAGAGCTTTGAGCTGCACTATGTATCCATTGCTTGGTAATCATCGAGTTCAGAAGTCTTCAATATCAGAGTTTTTTTAGGAACTCTTGATATTTCTTCCACATACTACCTATCACGTTCGTTCATTTCTCGATATTATACCCATCAAAATGGCCACCAAACCTTGGTCTCCTTGGTATATCAAAATCACTGAAGTACAAGGCAAGAAGATCGACTCCCTCCAATGCAATCTTTGTCACCGCATTTTTGTAAGAAGGCTAGAACAACAGCTAAGTCATCTCGGGTACGAAGAACTCCCTGGCAAGCACAATAGCAATGTTGGCCTCTGCACGAAATTGACAACCCACATACAGAGTTTATTTAAAAATTGTCGTCGCAACTACCTGAATCACAATGGAGAACTGTTCTCCGAACATTGCCCCACCCCACCATTGAAATTTGCTCCTGCCTCAAAATATAGCACGTCCAAGTCCACTGGTGGAGATTATTGTGTAGGGTCCATTCAAGTCCCCCCCGTGATTTTACTATCAACCATGGTTGAACCAACCCCCACCTTCCACAACTTCACCAAACAATGGAGTGTAGGTGCCACCTTCCCCAGATTGGTGAGGCAATCCGTGATCGAAAAGGGCTTTCAAGAAGTGGAGCGGCGGAAGCTAGACAAAGTGTGGGCGAAGTTTTTCTACGAAACAAACGTGCTGTTTGTTGTAGCACGGAATGCTGCATTCAAGGAAGCCGTGATGAAGACTGCCTTTCAAAAAACCATATGTCCTACCTTCTTACCATGACATTCAGATAAGGTTGTTGGGACAAGCGAAGGCTGATTTGGAAGCACAGCTTAATAAAAGATTGTTCGAGAGTGTTCGAAAGTTTGGAGGAACTCTAGCCTTGGATGGATGGACATCTGTGACTAGTCGTCCTTTGTGCAATGCAATGCTTGTGTCTCCCGCTGGAGAGCTCTTCTTGGGAGCTGCAGATACTAAGGGTAAAGAAAAGAACGTTGCGTACCTGGCATCCATCATGTTCAAGTTCATTGAACAAGTTGGCCCCCACAACATTGTTCAGGTGTGTACTGACAGTGCTCTAGTAATGCTCAATGCCTCAGAATTAGTCGTCAAGAAATATCCACACATATACATTCAAGCATGTGCCGCGCATGCTATGGACTTATTGTTGAAGGACTGGGAGAAGGCTACATGGATAAAAGAAACTCTCGTAAGATTGTCAAGAATCGGCAAATGCCCCTCGCCGTATTTCGCGAACACAAGGCCAAGTTGAGCGTATTGATGCCAGGACAAACAAGATTTGCATGTAATTTCACAATGATAGATCGTTTGTTGAAGGTCAAGGAATCATTGGAGCAAACTGTCGTTGATCTTGAATGGCGGGCATACGCCTCCAAGAAGTCACTCTCGGCTAGAGGTAAGCTAGTCATCTCTCGGAGCATCAAAAGAGTGGTTCTAGATGAGCGTTTCTGGGAGCGGTGCACGAACTTCCAGGAGATGGTAGCCCGCTTCGGAAATTCAATGCCAAGGAACCTAGTATGTCCAAAGTTTTGCACATCCTTCGCGACCTCAAGAAGCATGTTTTGGAGTTGCATAAAGAGCCATTCTGTCTCGATAGCCACTTAGCGGTCATTGCTGAGGACGAGTTCTACGCACGGAAACAAATAATGACAACCGATTTACATTCCGCCGGTGCACTTCTCTATCCTTATTTACTCTATGGCGAAGAGTTGGCCGATGATCCGGATGTCATCACGGCAAGCAAACAAGTACTACAAAAGCTATGTATTCCTAAGGCTTACGTGGACATGATGAACGAATTCATAGCATTTGAAAACAAGGATGTACAATTCCATGACATGTTGGATCCTAAGGACCAAAAATATTCTCCGTATGCTTGGTGGGATTTTGAAGGTGTTTGTGGAAAACTCCTTGCACCAATTGCAAAGAGAATACTAGCGCAGACAATATCATCTTCTTCTTGCGAACGCAATTGGAGTAGCTACTCTTTCGTCTATGACAAGAAACGGAATCGATTACTACCGGGAAGGGCTGATGACTTGGTCTTTGTGTATACGAACTTGAAATTGCTTGCAAATGCAAAGTTGACGGATGAGAAGAGGTGGTACGCGGAGAACTTGGATTTAGAGGATCCACAACCACGTGAGTCGGATGACCCGGAATACTCTCACGATTCAAGCACCGGTGCCCTTGCCAATTATGATGCAGAGCATCTAGACGATGACATCGACAACAACCCTTGTCAACGTATGGATCATACTCACGACGCCCCAATCACCAAGTAAGATTTTGTCAATGACGACATTCTTGAGGAGAAAGAAGATGACTTGTTGGCCATAGCACGGTACTTGAATGGAGACGGCATGGTCAATAGAAATAATATCCTTCGTCATGAACCGGCTCCGCTTCAGGAAGACACGAAAGACAAGGGAGGAGAAGATTTATCATCCTCACGTGCAACGGCACTACACGGGCAAATCATGCAAGGGCTCTCAGTGAAGAATGTTGAGGAAGGCAAGCACCACGGTCTCACACTTGCAGAGAACCTCAAGCAAACAACAAAAGAGCCATTCCTAAACGACACGGTTGTTCTCGGGGAGAAAACTATGGAGGGCGGTACTTACGGCGGTACAAGGAGTCCATTTACGTCACGGTGAAGAAGGCGTCCTCTTCTAAGGATCAACAGTCTTTGCATGGTCGCACGTCGCGGTCTCTATTTGGAACCCCTCTTACAACGGTCACTACAACCAATTTGAAATCCTCCCACGGTTTGGTGTACCTTTCAAAACATGTGCGACTCCGAACACCGCAACGCCAATCCAATGGCATACCCAGTGATCACAAGGGGCCGCAGGAGGCATTACCACTTGAAGACACAGTAAACACCACACTTTTCCTAGGTCTGCCTAATGAGCATGTGGTAACTTGCATTCCTTGAGCAAAAAAGGCTTCTTTTACTACTTCTAAGATCCACTAAGAAAGTAATTGCTTGTGTTTTGACATATCACATTACCATGAGTGCAAATCATGTGTGAAAGTCGTGTGAGAAAGTCATGTGTCAATGTTCCATGTGTGAAATCATGGTTGCTTCTTTATCCCATATCGTTTGTCTCGGGCAAGTGAAGGGAGGGGTATAAGTAGTGGAGGTGGCTCCAAGAGTGTTATTTGCGTAGACATGGTTAATTCTAGCTATCCACTTGCTAGGATTAATTTGAGTTCATATTTTGTGGGCATGGCTTGCTAAGTTATGAAGTCATGGATTGAAAATATTGAAATTGTTTAGTTGAAATTAGAAGATTGACATGGAACCCTATGTGTGAATATTGAAGAAATTATCATATGTGAAAACAAACCAATTTACCATGCAAAAATTCCTTGAAGATTCCCGAAAATCATGTGGTACTGTCGCATTTTTCCCACATGGGGTGACTTTACCACATTAGTGTTATTCTTTGCTAAATAAGGAGAGAAAAACAGCTGGTTTACCATGTGGTAATGCCTCCTGCAGCCCCTTGTGGATGGGGATGTACCTCCGTCTAAGCTCTTCATACATCCCCCGAGGTTCAGGGAGGTTTAGGATTACAACCTAAGCGGCCTACAAACGACACGAAGAAACGTAAAGCTCCCAAGCATTTATTTCTTCACACACGACCTAGTAATCCCACTGATGTCATTGGAAATATGCGTTCACCGCACTTATTTTTATTGCAAACAGTGTGGTTCAAGTTTATGGAATTTTATAGTCGTTCCGCGTATGCATTGAAAGCTTCTATTGTCTCAAATGATTTTTGGATTTATTCCGAATATCAATAAAAAAATTTCATATATGCACAAGTTTTATATCCATCTCTTTTGTTATTCTATTGTCTTGTGTTTTGTACATGGATTTAGTCATCCCCTACGAAATGACTTAAACATGACATTCTTGTTGTGTACCAAATGTACTTCGAGTTTGCAAACTTCTATTCATTTCACTGCTTTGCATTCACGTGATGCACCACAACATTTCTAACATCCACATACAGTTGAAAAATTAACAAGTCGACAATGTATCTTACAAATTGTAAACCTTTATTTCAAAAAGTATGCCCCACTACGGCATGCTTCCAACTTCTTGCCACACCATTCCTTAAACAACAACTACACTAAGCTTTACGTTCATCTATCTCATTCTACTGCCTTGAAGAAGAAGGCTCGTTCGTATGATCCGTTCGAGTGCTACCACGAGTCCGCGGTCTCTGGCTTGGCCTGACAATCCTTCCCTCCTCTTCGTACTCTCAATCCACGGCTGCAATTTTCCTATACATCTCTGACCCCCAACTATCGTTGCTGTCATTGCCATCATCCCTCTTTCGCTTCCTGCCAGGATCCACCTACTTCGCCGCAAAGATTACCATGGCCTTATCAATTCGTTCCATCACCTTGTTCACTAAAGCGACATTCTCTGAGAATGACACCAATAATTTCCTTTGGGGCTTCTGTAGCACATTCCTTCAGTAGCCAATGATGTCCCCAATGGTCCAATCAAATGCTTGCACCGCATTCCAATAAGAACATTTTACGTCTCCAAAAGAAGTTTTTTTTGTTGAACACCATAGTTTTCCGGCCTCTTCCATCTTAGCAAGGACCAGGGCTCTTCCAACCAAAGTACAATTGTACTTCTTGTACTCATCTCCCAACTCAATGCCATCGTCTACCTCATGCCACAGACCATCTTCTCTCTTCTTAGCTCTCCTTGGAGGAAATCAAAAGAAATGATTGTGCTCAGTGCTCCAATGCCCCCAAAAATTGCGGCACAACAACTCTTGTTGCTCGCCGTCTTCAATCTCTCGCGTCCTTTTCTCCACCTCATAGTCTTGTGTCATCCAAAAAATGGATCACATTCCATCGCATACTCCTCGTATTGTTGGTGAGAAGAAAATTCACTATTCCAAACAAGTGGTTTCCTAGTCACGATAGTTATGGGATTTCTTTCGGAAGTTGATCCAGGGGGAGATTCCATCAGTTGAACTCGTGCCCCAATGGCATAACATCTCGTATCCCCATCACTTCGTAGAATCTTGTACTAATTGGAGAGCGTCACATGGGACACACCGATTGTATCATAAAACTTGCAGAAATGCAAGTAATATGAAAGTTATGGCCACATTGGCCCAACATATATGCTCTCTCCGGACCGAAATGTTCTTAGCACAAGCTGCATTTGTCAATGAGGAATGCCGGGACATGGTCACAAGTATGGATTACTGTTCGCTCCGATTTCACAAAATGTGATGAGAAGAAATTGTAGAGCACCCATCCTTCCTCCACTTCCAAAGCCCAGTCAATACTATTGTTCTTTTCTTTCCGATGATACTTTGTACAATTCATCATCTCCGATACATCACTCCAAATAATAACCTCTGTAGACTCATGTCCACATTGTCCAATGAATTTTTTGAATCTCTCCAATGAAGAATCCACGAGTTCAGATGATTCTTGTGATTCGGTGGCAAATTTTTAGAGATCATGTTGTGCTTTCGAGACTATGGTCTCTATGTCCTAAAGGCAATGAACGCAACCTAACCAAGACATTGTGTTCTCGTTGTATGGTGTGTCGTCCACCGATTTCAATGTCCTCCGCAATGTCTCTAGTTCGGCTCGTGCCTTGTCCTTCTCTTTATTTGCCACCTCCAACTTCTGTGACATCGATTCTATCTCCCCCTCACATTCCACTATTGCCTTCCCTTTTTTCGTGCGCTTCTGGCCGTACTTGGCTACTTCTAATTGGTACTTCCAATTCAACAGAAGAAGGCTCGGCCGATCTACTAGATTTGATCGGTGTGGCATCTTCTACATCATTCTCTTCAAACTTGGAAAGATAAAGGTCGTCCGAAGTTCCGGCACTATCTTCAATGACTATCACATCCACCTCAGGAACCTGCGCATTTGTCTTCTCCAACATCTTTTTAAAGACTCTGTCACTGGCCTCCAGCTGCCGCTTCTTCCCTTCTAATTCCCATTTTAGTTGTCCAGTGAGGGCTTCATTTTTTTCGGCCTCACTCTCCAACTTTATCACTTTCTGAATTAGCGCGATTCTGTCTTGTAACATTGGCGTTATAGAGGAAGCCAATGTATCGAAGCCATCAGCGGCTCGTAGCACACTCGGAGTTATACTTAAAAACGCATGAGCCATATTTAGAAGAGAAAGAACCATTTCTGCAAGAATTTCTGCCCCGTCCATCAAATTATATGCCACTTTCAATACTCCATGTATTTGGGCCATTTCGCTTGAATCACTTCGCAGTTCGACTGGATGACTAAATTTTGTTGCTTGAGCGCACGCTTCAGTCCACTTAACACTCAAGTCGAGGAAGTCTTTGAACTTATCCTTGTTTGGCATTGTTCGAAGCATTTCTTCAATACCAGAAACTAAAGTACCCTTGTTAATCATCGGGTCATTGGAATTTGGTTCCAATGTTTCCGGCGTTGAAGTGCTTGGCCTGGCATCCATTGTCTTTGGTGCCATGTCTTCCAAAGTTTGAACGTTTGGAACAACGATTTCTTTTCCATCCGTATTCTCCCCCCCTCGTTCCGCGTTACCATGGTCTTCACCTCCTACAATCACAATATTTGAAATATCTGATTGTACGGGGTCTTCTACCGTCGTTATCTCCAAAGTCTCTATGGGGATTTTGGTTGACAATATATTGTCGACCACAATGTCCAAATGTTTGTCGGACTCCATCACAACGGCAACCTCCTCCACCGAAGGTTGTATCTTCGGCATGATATTCACCGCGGTTACTTGACGAGGCTTTTTCTTCAATTCTTCCAAAATATCTTTGGTCAAGGTCGATTCACGATTGAATAAATTAGAAATATGCTTCTAATTTCGCCCAATCCTAAGCGGATATTGTATAGTAGTCCAAAACGTGCTCCAATCCACCTTTCGTTTCAACACGACGGCCGTGTATACCATTGATAGTAGGCTGTAATTGAAAAACCCTTTGCTTCTTGGGCGATTCCCAAACAAAGCCCGCTAAACCTCTTCCGCACAATAAATGAAGTGGTCATCTTTGCACATCCACGGCTTGCAAGCAAAGTAAGTCATATGATTTACGTGGCAATCTCTTGGCCAGAGTTTATTGATGTGGTACATCTTCACGTATTTCTTGCATGTCTTGGATATCCAATCATCCTTCGTTTCAGCCTCCCAACCTTCCTCCGCTTGAATGTCTTCATTGTCCAAAATTTCCCACCGTAGGTCATGAGTAGCACCTTTTTGTTTGAACCGTTTTTTCGACCCTCCCGTTCCAATTTCACTCACATCCTCCACCGTGATCCCCTTCTCCGTTGCCATGGTAATGCTTGTTTATAAAAAAAACAAGCATGGACACTCCAGTATTAATTCGTAAATGAATGGTTTGGAAAATTTAGAAACAAAATATCCGATCACAATAAAAGGACCCCCATCTCCTCACCTAGTAAGAGCAACAAGTACAAAAAACAGTAATTGTAGCACATCCGACTCGGCATGAGAGGAGAGGAAGTGAGGAAAAAACAAGCGGCCGTCCGCATGTACATGCGGACGGCCGCCTAACCTAACCGGGCGGCCGTCCAAACCGGCCGTCGGCCAAGCCTGGCCGACCGCGCCCGCCGGCCGTCTGCCGGGCTCACGTCCGCCACCCTCGTCTACCTATTTTTATTTTTTTATTTTTTTATTTTTTTCTTCGTTAAAAGTAATGAAAGGTGTTAACCCCTAAGGTACCGTGACAGTTTTACACCAAAAACACTTCAAAAGTATTGGATTCTAGTGAAATGAACAAAGAAGGAAACAAGAACTTCAATTTCTATTTTTGACCATAGGATCTCAATTAAGACTTACTAAGTAATGTACTCACAGAATTTCATAAACTTTGACCACACGGATTGAAAGATTATAGTGTTTGAAGTCAAGCAAATGGTTCATTTTCTTACCTCCACTCAATGGATCAGCAGTCTTTGACTTCACTTGGTGTCAAAGTTTTTGCACTACAAAAGGTCTAAATCCATTACCATCTTGTTAAACATTGTAGGGGGAAATTTGTCTTGTAAATATAAATAAATCCAAGATAATTTCCTAGTGGGGGGTCTTAGGGAGGCTTAATTCAGTCTATCGTTTGAATAACTAAGGTCACATGTTAGATAGGAATGTCTTTTGTTTAACAAATTGCTTAAGATAACGAATTATCTATTATAGGTGTGTTAATTAACCCTTGTGCTTTTCCCGTGAGTGCACTCTACACTCTTACAGTCAATTAGTGGTTAAACATGCATTTGTGATTGTGTGGGATCCTCTCACTAAAGGACACAAATAGTCTTTAAGTGTTTTAGTGAGTGATACAATTTGTCTTGTTCATAATCAATGCATCATAACCAATTCCATTGCCAACTCTAATTGCTAATTCCTTTTTATTAGAATTGACAACTGTGCTAGCTATTCTATTTTGCCAAGAGCTTATGGGTTCGGAATTCTATCCTGGCTTCCCACTTTCGCTCCACTGGTCCGCCTTAAGTTAATCATTTCATCATACCTGCAAAACTTTCCATTCAAAGAAACACCGGACAACAATTATATCCTACTCTCGGTATAATTGTTGTTATTGATAACCTTTTGCTATCAAATCTATGTGTTCTCTCACTAATACTTCCTCATGGCAAATGGTCTTGTTTTATGTCGTCAATCTCATGACACATACAAACAATCTCTTTTTCTTTAGCTTAACTTAATGTACACTTGGTCAAATTTTAATATAAAAGGCATCTAGCCCAACTTATGACAACATGGTCATTCTCAAGACTCTCTCGGCCCACTCTTGGCTCTTTAGTCTTACTCTTCCATCTTCTCCATTGCTCTCTCTTTTAGCAATTCTTTTCTTCTCATTTTACCTTCACTACTTGTCATGCTTCACCCACATGATCTTTTAATGCTTCAATTCATACTACAATGACATAAATTGCTTTTGGAAAAATTATTATTGTCTTATAATTTAATGACAAAGGGTGATCAATCTTTATTTCACACATTACGGATTTAATTTCACTCGGCAATTCTATCAGACAAATAGTATAATTGTATGCATTTTACCTCACCCGCTATCCATTCATTTCAGATTTAGACTTGGGGGAAATTACAACAGTCATACAGGACTATTTGTAATTATCACTTTATGGTTTTTTATAATTCGTCATATCACTCGGCGTTTGTCCTCAGAAAGGATTTGACAAATGGTAATATAATAAGAGGACTCAATTACTACAGTGCTTCACAGCTTCTCCATTTAAGATACTTAATTTAGTTATAGATACTCGTAGTAGTCAAGACGAATTGTATATTACAACAATCTCAAAGTGGTGATTGAGAATGGACTGCAGCATAGATTAATCGTATCCAAGATACACTCGTTCATTTCTGAGCCATTAATTGTGCGCCATGATCACAAAACAGTGTTTTGTGAAAATAGACTCAATCAACGACTACTGGTCTTCTGCAATCCGCCATCCAAATCCCAAGGATTCTGACCTCGTAATCTGCTAACCTCCAATCTACAACTCTGATGTACTGTAGACCACTAGTAATACAGAATTTACACCAACAGATCAGAAATCATAAAACTAGGCTTGTATTTCATAAAAGTTTGAGAGTTACAATCACCAGCCTAGGACACACATTCAAAGTGAGAAAAATATGGTGTATCCAAAGTTGGATTCACTTTCTTTATATCCCTCTCGTGACTATTGGTTTCTCGACCTGGACCAATGATCTTCTCTCTCAACTTCCATAACTACTCGTCTAACTTACTCTTGATAACTTTCCACTGATAACTACTTTTACTAACTTACTTAACCACCTATTCGTCTTTTTTACACTATTCCAAAAAATTAGGATAAATGTTCACACTGTTTCATACTATTTGTAAACTAGTGCTACTTATGATCCCTATTGACACTGTAAAGACGAATAGTGTTCAAAAAGTAAAATTTCTGCACTACAAACACGATGGTAGTTCCTGATACACCAATTTTTAGAGGTAAAGGACAAGTGTAGCAAATTCAAAACAAATGTGCAAGGAGTGGAGGTTCGAAATTTGCCAATTCACACTTTAATTTTTTGTGAGATTAATATGTTTTTGATTGATAATCCAAATGGTCAATAGGAAGGCTTACACCACATGTTGTGGGAAAAATAAAAAGTGAAAATTATGAAGATCTCTAAATTTTATCTGGAAAAGAAGAATTTTTTTCATACCTTGCCCAACAATGAGTGACAATGTGTGAAAGTGTTTGACTTGGGTTGGTATGCTATTTTTCAATAAAGTGAAGACTTGTTTTTTTACAATATCGAAGGAAGCAATATTACTTGCGAGTATTGAAAATCTCACTTTATATAGAGTGTCCTAGCAAAAGTTTTTGGAGGTGCCCGAGCTGCCCGCTCTCCCCATTGGAAATTCAAAACCCTATAATTTTTTCATCAAATGTCCAATTTAAGAAAAAATTGTTTACCCAGTAAGATGTCGGTAATGCCTTTCTATAGTGAAAATTTCAAAGAAGAATGTTGGAAATTCACACCATAGGAACCTAACCAAACTTTCAAAAAGCCCATTTTTGACACTTGATTCTTTAGGGGTTAAGATGGAGCTATATACCGTAAGGTAATAGAGCTACATACTCTAAGGAAACCAAGAAGAAGAAGAAGAACTCCGGCCCCCGAAGGGACCGGCGTGAATATAGTGTTTCTTCATTCTATACACTAATCCGATGGCCACCGGACAAAGGATAGTGAATCTAGAGCTACTTCCTCCTTATTAGTTCCTTGGAGGGGACGAGGATGAGGAAGGAGTAGCTCCGTAAAACCTGGTGAGGAGGGGTTTAGGTGTTAGGCGCAAACTAGAAACACAAGGCAATGAGAGTGGCTGGGCCTCATTGCAAATCCCCTTGTGCACCTTGTTTGTTGCTGAATGTTGTTTTTAATGTTGTGGAGAGTGTTGGAAGGGATTGCAAGATCCAGATCTTGTGTTATGAGTTGTTTGGGTGCAAAGATTTAGTACTAGTATGGGAGAGTAGATCTGAAGCGGGACTCTGTGTTGGCCCAGATCTAGCACTAGATCAGCCACATCAACTCTTGCACAAGCAAATCTAGATCTGTATACCATACCACTAGTTAGACAACATACACCTATCCCCTCCTCAAACCAGGTTACAACAACACGCACATGGAGAACGACTGCTATTCACATTGCGCACAAGATCAACTTGAAGTACCAAGATGCAAGGACACATATTTGAAGACCGATTACTGCTCGCAGATTGCACAAGTTCAACGACAAGTCACTGGAGGCACCAACAACGTCCAACAACCCCGAGAATCAGCTAAGTTTCACGCGCACACTTTGCACTTAGAAAAGTTTCAACTTCGCACTTCCAAACCTAGTAGAAATATGTTAGTGACTGCTGAACTTAGTATAGTCTATACTGTGAGATGCTATACTGTGACGAATCTGTACTGTGAGATGCTGCAACACTGCTGCAGCCTACATAAATCAGCAACAAGTCGTCAAAAACGTTGCACGATGCAGCAGAACTCGAGGGTGACTGCTAAGCAACCTGCGACATGGAAGACCGTCAGGCCACCTGCAACGCCCACAACAAGTCAGCAGCGGAAAATGACAACCAACAGGGACAACATCAACCGCAAATCGGACAAAAACAACATAACACCCCACATTGACAAGGTACGTCCCCCAACTCCTACTCTAACCACTACATGCTTGGCATTGCTTACCTCCAGGAAAGAAAGAAACGGCACCAAATGGACAGCAATCAGCAGTGAGAACACCTGCGCACCATCACGGCACACAACGATAACACGAAAAGAAGAGATACAACATCAAGACCGCAGCATTCCACAATTCCGACCTCCACACATGATCCAAGCAAACCCAAGAGAACAGCACACCGAGCGCAGCAGAACCAAGAAAACAGCACACCGAGAGCAGCGAGAGGACAAGAGCAGCACGGAACAGCCCGTGGTACACCAAGATCAACGGGTCAGAATGAGAGACTACTCCAACCGGAAAGTAATCAACAACGAGGGCCCCTGCACACCACCAAGCCACACAATGGAGATACTCAAGGAAAAAGTACAGCATCAAGACCCCAGCGAACCACAAATCCGACCTCCACACAAGACTCACGTAAACTCAAGAAAACAACACGGCCGGATACGCCAAGTGCTACGGATCAGACAACCGGTAAAATTCAGGTATATAAACCACAAGGTACGTCCCCTCCCCTCCTTGTCCATTCTGTCCCTTACCACACCACATGTCTGCAGAAGAATAGAGAACGACGGCCTACCTACCCAAAACCAAAGACCACAGAAAATCCAGGTTTCCAGCAACAACAACGCCATCATCGAACACATATTAAAGAGGTGGAGGATACAAGGACAAAACCCTAGCCACCCCCAACACATGAACGACAGGATTCGGCACCAAAATCCTAATCCCCAGCAACCTATACAACGAAACTCGTCATCAACAACAACAATGAAACTCATCAACAGCACATCAAGAAGGTATAAGAGACACCCTCATTCCCACCTTAAGCCATCTCATTTTCGCCTACTCACCAGAACGCCATTGCACGGAGCCACCAACTGGAGAAGAGGCCTTACCAGGAGCTGCGTGGGATGTCGTGAAGAAGCACTGAAGGACCATGGGCCAAGGCGTGCAACGAGGGTCCCCCTCATCTATGAAGAACTCTCGCTTCACCCCTCTGTTGTGCTTCTTTTTCTGCCCCTTCTGCATGTTCATTACCTAGCATATCAGTATACTAATCTCGAATGGATGCACCTTACAGAGAACCGCCAGATCAAAGAACACTTAGCGAAGAGAAGAAAGGAGGTGATTAGGAAGCGCACCAAGACAAAGGAGCACCGCTCGGCGAAGACGCTCTCGCTGCCGCAACCCCCAGCACCGAAGCAACACTGCCGTGACACCCGAGCCCCCTCCACGGCGCCCTCTCCGAACATCAACGGTCAAGCCCCCCAAGTCGCCATCACGTCGCACCCCCCGCAGGCCGCACCCACACGCAGCAACCCCCCTGCGAGTCAAGAAACGCCGCCGAGCTCGCACGCCGAACTTCCACGCAGAAATCCTCCCAAGGCATCCACAGACGCGAGGACGAGATCACCCACCCTCCCAAGTCGCCCACAGGTCCAGAGACGCCCCGGCACGTCACACCCTTACTCGGCAGTCCAGAGACAAAGACTGATTCAACGCACACCACAGATCAAGAGCGGAGGTACACCGACGAGCCCGCACGTCACACCCTCACACAACAGCCGACTCAAGCCATCCTCAAGACACAACGACACATAGCTTCAGCGCACCCCCGCGAACCCAGGTCTCGTGCAGCGCCACAGAGCCAGGACTGGCCCGACCCCGACCTCCGGCGCAACACGACGTCCAGGCGCAGCGCGAACAAGATCCGAAGACGCAACCGGGACCAGATCCACAGGCGTATCACGAAGACGATTCCCTGCCGCAAACCCCTGGCGAACAGGCATTCGACAGAGTCCTCAAGCAAAGGCGGGGACGCACAGGAGCGCCCTCAACAGCTGCCCAAAGCAGCGCAGGAGACCCCAGAGCACTCTCTGCAACAGGCCGAAGCCCCGCAGCAAGACCTGACTAAGAACGACGTTGGGGTGGTACGCGCAAACCCTGAAGGGGGACGTTTCAGAAGACGCCGCCAAACGAAAAGACTACCTGTGCACCCGCCGCCAACAAGCACATCACATGTAACATCATTTCCCTCCCCATCTTTTCATCTTTGTAAATTCAAAAATGTAGTAACACACCATAACCTGCATGTAAAGTCTCGTCATAAACTAGTGCACACCATACTAAGAAAACCATTAAACCAATATGCATGGAATGAGTGCTGGTATATGAATATGTACGTAGTACTCTCACTTCTCCTCTCCTTGTCCAGTCAACCTTCCATAAGCCCACAAATCAATTTGAGGAACGAAGGTTGTCACAAGGGTGATAGAGGGAAAAAATCACCAAATGCTACAAAATACGATAGTAATACGTGTACATTTTACTGCAGAATGTCTCACTCCAGCAATGCTGCCTCTACTGTCAAAAATCACTCCACTAAAGACGCTCTGGTTGAGGGTATTGTGGACATGAATGCAGCTCAGAAAAGGGATTTGGATACTACCTCAAATCCCAACCACAAGAAGGTAAAGGCGACCATCATACCGAAAGCAAACTTCTGGTTAGGGTTTCGATCCCTAAACACTATTGTAAAAAGCAAAGGTTTGCCCAAAGTCCCAACTCTAAGTATGGAGGATCTGAAGTTACGAGGTCTTAGTGAGAAATATGCTAAAGCTGACATTGAGTCTTTGCCATCATTTCCTTATGTTGCACAAGAAGAGTGGCCCATGGTACGTCCAGATGGTATCAAAGGCAATCATTTCAATCTAACCCAAATCCCCAGTGAAGTGGTTGTTGATAATGATGGATTTTCTAAAGACTATCAAGTCTCCATCCACTTCGAGCTAGGCGACCAAATATGTGCCCGAAAAGTCATCTACAACATGGTGGTGGACAAATTAAACGAGCTGGAGATCCCCTTGGGCAACCTACTGGGCGAACCGATTGCCATCTTCTGCCATCACAAGTCAGAGAATTGGAGTGGCACCATCAAGTTGCATCTTCAGAATCCCAAGGTAGATGGACGAGCTCTTCTCCAAGGTTTGAAACCGTTTATCCTTATCCTGAATGAAGGTATCCCACATAAAGGGAAGGTATGTAAATCTTTTGACCCCCTAGCTTCATCAAACAACCTCTCAGTCAAAATCACAGGACCGAATCTTGCTAACAAAGAATGGTTCACAATGCATGAGGAAATTGTTAGAGAAAGCTTTGCTAGGGGTTTCAATTTTGAAATTACTGGGGTAGAGAAGAAGGCAGCAAACGAATTTGCATGGATAAAAACAACATCTCCAAAAATGGCCTCTATAGTCAAAAACAACAAAGTGGCGTTTGCCAATGAGATTTTTGTGCCTAACCTTGTTAACAAAGGAAAAATGAGCGAAGATGAAAAACTAAAGAAAAATGCACTCATACCAATTGCTAAAAACCTTAGTAAAATTGAAACCGTCGAGAATTTGGAAGGACTAAAATCAAAACTTGGAGCTAACAACATTGTTAGCATGTACTTCAAACTTGAAAACGGGAGACATGTTGGAACTTGCAATGTACAATGCCTCAATGCTGCTGTGTATAAGAAACATGTGAAACAAAATGTGGAAATTCATGGAAAATATGTCGACTTCACTCCTCACCCTAGAAGCCTTGACGGCTCAAACCCCCCAAATGCGGAGGAACTCAATAGGCTAGGGCTGACCGACGTAAACTCAGCCGCCATGAATGCGGTAATTGCCATGGAGAATGCGCCAAATCAGATCCGTGCGCAAGACCTTAACCAAATGGTGGAAACCGTGGTTAACAAAGGGACACAAAACACCATTGCCGAGCTTCGCAAAGAGATGGCAGCAATGAAAGGAGAAATTATTGTGGAAGCTAGAAACTACGCGGACATGATACAAGAAACCACCAAAAAAGTCCTAAGAAGTGAGATGACCTCACTTAGGAAAAACATAATACAAACTATCATGGAAGAAGAAGAAAAAGCAAGCCAGAGAGTGCAACTAACTATTGAAGGAATGGATACGTCAAACTAAGTTTGAAAAGCAACGCGGTGGCAATAAGACTCTTAATAGTATATATCTATACTAAGCATACTAAATACTCACCAGTATACCTCTATACTCAAAAAAAACATACAAAGTACATACTAGAAAACAACAAAAAACATATATATCCCAAAGTATATTTATATACTAAAACATATATACAAAAAAACAAAAACAAACAAAGAAAATTAAATATAGGGCAACAACAACAACAACAACAACAACAACACTCTACACCCCTCCCACTAGTAGCCATAAACATTACCCATTGCAAACAACTAATTTTACGGTGCGGGGACATAGAAACTAACCCCGGCCCCATGCCAAACGTCTTCCACAACCACCCAAAAACGCACAAAAGAGTATCAAAAATATATTTCATCCCGAATACTATAAAACTTCGACCCGAATATCAACACCTAGCTTCCTCCTTTGCGCCACTTTTAAAAAATAATCACATACTTCACCAAACTTATTCTACCCTTTACCCTGAAATTTCCCGATACATACATCAAAAAATTAACCACCCATCCACACATATCTTATTTGCCATAATTACCACCCTCCACCCTTCAATAGACGAATGTAACAATATCATTAGCCAACGCACTACCAACACAGACCCTACACTCTGGACAAATATATTACTAAATACTCTATCCTCTCTACATAACCCCCCCGAAAGACATATAGACACACTTCATCCATACACCAAATTCATAGAAATAAACCAACACCTCTTCACACACAAAACCTCTCTTCACAATGACCTATATAACTTTATTCATAGCCAAACCCCACCCCCTTCCCCCGACGAACTACAACATAAATTTCCCTACTTCCCGCGTAATCTTATCTTTGAAGCTCTTAGATGTTTTGAACCAATACATGCCTACACACACCCCACCCCGACACCCGACTACATCTCTCCTCCACCTCGTAACTACGACAATATAGATAATAGAATCACATATGTAACAACATGGAACGCCTCAACGTTAAACACTGCTTTACCATGCATCTACAACTTAACCGTCCACACCAACACGCCACCCGCCATAATTGCCATTCAAGAAACCAAACTAACCGCTACCAAATCCACAAAATACATCCGAAAATTATTTCCCGAGTATAAACTCATATTTAACAACACACACTCTCTCACACGATGCATCCAACAACGAAGGCCATACACACCGGCAAGAGGAGGTCTACTCATGTTAATACACCAATCACATGCCTTTCCAGGAAATATTACCAAAATCCCACCCCGGCTACTATATCACCATATTTTCAAATTATTGAAATTACTAACCGACCCCTTCAACCATGGCTTATTCTCCACCTATACATGCCCTCACATACAGAAGACTTACGACTTATCCCGGAAATCCAAAATTCCATCACGTCAATAATAAGTACACATAATAACCATACAGTAATACTTTGCGGGGACTTCAACCGTGATATCGCCCTCATTGGACGGCAAAACGGAGAGTTTTGTACCCCTCCAATGGACATAGACTATCAATGGCTTAATTATACGGATGAATTAGAACTATATCTAATCCCTACCGATACACAATATTCTCGACAAGGTGGACTCAACTACACACACACTAGCCTAATTGACGGATTCTACATTAAAACACCTAACAGTACCCAATACACATATAGCACCAACACCACAATCAACTTAAACTCAGACCACTTCCCAATCCAACTCAATATACCTCACAACACCCTTATAAGTAGACCTCCCACAACCATCAACTCAAATGATATCAGAATACTAAACCCCATCCCAAAAGAAAAACTTGATAACTTTAACACAATATTTTTTGAAAAAAATTCACTACAAATAGACTCCCTTACTAACATTCTTTCTAACCACCAACACCTCACACACATACAATGGAAAGAAGCCTGCACGACTCTTGATAAACTTATTAATGAAATTTCTACTACATTAGAAAAAACTTGTAAAGCGCCTCCGATTCCACAACTCACACCTAGAACCTCGAAACAAGGCGGGTATCTCCCGAGAAAACTAGCAAAAAAGTGGAAACAACATCTTGCGACATACCATACCATTCGTAAAACAATTTATGTTGCTAAAACTAACCGTAATTGGCATACCCACCCCATACTCTCCGAACTACAAAACCTCCATCATCCTCAAATCTCACAAATACCACCTCCCAACACCCCTCACGAAAACTGGCTAAAAGACATTGCAACCATAGCTAAAACTGCCAACAAAGAAGCTCGAAAAACCACTACAAAATATGCAAAAGAATGTGTCAAAAAAGCCATTTCTAAGTATCGTCAATTATACGAAACTAGGCCAAAAAAGATTAACAGAAAAATCTTTAAAAATAACACAAATCTGCCACTAGACTGCATTTTAGACCAAAACAACAACATTTTAACCAGTCCAGAGGACATTGCAAACGAAATACATCTCCAACAATCCATAAACAATAGACCAACCACTCCTCCATGCCACTTCCAACTACAACATACATCAACATGCACGTGTGGTGTTAGACAATATCCGTGGCATAATTTGGACGGATTCACTATTGATAAAAAGAGGCGAACCAACAACACCTCTCCATACATATTACAACAAAGACACATACAACATGTGCCTAAAAAATTTAGGAACCAACAAAGCCCCCGGCCCGGACCACATACCTAACTCAATCCTGAAAAACATGCCCCCAAGATTCCACGACCTTCTATCATTATTCTTCCTTCACTGTTACAAACAAAAATCTATCCCCGCATCTTGGAAAACAAGCTTAACAATCTTATTATACAAAAAAGGCAACCCATCTGTGCTACCTAACCACCGACCCATTGCCCTAGCCAACACCATTTACAAATTATATACTAGTACATTGACATCACTACTATCGGCCTACGGAGAAATACACCAAATACTACACGAAAGCCAAGAAGGATTTAGAGCGGAAAAAAGCACCACACGACAACTCCAAACCCTCATTGCCGCACTTGAGGATGCAAAATTTACTAATAAAGATATTTACATACTCTACATTGATTTCAAAAACGCATTTGGTTCCATTGACCATCCTCGACTGCTAGCCATCATGAGTGATCTTGGATACCCGGAAGATGCAGTCACTCTAGTAGGCAATATATACTCCCAATCTACCACTACATACATTGGAGAATTCTTTGGTAACACACGTCCTATCCCTATCCAACGGGGCACCATCCAAGGTGACACACTGAGCCCATACCTCTTTATTATCTTTCTAGAACCTCTACTGAGATGGCTTCAAAGAGGTAATAATGGTTACACATTTGGCACTTCAAAAGTCACCGTAAACTCTGCCGCATATGCGGACGATCTAGCGGCCATCTCCGGAAGTCTCAAATCACTCCAACTTCAAATAGACAAAATAGACAAATTTTGTCTATGGTCCGGGATGGAACTTGGGGTCCAAAAATGTGCAGTAACTGGATGCCCAAACAAATCCAAAATAAATCCGACTGCCTTCAAAGCCCTTATCCAAGCTACCAATATCCACTATCGTAACCAACCAATTCCAGTACTAAACCAAAACCAACCATACATATACCTTGGAATAAACCTAGTTCCATCGTTAAAATGGAAAATCCAAACCCACGCTACTACTACAAAACTTATTAAACAATGTAATGAACTCACACTATGTCCGGCAACATTACAACAAAAAATAAAAATGATAGATACCGTCATACGACCGGGTATCGCATATAGTTTTTATGCGGTCCCCTACTCCATGCCTGCCATAAAAAGACTTGATAAAAAAATCATAGCTATACAAAAGAAAGTATGTGGTCTCCCTAAATGTACGCCTAATGTCATAACACAACTCCCCCACGAACTATTTGGATTAGAAGCCTTCTCCTTAAAAAACGCCTATCTACGTTGCATTGGAGAACAACTCCAAAATGCACTTAATGACAAGGGACGACTCGGGCTAATTTACAGTGGACTCCTTCAGCACATCCTTGCCATATATGGAGGAGCACAACACCTCCAAAGACTTAAAAAAACTGATTGCCTAAGGTCCCCTATTACCCGTACACTTTTTTTACTTAAAACAGTAGGACAAACATTCCTCAAAAGTACACTAGAAAACTTCCTACTAGACCCAGCACCACTTGAACAAAATTGGGCAAATGAAATACACAATCTCCCTAGACTTGACCGACAATTATCCGCCAAACTCTTACAAAACTTCTCTCAGCAAACATTACCGACCTAAAACAAATCACACTACCAAATGGAATACAACTTATGAACAACAAGAGCTACAAAACATACTACGGCACCCCTCATAAATTAATAAAAAGTGCATTAAAAATTGCCCAACAATTATTTTGTAAACCTTTATGCCTCCCTATATGCCCAATCCCTTGCACCACTCACGCCCCACCTTATACACTCAAAAACCAATACATCACTGGCCATAATGACATCCACCCTAACATCAACCCCCCGCCAATCCCTCCAAACCCGACACATTTACGACCATCCACCCCTCCACAAAATATTTTTAAAAATCCCTCTATGCACCCAATAAACAACATAACCGCGCACAAACACAGAAAGTACATTGACTCCAACAACATTAGTAAACAATACACATCATACCTATGCCATTGGTCTCACAATAACACAACCTACACCAAATGGCTCCCGCAAAGGAATCTTTTCCCTTGGCACAACCCAAACGCTTCTTCACACAACACTGAAATCCTCACACAATACTACCTTAGTACTCAAAACAGTTATTACCAGAATATCATACAAATACACCACCCCCAAGCACAACCTCGAGACAGAAGATTTGTCACGCCACCTCTTATTATCCCCCTCCTCAACATCTTTACAACCGAATGCAACCCTGAAACTGACATCCTCGCACAAACAAACACGATCAGAATACAACAAGAGAATGTCAACATATACGAAGATACTGGTAGATACCTAATAACCATACCACTCGCTAGACTACACTGGTCGTGGAACCAATATCACAATGCACTACAAACCCCCATTAATATTGAACCAATACCCCAAACATTTGAAACCGAAATTGTCTGGCTATACCAAAGATATAAATACCGAATCCCCAAAAATGACCCCCTTAAAAATGCACACTACACAATACCCGATCCTATATTGGACTACCTCATTACATCTATGAATATCACACACTCATACTTCTCATCCCCCGTCACATGCTCCACAAAAATCTCAAAATTCTACTCTCCATTCGAACGTGATAAGATCTTTGGTTCTCTTGGAAAAGCTTTTGATCATAGATGGAGTGGAATAGGCCTTGCACACCCTCAAAACGAAGAAGAAACACTACAAGCAATACATTGGGCACGTCTAGCGGCAAACAAAGATCCCAACCACAACATCACCATTATTATTTCTCCCAACACCCACTGGTACCACAATCCTAATCCCCACTTAGGCCCATTCCCGGACTCTCACATCATAGTACTATTTGAAGCCGACTCTATGACATACAAAGAACCCACTATACCACCACAAACACAAACCCCCCGCCTCGAACCCGCAAACCTACGTATTTTGTGTATACATCACCAAACTCGGGAAATAGGTACTCTAGAAAACCTCACTCATCTCACTATGATAGCAAAAAATCTAAACATCAACAAGGTATACACCGCAATCGCCCCTCCCACACACACCCCAATCCGTGTAAACCGGAACAAAAAATGGTCTAAAACACCCCACACAAACATCTCCGCATTACCAGTTACCAAATTTAACCTCCCACTTTTCAACTACCAAATCAATACCGTCCCTAAATTTGACCCCAACTTTAGCTACTACACTGATGGTTCCTTTAAAGAACCAACTGAAGTAAGCCCAGGACACTGGCACCGAGAAAAAGCTGGATATGGAGTATATAATTCAACCAAACAGATAAAACTAGGGAAAAGACTACATGGACTCCAAAATATTCTAAGAGCCGAAATGATGGCCATATACAAAACCCTTAAGATAATCACCATCCAATACCCAGACAAACCGGCCCACATTTTTACAGATTGCATAAATGTATTACATCTCCTTAATACTCACATAAAACACCCTACTTTACACAACAGTCACCCGGACAAAACTATCCTTACATCTATGGTCACAATGCTCCAAAATAGAACACAACCTACTACACTCCACAAAGTCCGTGCTCACGCTAATATCGACGGCAATGAACAAGCCGACAAACTCGCTAAAGAAGGCAGAGAAAAAACCCACAAAAATGCTGAACACCCATACGAACACGCTCATGCCACTCCATATTACTTCCACAGATATGAATGGCCCTCTATGGGCGAAACTCCCGATAAAGGTCCCATACGATTCTTGGACAAATACCTCAAAAAACATGACCTTATAAATAACCTGGAAATACTCACAGAAAATTTCCCCAATATTGATAAATGGACCGGCAACCCAAATATCCACAATGAAATGTCCAACAACTTTTGGAAAAACCCCATAATTACAGACTCACAAATCACATGCCTATTCAAATTCCGTACCGGACAATACATGGGAAATGCACGCAAACAACTCTTCTTCGGAATAGAAAGATTTCCCACAATAACATGTTCAATTTGCAACACCACGGACCCGAACACATGGCTACATGTCTTACTCAAGTGCCAAAACCCCCATATACACTCACTAATTGTCAAAAGACATAACAAAGCAGTATGGGCTATTCGAAAACTACTTATATCATCAACCAAATCTCGGTGCTTCATTCTCATGAATGCCGGTACCTTTAATGACAACCCACAAGAAAACACGGTCCCTCCTTGGCTACTACCATGCACTTGTCATACTCAAAGATGCCAATGCAATGCAAGATTCAAACCGGACCTATTATGTGTTAAAGGACTTTCATATAAAGACCCCCCACCAAACCACATAGACCCAAGTCTCACTATCCAATTTGTTGAATTCACATACTGCAATGATAGATTCTCTCCGGACACTATTACTAACAAAACAAACAAATACCAACCATTACTTGAAGATATTCAAGCACTGGGATGGAAAGTAGACCCCCTCATTGTCATCACTGCGGGTGCCAGAGCCACCACCTTTATTCCCTCAATGACAATCCTTGAAGAAACATTTAAAATCCCCATCACTTCAATCAAAACCATTTTCTCAGATATTAACACTATCGCAATCCAACACGCTATGTCGATACTCCTGCATAAACGCAAACTAGAAAATAACCAACCCCTTCCGGATGCATCGAACCCACCTCCATAGATCTACATTTACACTCCACAATACACGCCCTTTATAGTTTGGAGACATGTGGGACCTTGGTCCCTTGTTATTGGTTACTTGTTACCGGATACATAGTGTCTATCCCCGAAAGGGGGAAGTAGTTCGAGCTCACTAATTCCCTGTCCGGTGGAGTTGGTCTTAGTAGTGGAACGAACAGACACTTTATTCACGCCGGCCTCCCTTCGGTGACCGGCGTTCTTCTTCTTCTTCTTCTTCTTCTTCTTCTTCTTCTTCTTCTTTTTTACTTCCTCCTTTCGAAGGTAAACACTTTTCTACACTAAGTGCCTTAAAGACAACCGACATGTCATCCCCCCCAAGGGTTTTTTGGATACCCATACAACGAGGTCTCAAGACCCCCCACCATAGTTGGGTGGACTATGGTGGTAGGCCCCACGCCGGCATGGGGAGTTGAACTCACAACCACCTCACCGGTGTGCCATGACTCAAACCACTACACCAAGGCCGTGGTGACTTAAGGAAACCAAAATATAAGAGAGAGAGAGAAAGCAAATATAAGGGAGAGGCAGCAAATAACACAAATATATTTGAAATATATTAGCTATGGAGGAGCTTTTTCATTTTTGTGGGAGAGTTGCCTTATATACATAATACTTTCCGCCCACCGTAGAAGGTAAAGTAAACTACAAGCTCACTTTACTTTGAGCGGATACAGAAACATAAGTTCCTTTTACCTTATGCGGATATAGAATCTACTCATCGTTTCTAAGTTGACTTTTACTTTAACAATAGGCACAAAGGCTTTCATTTCTTTTTGCCAATTTAACCCTATTAGCCCAAGTGTCTCCAGGGTACAGAAATGCATACTTTAACAAGCAATCAGCTTTCAATCCGTACAATCAGAATTCACAAAATTTTGACCACATTATCTCATATCAGTTTAGAAGGAAATCCTATGGTTACAATTTCAATATGTTATTCTTCGTAGTTATTAATCAACAATGTAGAGATTAATCTAAAATCGCTTAGACCATTAGGGGTTAAAGGAGTCGGGAGAAATTTTAAAAAACCAAAGAAAAAAAAACTAATAAATAAATGAAGAGGACAAAAGGAAGAGAGTGACAATCTACAAAATTCCAGATCTCAACTAAAACGGAAAGAGAAGGGAGGGAGAGAGAGGGACATTTATAAATGTAGATCTCATTTAGTTTAGATGGAGTAAGTGGAGAAGGGAGAGATGGACAATTGTTTAGGAAGATCCTAGTTAAATTAGAAGAAGAGGATCCAAGGCAAAATAATTCCATTTTCTTTTTATTGGAAGGAGTGGAGAAGAATGCAAAAAATTATAAATAAAGAAGGTTCTTCGAAAAACAAAAAAAAAGGGAGGCAAGAACGAGAGATGGACAATAATAAATGAAGTCTTCATTAAATTAGAAGGGAAGGAAGAGGGTTTAGGCTTTAGGGACAATTATTGATTTAGATATTAAGTAATTTAGAAGGTGTGAGTTTGGGGAGGAACATCCCAATTTTTTTTAAAAAGACAAAAGGAAGAGAGGGACAACCAAATAAAAATTAAACTCTCAAGTAAACTAGAAGGAGAAGAGAACCAGAGAGAGAGAGGGACAATTATAAATGTACACCTTATTAAATTTGACACATCTTGTTTTCTCTTGTACAAGATGTGTTATAAACCTTCTCATTGATTGTTTGGATAAACATTCTAAAAGATATTTGGTGCACAAAAAAGTGAAATGTGAATTGGCCATGTTTGAAACTCCACTCCTTGCACAAATTTATTTGAATATGCTACTCCCGTTTTTTACCTCTACAAATTGGTGTATATAGAATTAACATCATGCTTCACAGAACAATATAAAATTACGAACTTTTGGATTGGATTTTTTTTATAAAAAGCAAAGTCAAAGTCTAGGATACGAGTCATCGATGGAAGAAAATGAACAATTTTTTTTACTTTACACACTATAATCTATCAATCCATGCGGTGGATTGCAACCATAAGAGCATGGTGTGTTCATATAGAAGTCTACTTTAGGATCTTATGGTTTAAAATCTAAAGATCACTTGAAAAATGTGATTGCTATGCCTCTTTTTCGATGTGACGGTTTTGGACTAATTTTCAAGCTAAATTGACCATGTTCCTTTAGAGTTTCAAACAAGGGTAAAATATTTAGACCTTGCATATTACATAAATATGATACGAAGTGTTGTCAAAGTCTCACTGTTTCATGAATATGGATCAACGCAGGGAAGAGAATGAGTTGTTGTTTGGATTGTAAACACCATGATTTATCTATCCGTGCGGTCGATAGGAACCAAATATATGAACACGCCATACTCTACTAGTTGCAATCTACCGCACGAATCGATAGAATATAGTGTCTAACGTGAAAACAATGGTTGAGTTTTCTTCCCGGGTTCGTAGACTTTGACTTCACTTTCTATGAAATGTTTAAAGTATAGAAGTTCCAAATCTTTTACTATTGTCTTAAGCATCATGTTCATACCCAATACACCAATTTCTAGAGGTAAAAGAGGGGTGTAGCATCTTCAAAAAAAATCAACAACAAGTGGAGGTTCAAGAATGGCCAATTCACGTTACAATCACTTGTGAACTAAATATCTTTTAGAATGCTTATCCAGATTCCAATTGGTGAATAAAAGGGTGTACATCACATCTTTTAGGAGAACAAAACAAGAAGTGAAAAATATAAAAATTTGTAAGTTTTATTGAGGAAAGGAAGAAATTTTGTTGCACATTGCACAAAAAATGGTGATAATATTTTACTTGGAATAAAATGCGAATTTACAACAAAGACAATCATTTTTTTTGGAAATCTTTAAAGAAAGAAATATTCTTCATGAATATGAAAAACCTCAATGTCAATAGAAAATTCTAGAAAAGGTTTTTAGATGCCGGGGATCCCCATTTTTCACTATGGGTGGTACTAAATTTAGAACCACAAATCCAAAAAAAATAAAATTAATACGTTCAAATAGCTCTTCCCAGGGACAATCTAACATAAAATTTTCGAAAGTTGTTTTTTTTAATCTGAATTCTAGAAACCTGCCCAAAATTGAAAACTCGCCGCGAAGGAGATTTAGTCATGTAGAGGGCCAGAGGCCAAAAATCCTCCCATACAAAGTTATGCCTACGCCGTGGGCAATGTACCCTTGGCCCTTGGAACATTGTGCCCGTGGGCCATTCCAATTTCCTCCTGGTGAGTCAAACATAAAAAATGATACGAGCATTTCTTACATATTATGTAGGATATCTTAAGTGGAACCATTATTAAGAAACTATATAAATCCGTGCTTCTACGTGCACGATAGAATATCCTCCTGAATGCGCATAAAATCTTCCCGACATTCTTTCGACCATTAATGCACGTGACTGGATCTCCAGATTTGGAGTGCATGTGCAATGTCAACCGTCCCAGAAAAGGAAGTGGAGGACAAGGGAAGGGAGTTGAGAGGGGAGAGAGTTGGGAGGGAAGAGGGGAGGCCGTCCGTGGCAACACCGTGGCCGTCCACCACCGGACGGCTCGGATGATTTTCCAACCATCCGCCGATGCCGTCCGCCATCCGCGGTTGGCATTAAAGGCGGATGGCCGACCATTCTCCCACACTTCAATGGGCGAGCTGGTCGCTTTGGCATATTCTGCTGAATCGCTTGCGCCCCCTCGAGTGCACTCATTATTTTTTATTTCATTTAATTGTTTGTTCTTATTAGGGAAGATGCCAAGGTCTAACCGGCCCGTTGCTCCAAAGGGGAAAGCCCCTGAGATGGATTGGGACGCAACGAACAATCCAGATGCTGTTGCAGAATATGGATGGCAAGATGAGGAAGAGAGGCTCTGGACTTGCACCATGTGCAAGAGGTATGTGAAGTTGAAGCACCTCATGAAGGTGTGGCCTAGGGTACAAGCGAGGATATCGAAGCCGCGGCGCGAAGGTCTAGCAAGCAGTTGTCAGAGCGACCATTTCCTGCATCGATATCATGAGGTCACTACTGCGGTGGATGTGCGCAACTCGAGGCCGGAGATCATGTTGTACTGAAACATGGCGATGGTTTGGGCAGAAATTGTCCTACACAAGGATGTGGATTGGCGCACCGTGGCGGGTCGTAATGTCAGCCTCATGGATCGAAGCCAACATTTTATACCAACCACCTAGAATCAACCGAGTGATTGTTGGGAACGTCGGTCTAACCAAAGATCCGGGGACGATCCCGATGCCCACCAACAACGGCGGATACCTCCACGGGAGTACGAGGGCCATAACTACAACGACTACAACTATGGCAATGATATGGGTTCCGCGCCAATATCATTTGGTGGGGGGAGTGGCAGCCATTACTACGAAGGCGGTCAATGTGGTACAGGAACCAACACCCCTCAGAGCTATACGCCAACGCATCCACGGGATACGTACGAGTCTTGTCGTAATTCCACCGGAAAAGAGGAAGAACACCACACCCCAAACTATGCACCCGTCTCGTACGATGGATATGGCCGAAGCACATATGGGAGTGACAACACACCTCTATCAACGTTTTGACCTCATGAGGATGAAGATGCCAAGTTTGAGAGACAAATGCGTGAAGCCTCAATACAGAGCCAGGACGAGTACATCCGCAGGCTCGAAGATGAATCTCGCTACATGAACAGGCAGTACAATAACTTGTATGATGTTTATTCAAGCGGGCCGTACTCAAGTGGCGTTGGGCCAAGTCAAGACGTGATATTGACTCAGATTCAGATTAATTATACATGGGCAAGTTGTAAATTGTAATGTAATCCATGTGGATAATGTCTTTGTGCGAGAACAATATTGACTATTTTATAAATTAAGAAAGTCATTTTTTAAGATCTTCAAATGGATCTTTATTAAATATTTCTACGTTGCGGCCATGTCAATGTGAACGATGAATGTACAATGCATGTTACTTGTTTTCAAATGAATTTTATTGATAATTTTTTTGTATAAGTGGATGTGTGGAATGAGAATTTTTTATACATTCCAACTTTTCATTCACCTCATATAAGTTCAAGAGTATTTCATATCATCACATGTTCAACAAATTTCTTTTTACAACCTGTATCCCTAAAATTCCTTGAGTATTTCTCACCCAAAAGTTAAAGCAAGAAGAAGAACGTCGATCCGCGAAGGGGCCGGCGTGGATAAAAGGTCTGTTCGTTCCACCAGTATGACCATGCTCACTAGACACCGTGTCGGGGAGGGCTTGGTTGTTTTTCAATTTTGCGTTGGTGTAGTAGAATGGACATGGCCTGTTGAATGGCAACGGTGTTAATAATATTGAAAGTGTGTGAAATTGTTTCGATGGAGATTTTAAAGGTATCTTCAAGGATATTTATAGATGGGATAAAGGTGGTGGCACGAGCACCGGCTGTGATTACAATAAAGGGGTCCACTTTCCATCCCAGGGCAATGATGTCATCAATAAGGGGTTGGTATTTATTCAATTTGTTTTCAATTGTTTTTGGGGAGAATCTATCATTACAAATTCGATGAATTCGATGAATTCGATGAATTCGATGAATTCGATGAATTCAATGAATTCGATGAAATCAAACTTTTGGTATCCTTCTTTGTTCATTGCACTAGAATCCAACAATTTTGAAGTGTTTTCGGTTCAAAACTGTCACGGTACCTTAGGGGATATAGGAGACATGTTATATGAGTAGGGAGTCGGAACTGAGGAGGCGTTTCAAATGGGGTTAATTTCTAGAAATGCTAAATTATATTAAAAAAACATAAAATGGTTGAGGTTATGTATGATTTAGTGCCATGGGCACTATCCAAAAGTTTCGAAACCAAACTCATAAAATTTGAAATACGTCTTCTCTACATAAAACCTAGAGATCGTCATATTTTACACATTTTGCTTTTTCAACAACATGTAGTGAAAACCTTCTTACTCATAATTTGGATTATCATTTTAAAACAAATTTAGTTTACAAAAAAATAAAACGCGGAATGGCATTTTTTAAACTCCAGTATTTGCGCACTTATTTTGAATATGCTACAATTCTTCTCTACCTCTAAAAATTGGTGTGTAGGGAAATATCATCATAAGGTTGGATTTGAATATTTTGAGGTGATTTTCTTTTAAATATTTTTCTACAATAATTCTGAAATAGAACACATTGATAAGTTAAAAAATTAGAACTATGCCACAAGCAAAACCATAGAAAATACAATAAATGTTGGTCTTTGCACGGCTATATGAAAAAAAGTTTTTTTACTTGTTGTGCCGAAATTTCAAAGGCATGCAGTACATATTAATCTAAGACTATTGCTATAGTCACTTTAAAACGTGCATGCTATGTAATACAGTCTAATAATGGCGGAAGGAATAAAGTAAAACCTATATATTACTAATACGTGGACCGAAAATGCTCATGAGGCGTGGGCCAATTGTATGTATCGCTGAAGCGTGTAATGATATGAAACAACCCTCCAGCGCCCTCTTGGTCTTCGTTGCAGACTCTCTCCATGTACATATGAAATGTATTCGCAAATTCTTGATTTGAGAATACTACGGAACTCCGAGATTCGCGTTGCAATTTCTTGTAGCCCATGGACATTGTCCGCCCATTGAGTCGTTGCGCTATTCGGGCCGTAGCAAACTCCTCCGAAGCCATCGATAACTTCGGAATCATTTGCACATCTGCATCTAGTTTGTGCAAGTACGCAACCCGCGGATCCACCCACCATCGGCTTCGCAGAGTCTCGGCCATGTCTTCACGATTCGTGAACGTATAAAGAGACTGCATTGGTTCGGTAACCTTCGTGGTCATGCCCCAATCGCATACTCCAATATACACTTGCGATTCATCTGGAGGGAAGTCGAGGAGGATATTGTCCGGAGACAAGTCGTTGTCGAGATTGTTGCTTTTGTGGACCTCGTTCATGATGCGCAACAACGCCCACGCAAGATTGGTCCGTTTTTTGCAAAAACGAACCAACTGATGAACTCGAATAAACTCATCCTCGGAGAATCTCTCATAGTTCAAATGTACATAGACATCGTCACCATAATCGGAATCCCGGTTCAGCATCTCTCGAATTGTCCTACCATTCCACCAGTACGCATAGCCTTTGTACTTGTCCGGATGAATGGCCACGAATCGGATGACACCCGGTTGTGGAATCCTCACCCCCATTGACTCATTCTGATGCTCCACTTTTGCCAAGTCCGATCATATCTCCGATTGAATCAACAATTTGGCGGCAAATTCCCAGAATGGTTCAATGCCCGGAGCGCCCTCAATGCAGACTTTGCAAATGGTGGCGTATCCACCTCTCCGATTGACATTGTCCGTTTGTATAACCGTGGCTGTCGGCGGAATGGCAATCAGATGAGCTTTCCGCAGTAGGTCCTCTTGGTGCCCCTCTGTCGAGTTCCACCATCCCACAGAGCCAAGCCTGTTTTGATTCTTGGCGAATGGCTTCATCTGGGCAACGAATAAATCGGCCTTCAACAGCACGTCATTGAAATCCCCATCAGCCGCGCGATTGAACCTGTCGTACCTGGTCAACAAGTTCTTGACATTCTAAAATGCATCGTGCACTTTGGCATCCACAAACTTTAAAAATCCCCGCTTCTGGGTCTCCATATTCCACACCGGAGCTTGAAGCGCGTCCATTATGTGCTGCCACACGTCCCTCCGAAACTTCTTGGGGCCTTCATCCTGATATCTGACGTACTTGCTCTCCAAGGATCAAAGAGTATTTACCTCATAGAATCTGACAATCAATTCTATGAGGAAAATCTTGCACGCCTCAGATGGAATGTTGTGGATCGGATGAAGCTTTGGACCAAAGTCTGCAACCTTCTACTTCTTCTTGACCTTTGGCATCTTCTTTAAACCGCCGCCGTTCGAAACTAGTACAAGTTTTTAGAAAAACTTTTAAAAATCGACAAAATATCCCCTCCAATGTGAATCATTTTTTCCCTCCCAAAGATGAGGAGCCAATGGATGGAAAATTGCCAGCCAAAGCCACTCCGCATCCACTCAAAAATATATTCTTCAGAGGGGAAGGAAAAGTGAGAGAGAGGAGGGCGGACGACCTTTTATAGGGTGGCGGATGGCCATGAGGCCGACCGCCACCACGACCGTCCGCCCCATTGAACGGCCGTCGTGCGCTCGTGCGATCGGTTCGTTGGCCGTCCGATCGGGCGGACGGCCGAGGTGCCGTCCGATTGCCCCAACGGTAGCGACCAATCATACGGCCAATCAGAATTTGACGGTTGCGATCCGGCCGTGTGGCACTTCGGCAAATCCAACGGTCCAGAAAACTTACCAGGGCCTTCTGTAAATGGTTTTTATTCCCCCAGACGGTGCGTCCTACGTGACGTCCAAACGTCTTCAACCGGACGACGTCCTAGGACGCTGTCAGACCCCCAAGGACGTCGGATTGGTAACCCTGTGTGTGTCGGACCAGCACAAATCTGACTTCAACGTTCTCATGAAATTTTTTATTTAAAATACACTACCCTCTGGACATTATGTTGCCGTTTCCGAGATGGTATCGCAAGTGACAATGCAACTAAGAACCAACAACTTTTGGAGGGATGAAATATTCTGTTATAAAAGAGTTCATCTGGTCATTACGCATCCATTCTTCGTCCAATGGAGAATTGCCACACCAACTCGAAATTAGCAGATCACAAAGGAGAGCGTGATGTGCTCAGAAATCACTTTCAATTGAAAGCACAAAAGTAAAAAATACAATACTATATGGAGAATAGGTTATGCAATGTTATGTGTTTTCAAGTGATGAAAAAGGACGACATGTTTGACAAACGACAACACCACCAGATAATGTGAGAAGCAAAACTAATGAAGGACAAACATGTGAAATGAAATGGAGAATTTACCTCAAATGCTGCTCTGAATTACCAGAAAATCAAACTCGAATGTGCTTCCAAGGTAGATTTGTACAGTAGGGTGACATTGAAATTGGCGTTTGGGCAATTCCAGGGATGGTGTCCCACACTGCTGCCAACTTTGACGCCCTCCACAGGGCTGAAAAATTGTTCTTTTACCCTGAAATTTTGGGAACAGCATCACCTCTATGTTAAAAACATGCATACCAAATTTCAAGTCCAGAGGACTTATAAAACAAAAGATATTAAAAATTAACCACCATGGGGTAGCTGTGAGAAAAGTTTCTCAACCGCCAACTTTGACACCATCCCAAGGATTGAGGAAATTTTTTTTGCCCATGGAATTTTTGGAGTGAGAACACCTTTATGTTGATTACATGTGTGGAAATTTTCAAGTCCAAAAAATGCACCAAAAAAATCACATCCCAAATCTACCAACATGTGTAATTGTGAGAAAAAAAGGAAAAAACCATTTTACTACTTCCAACTTTGACACCCTCCCTAGGATTGAGGGTTTGTTATTTCAACATGAAATTTTTGACACATGGTAACCTTTATGTTGATAACATGTGGGAAAATTTTCAAGGCCAAAAAATGTATTCAAAAGAAGATATTCAAAATCTACTAACATGGGGGTTAGTTGTGAGAAAAGTTTCACAGCAGCCCACTTTGACACCCTCCCAAGAATTCAAAAAAATTTATTTGTCCATGAAATTTTGGGTATGAAGTCACCTTCACGTCAAATACAAGTGTGGAAAATTTCAAAATCCAAAAGATTTACACAAAAAACATATACCAAGTCTACCAACATGTATTGTTGTGACAAACAAAGGGGAAAGTTTACCACTACTTCCAACTTCAACACCCTTCCTAGGATTGAGTTTTTGTTGATACATAATGAAATTTTGGCCACAAGATCATCTCTATATTGGTAACATATGAGATAGATTTCAAAGCTAAAAGATGTATATACAAAAAAAAATTATTCCATATCTACCAACGTGTATGTCCTCCATTAGCATCAATCACCGCTTGTAACCTTGAGGGCATAGAATGACATAGTTGAAGGAGCTTTGTACCACTAACCAAATTCCACTCTTTTTCAAGAACTACCTTCATCACTTCTAAGTTTCTAGGGCATTCCTTGCCATGTTGCACAACATCTTTTAGCATCCTCCAGACATTCTCGATTGGATTGAGATCGGGAGAGTTTGCAGGCCAATTGAGCTTTTCGAGTTGGTGGGTTTGTCTCCATTCTTCACATGTTTTGCTACGATGAACAGGTGCACCATCTTCCATTAGCACTCCTTCTGGAAGTCTACTCAAGAAATGAATCAATTCGCCATCGTAGACCACTTCAACAAAATCTTTAGCAGAACATTGAGTTTTTGGCATAAAGACAAGTTGTGACTTTTGTCCTCCAGCAAATGCACCCCAAATCATCAAAGATGTCCGTCCACTTTTAAAAGTAGGAACTATACAACTTGATGAATAACGCTCATATGCACTTCTCCAAACATGAATTTGCCGAGAACTTTTTCCAATCTCAAAAGTAGATTCATCTGTCCAAACAATACGCTCCCACTCTTTTGGACTCCATCCATGGTACTTTTGAGCAAAAGCTAACCGTTGAGACATGTGATGGGATGTCAAGAAAGGTTTTTTGACTGCAATTCGACTAAAAATACCACTTTTATGTAATACCCTTTGAATAGTACGTCTACACACTTGAGTACGGCACATATTAGTAATCTCTGAGACCGAAGAACGACGATGAGTTTTTGCATAACGCACAATATTATTCACATCTCTCTCACTAAGTTTTTTAGCGTGACCTCCACCGCAAGGTTTGCGCTTATAAGTTCCATCTTCTTTAAACGTTTTTACTAACCTCTGAACTGCTCTAACAGAAACTCCAGTAATGGCTGCAATTTGAACTCCTGTATTTCCTCCCTCACTCAAACCTATAATGCGAGCACGGATTTCATCTGAAATTGCCATTATAGACTATTTTTTATGATGTTGATACAATACTAAATGCTCTTCAATAAGTAATTAATATAACACTCAACCTATGGCAATTGGATTATATAATTCAGTAAACACAAAGGACTCAGCTTATGGCATGTGCACTAAATAAATCAATCAACAACATAACACTCACATTGGCATGTGCATTAGGTGATAACCATGGCATGTGCATTAGATGATAACCATGGCAAGTGCATCAATTGAGTGAACCAAAAAATACTCTTGGACATACTCATGCCACATGTGATTCGTCAACACTCAGTAAACTAGTCAACAACACTCAACAAAAAATATATATATATATCCACTCAATAAATCAGCCCATATGTGATATGCCCACTCAATGGATCAGCCCATATGTGATATGCCCACTCAATGGATCAGCCCATATGTGATATGCCCACTCAATGGATCAGCCCATATGTGATTTGTCTACTCAATCACTCAACAACACTCAGCCCATATCTAATATGTCCACTCAATACCATCACAAGGGTCCCGGGAGGTGTTACCACTTGAAGGACATGATAAAAGCTGCACTTTTAACAGGTCTACTCACTGCCAATGTGTAATTTTCATTCCTTGAGTCAAAAACACTATTTTTACTACTTCTAGAAGGTTTTACCATTTGAAGCATATGGTAAAACCTGCACTTTTAACCCCTAAAGGACCACGACCTAATTCGCTCTAAAACCAGTCCAAAACTGCCACTGTCAAAAAGAGACATGAAAATCACATTTTAAAGTGAATTTTGGATTTTCAACCGTAAGATCTTAAAACAGACTTCCATATAAACATGCCATCAAATTTTGGTTGCAATCCACCGCATGGATTGATAGATTTGAGTGTTTAAAGTCAAACAATGGTTCATTTTCATCCCTGCGTTGAGTAGATCAGCTGACTTTGACTTCATTTTGTATCAAATTTTTGCATTGTACAAGGTCTAAATCTTTTACCATTGTCTTCAGCATGATGCTATTGCCCAACACACCAATTTTTAGAGGTAAAAAAGGGGTGTAGCATATTCAAATCAAGTGTGCAAGGAGTGGAGGTTCAAAAATTGCCATTTCACGTTTTATTTTTTTGTGAACTACGTATGTATTCAAATGATAATCCAAACGGTCAACAAGAAGGTTTTCACCATATATTGTTGTTGAAAAAAAAAAGTGAAAAATATGAAGATCTCTAGGTTTTATGTAGAAAAGATGAAGTTTTTTTCCCCGTTGCCCAACAATGTGTGAAAATGTTTGACTTGGAATAAAATGCCTTTTTACACTAAAGACAAGAATTTTTTTTGAAATTTTCTAAATAAGGAAATATTCTTTATATGTGTGAAAAATCTCAATGTCAGTAGAAACTTTTGTCAAAATTTTTGGAGGTGCCCGAAGTCCCACTTTTGGCTTTAAGTGGTACTAACTTTCAAACCACAAATCCAAAAAAATATTAAAAAAAATCTCCACGAAGCTCTTATAAGATCCTATCTTGAAAAAAAATTCAATTAAAAAGGATTTTTTTTCAAATTGTAGGTACATGCCCAAAATCCAAAATGACCCCGGGGGGACGTTTGGTCCTTTAGGGGTTAATACTTTGATTGTAAACCATGGTTTCTTGTATATCCCATAAGGTTTGTCCTGGGCAAGTGAAAGGACAAGTATATTAAGGTGCAAAGATATCTTCCAATTACTTTCGACTTTCCAATTACTCCTGACATGCTATTTTAGAGATGGAGTTGGATACTCTACCTTGTAGGCTTGTAGGTCATCCGTGTTCAAATATAAAATGCATGTTAATATTATTTTGGTCTAATTATGTATTTAAAGACCTGATTAATGACAAATAATATTCAAAAGAAAAAATTATCATGTGAGAAAACCTTGCAATTTACCATGTGAGAAAACCCCGCTATTTACCATGTCAAATTACCATATGGTAATTTTCCATGTGGTAGTGTCGCATTTTTACCACATCAAGTGAGATTATCCGTTTAGTGTAATATATATGAAATCAACATGGTAAAATCAACCATTTTACCATGTGGTAATGGCTCCTGGAGCCCCTTGTGCATCTCAACATTCACTCTCAATACCATCTCAACATTCACTCTATTACAAATCACATGACAAAATACACACAACATTTCCTTTACATAGTGCTCAACAGATATTTGGAGGAGAAAACTCGTCATACGTGCATAATGCACACCAAACCTTATGACAAGTGGATTCTTCTACACAAAACAACTCTGCAATTCTACATGTAGATTTCATTGATCTTTTCAAGATGCATTTATGTTTGGTAGCTTAGTCACATGAATAAAATCAATGAAGAGTACGAGGTGTCAAAGATAATTTGACATTCTCAATATGCCCCTTCAATATAGTTTCTCATTGTTACAAACATTGGTAGATATGGAATAATTTTTTTTTGTATATACATCTTTTAGCTTTGAAATCTATCTCATATGTTACCAATATAGAGATGATCTTGTGGCCAAAATTTCATTATGTATCAACAAAAACTCAATCCTAGGAAGGGTGTTGAAGTTGGAAGTAGTGGTAAACTTTCCCCTTTGTTTGTCACAACAATACATGTTGGTAGACTTGGTATATGTTTTTTGTGTAAATCTTTTGGATTTTGAAATTTTCCACACTTGTATTTGACGTGAAGGTGACTTCATACCCAAAATTTCATGGACAAATAAATTTTTTTGAATTCTTGGGAGGGTGTCAAAGTGGGCAGCTGTGAAACTTTTCTCACAACTAACCCCCATGTTAGTAGATTTTGAATATCTTCTTTTGAATACATTTTTTGGCCTTGAAAATTTTCCCACATGTTATCAACATAAAGGTTACCATGTGTCAAAAATTTCATGTTGAAATAACAAACCCTCAATCCTAGGGAGGGTGTCAAAGTTGGAAGTAGTAAAATGGTTTTTTCCTTTTTTTCTCACAATTACACATGTTGGTAGATTTGGGATGTGATTTTTTTGGTGCATTTTTTGGACTTGAAAATTTCCACACATGTAATCAACATAAAGGTGTTCTCACTCCAAAAATTCCATGGGCAAAAAAAATTTCCTCAATCCTTGGGATGGTGTCAAAGTTGGCGGTTGAGAAACTTTTCTCACAGCTACCCCATGGTGGTTAATTTTTAATATCTTTTGTTTTATAAGTCCTCTGGACTTGAAATTTGGTATGCATGTTTTTAACATAGAGGTGATGCTGTTCCCAAAATTTCAGGGTAAAAGAACAATTTTTCAGCCCTGTGGAGGGCGTCAAAGTTGGCAGCAGTGTGGGACACCATCCCTGGAATTGCCCAAACGCCAATTTCAATGTCACCCTACTGTACAAAAGAGGCCAACTCACAAACCATCATTGTCCCATATGGATTACTTGTTGCCGGTCCATCAAACAAAATATAACCCCCCCAAATTCTTGAAGTATCCAAAAACAAAAGTGCACAAAATACCTTGCCCTACATACAAAAGAGCTCAAAAAAACCCCAGAATTGTGTAGGAAGGCTTGCAAAACCTTCGAGAGGAAGAGAAGGTTAGAAAGGTGGCTCATTGGGGGAGATAAGAAGGGTGGCTGGAAGTAGAGGCCGAGTAGACCCCATGGGAGGTAAAGATGCTCATTTTATTAATGAAGTTGGTAGCCAACTCATGATGTGACAGATGATACTAATCCTCAACTTGTTGACATTGAGTGTAGTGGAGTGACTATACTATTCGTACCACTACACTAAACATCAAATTTAGTCTAGTAGGATATGCACACCAGCATTTACACAAAGAATATATTTCATGTGGACCCCACTTATGTCATATTTTACTAAATATGGACTTTCACATTAAATTTGGACTTTAGACTGGACGTATCATTTGGACATCTCTAGATGAATTTTTTTTGAATTTCACTGAAATCATCGAGAGATTTCTTAAATCAATTGAGAGATTGCAATAGTCTTTATTTCTAGACTTTGCAAAGTCCATATTTAATTAAAGATGGCACACTTCATAGAAATCATTGTAGCTCTCCAATGCTTGCACCAATGTGCTCGGGAACTGTTCCATTTGAAGGATATTTACTATTGTCAAACATGTTCCAACCAAAAAAATGCATCCAGCTTAAATACAAGGAGATCTCACCAGAAATATACCCAAATCGACCCAAAAATGACCATCTCGGCGTTAAAGGGTCATTTTGATTTAATGTTTTTTTATAATTCCTAAAGAGCCAAGTGTCCTTTCCAAGGACAAAATGTTTAACTTTGATTGCAATAATTTTTCAATCTGTTTGGTCAAAATTCATTAAAAAATAAATTACTACAATTATCTCATACAAGTTTAGAAGAAGATCCTATTGTTACATTTTCAAAAGTTTCATTTTGGCAATTTTAATGGAGTAGAGATTCTTCTAAAATGCCTTAGTCATGAAGGGGTTAAAATGACATTTTTTGGTATTGATATTTAGAGGTTGGTGTTGGACCACCAACTCAATTCCTAGTATAATTCTTAAAAGCATCTCTATGGCAAACACGCCAACAACAGGGATTGAATGTGTTTGCAAGGGCCCTCTAACTTGGAGCATAGTAAAAGATACTATTTCTATTTGTGGAACTTATGGTAGTCTCCTACAAATGCAATTGTTGGTCAAACTCTTTAGTTTCTAGTTTAGTTAATTTGTACTAAATTATGGATTGAAACAATATAAGAATGGTTGCAAGTGATTGGTTAAAAGATGTGAGTAAAAGAATGGCCGGTACTAACACTTCCAAGGGTCTACAAAGATTTAGGGATAAGAATTCATAAGAAAATTATAATACGTCATTCTTTGAATCCAAAAAAATGGATTTGATCTTCCTGCTCAAAGTTTTACTGTGGATATTTTTATTTTACAGGGATCAATATCATAGGTATTAGTTGTATAGCTTAAAATAATGGAGATAGTATGGTCTATATTATGTGACGGCTCAAACTTAATACATTAACTAAAATTGGATGACAACCAAATCAAAAGCTATTGCATGAATAGTGGAAGATAAAAGAACCATACCCTCAACAAAATCTTATTCATATTTAATTCTAGTATGCCCTTCTACCATTCTTCATAGTTATGTACCAACCTTATTTGTTTTTAAAGGGACCCAAAAATTTCTCATCTAATTTGGTGCTTCATCTTTGGTCGACATGCAAATGTAGGGATGCTCTAAATACCCAAACTTTGACATAGTGGATTCTAAATGAAATCCTTCATGCTTGATTTCTTGTCAACAAACAATATCCATTATTTATTAAATGTAGAGATGATCCAAATAATTTTAGTGCTTTCTATTATTACATACTAGTGGAACCCATGTCGTAACCAATGAGCCAAGGGCAATCTCAAGTTAAACAAATGTACGTAGATTAACTCTTTAAATTTTGGATCGGAAACTGCCTGCAATGTTCTTAAAAAGGAAGCCCAATGCTCTCCGTAATCAAAGAAATATGTGAATCAATGCTACGTACCCTGCACGATTGCATGTAATGACTTCTACATGAATCACTCGTGACGAGCACCAACATACAATTAATATGGTGCCATTATATAATCCATTTGATGCATACAGATTGCATAGACACATCACGGGTGTACTAATTATTTACTATATATTTGTAATTTACGTTAGATACCCCATCATTTACTTCATATACCCCATAGTTTCATCCAAGTAAATTCAATATGTAGAAATCATTATTCTTGAATTGTATGTGTAGGACTTACTTTTTTTATAGTTGGTGCGTATTAGTATTTTAGAACTTAATAAAAAACAATCATATCCAAATTCTAATGAAAGGGCATATTCAAAGGATTCTTCCAATGCGCACATATCAAGGATTCTTTCAAAGGGCACATCCAAAGAACAAAGTGATTCTTCCAAAAAACTTTGTCATCCAAAAATGTGCAAAGAACCGCTAGATGAAATTTGTATGTTTTGGAATGGGCGGATGTTTTGGATAGACGCATGACAAATTATTTTCTTTTAAATACAGAGATCATAACCTAAACTGTGGATATTTTTAATTTAATTGGTTGTTTGGGTTTTAAAAATAGTTTGGAATCTTTAGCAACTATATGGAGAGAAATCATATTCTTGAAGAAAAATAAGGGTTTACCTCAACTCTAAAACTAATTTCTTTAATTTTTAGGAGGATTTCCTTCTTAATGGCGGAATTCTTAAACACCCAATATCATGGTGCACATATTGCTAGACATGCTTGAGGATGGTCTTTGTACTGTTTGCATGTTCATCCCATTTTTCAAGAGCCTTAAATGTACAAACCAACTTTTATTAACCCTTTCTGGAAATTTTATTTTTAAAATAATTCTGATGCCCGTAGATTGCCCACAAAGGCAATTAAAAATTGTCAATTATCATAGTTCATGAAATCTCAATGTAAACTTCTAGATTGGAAGCCATTTTGTTTTGTAATAAAATGATAAAGTACTTTGCACAATATTTATCAAGTAATTTGATTTCATACAAAAAGTTTATATTGATCAAAATTAGCTGGAAGTGCTACTTCTAAAAAATAAATACCATACCCGAGGATCAAATTTGGCCAAAAAAAAAAAAAAACACTGAATCTTTGATAGCTGCTGATATTATCGAAAAGGATTTTTCAAAAATATATTTTAATTACTTGGTGCAAAAAATGATTTTAAAGAATGAGATTCATTTGAAATTAAAGAAATTAGGTTTAGATGAGTTACTCAATGTTACTTATAAAGCTACTCAAAGTTACTTATAAAGTCACTCAAAATTGTTTAATAGTTATGTAAGGTTTCCAATAAGCTTTTGGAATGTTAGGTTTAGGGTTTTAGAATATTATTAATTGTTCATATTTAATAGCTACTACATAAATGTTGTCGAGCTTGATGGTCTCTCTCTAGAATTTATTTGTAATGACATTGAGTATACTTGAGGCAAACTTGGTATCCTCAAATTGCTCTCAGTGAAAAACGGTGGATAGGTATGGTCTGCAAAGAAAAGTGACTGAATTTCAAAATATTATTTGATTCAAAAATATATAAACTTGGCTCAATGCTTAACAATGTTAGAAATTACAAGTCTTTTGGGACTTTGATCATTAATATTTAAGTCAATTTTGTCCAGATACATCAAATGAACACTTTGTTTTAGGTCCAAAAATCCACAAGATCATTAGTATCCACCGTTTATCTCATTTAGTGTAGTGGCACAAATAGTGTATTTACCTTAGTACACTATTTGTAAATAAGTGGACAATTAGTGTAAGCCTCACATGCCATTAATAATACTTGCAATCAACCACATACCCTAGTGCACTATTTGCAAACAAGCTACAAATTTATGTTAGTCCCCAATCAACCACCTACCCAAGTACACTATTTGTAAAAAATATGACAATTAGACCCCAATCAACCGCCTATCGGCCATCATGCATTAATCACCCTTGTTGTCTTCTCAAACCTATATCATTGCATTCCCAATTCTTCCCATTCCGATTCTTGCATTTTTGTCTTCTATTCCCATCCAAGAAAAAATTCCGTATCTACTTAAAGGACCCAGCACCACCTTGCTCTTCCCAGCCACACTGTGTATCTTGCTCTTTCCACACTGTAATCTTTCTAGGATCTGCGGTTTGCAATTTTGTGTTTGGTATTATGGGATTTGGTATTCTGTGATCTGGGATTTGGTTTGGTATTCAATGTTTCGCATTAGCTGGACGGGGTGGGGGTTATACTTGGTGCTTCGCATTCGCTGGACCTGAGGGAGAGGGGGGAGGCGGGGGGGGGGGCTTATACTCCGGGATTGAGGGGAGGGGAGCGAATTGGGCCAAACCGTATAGGACAAACCGTACCTACCAGCTCCGTCAGATGACCCCGAGCAGATTGGGAGTCCTACTAGCGAGCAAATCGGGACCAGCATCCAGCATCCAATACCACCATCACCCGGTCCCGCCACTGCCCAAAGCCGCTAGCTCCGCCACCGCACAAAATCGTCAGCTCCGTCAACAGACACCGTCCCCGCAAAATACGTATTTCATCCATAGATTTCATTCCTGTTGCAAAGTCGAGAAGAAATCCTTAACGTAAAAACCAAAAATCATCCTTGCAGATGGAGCCCGTCCCCTCTGACCGCCGGCCGCAAGCTATCCAACAAGCTGCCACCATTCATACACAATGCGTCGTAGTCGCTTGGATGGTCGAGGATGAAGCCGTCAATATACGCAGCCTATACAAGCGCACGATCGAGACCTTTCCTAAACATTTCCTAGTGGAGCGAACCTCAAATCTCCTACGGGCAAGTCCTTGTTGGGCCCTCCAAGACACTCTTTCGCCAATTGAAGCCCCAACCATTATACCGGCTATTACATTTACTTGCAGTACCACCGGCATTATGAAGCGAGTCTTCACCAAAGCAGCAAGCAGACGGGGACCAAAGCGATCGGAGTGGGTTCAATATATTTACCCAAGGCTACTTCAGGCGTTTGAAGTTTATAAGAGATCGGGGGTAAAATTTCCTCCTTCCCTTCTCATTGAACTCACTCTCACCAAACTATTAGCTTTAGACTCCCCCTATCACGTAGAATCTAGGGACCCTAAGGAAGAAGAAGAACGCCGGTCTCCGAAGGAGGCCGGCGTGAATACCCTAAGGATAACAAACTCCTCACTGAAAAATAACATATTCATGGATCCGACATTTTATGGATGCCAATAACATTGTCTTATTATCGCAAAGAAGCCGATTAACTTGTAGTTGAGAAAAAGAAAATCAGATCGAAAGGAACACCGCATATCATTTAGGAGTGTCACAACGGGGTTTTCAATCCGGTGATTTTGATGAAAATCTTATGGAAAATTTAGATGAGACTCATTTCACCATTAACATAGATAATGGGAGGACTTTGGATTTTAGGGGGGATATTGCGGTACAATACACCGATGTAGTCGCGGGGGGGGGAATCTATGACTATGGTGGTAAGAATTTTGTGAGGCCGTAGAAGTATGATAGAAGCTCTAATGATGGTTTTTACTAATGGAAATAGTAATTATTCCATCCGAGGATTAGAAGATTCAATCCCCGAAGTATGTTACCGTACAAGCCCAAAAGGTTGGATGGACCAATCCCTCTTTCCTCAATATTTTGAGGAACCACATGCATATCAAATTGATATTCACAACCGTACAAAGTTGGTATGGGTTGATAATTGTTCGGGGCATAATATCACCCCTAGATTAGCGGCCATATTAGCTCAAAAAAAAACCGTATTAAAATATTTACCCCCATGTGCCACTCACCTTTGTCAACCGACGGATGAGGTTGAAGACGTTAACCGTGAAGTTGATTGTGATTGCATATCTTATGCTCGCAAATCTATGATGTGGATTAGCATTAGGGTTAGACGGTATGTGGAATATGAATAAATTATTTTCACAACTTCAAGAAATTATTACAAAACACCGTCCATACTTTGAAGGACTAGAAGTGCCAAATTTGCCTACGGCAAAGTAATGTCTGCTTCTAATTCATTCTAATAATAAAATTACAAAATTTTTTTCCTACCATGTTTTAATTATTTATTTTTCCATTCCTGTATTACAAATGTTTCTTTACTTATTAAGTTGCAAATTCATATCCCTCATGAACCTCAATATTAATTTTTCCAATTTTCATATCCAAAAATATATTTTTCCAAAACTTTACTTTTCCAAAACTTTTGCTTTTTCAAAAATTTACTTTTTTAAAACTTTACTTTGTCTAAACTTTACTTTTCCTAAACTTTACTTTTCCAAAACCTTACTTTTTCTAAACTTTACTTTTCCTAAACCTCACTTTTCCAAAACTTTTCTTTTTCTAAACTTTTCTTTTCCAAAACCTTACTTTTTGAACATTTTACTTTTTGAAATCGCTTACTTTTATTATTGCTTACTTTTTCAAATCGCTTACTTTTGTATATCTTTAGTTTTTCAAAAGTTTCATTTCTTTAATACGTCTTTTTTAATTGTTCCTGTAGTGTTAAATTTTGTAATCCTTTAATTAACTCCAAGCTACATAAAAAGGTTGGTTCGGAGAAAGGTCTTTTTGTTTAGCGTTTTTAGTGTAATTAATGGTCACTTGTAGATCACAAAGAAAATAATTCCTTAATACACAAAGTATTCTTCCAAATAAACCCAAAGCTATACTATAAGTTATCTAGATTTCACTCTTATCATATCCCATTATTGTAATGGCTATGGGGTAATTCAATTTGACAGTATCAAGGGGCATCACCTTTAGGCGGTTATAGCCTCATCAAATAGACAGTGCTTTGGTCCAATAGACAAGATCCAACATTGTTATGCTTTCCGTTTTCTTTAATTTATAACATATATATGAATCACAATCTACACAAAGCATTCACATAAAGATATCTACTTATCTCAAGCAATATCCGTTCCTCTCTTTTGCTACATCTTCATCATTCAATTCCAAATTCTTATTTCATATTTTAATAATAATAATACCATGGATTTACATATATATTTCTATCTCACATCATTCTCTCTTAATTGTAAATACCATTTATGGACTTACAAGAAGAAACAAAACTAATTATTACAACGACAAGAATTGATACTTAGATAAGGGAGATCAATCCTCAAAGAATCTCTCATCAATCATACACTAGTCCAATTTCTTAATTTTATATCCAGTCCTTCAAATAGATTTCAAATAAATTAGTTAGGCCTACTAATCTACAGAATCCAATTGATTTCTATTTCACAATTACACAATGATGTCATTTAACTAAGACTCCTCTTCCTAGGATCATCTTATACTCTCTTCAAGGCCATGCTCACCGCCATGCCTTCCAATGATGCATCTAGAAATGCCATCATTCTAATTTAATTTTATAATTCAAATTATTCTACCGTGCACGTAAATAATTTGCTAACAAGGAAAGTGCATTGCTCAGTTTACTTGTTATACAACTGACTCAACTACAATTTAATTCCCAAAATAACTCTCACTCCCATGTGTGACACTTTATTTTGACATGTGTTGTGCCCCAGTTAACAATGTCGATTTGACAGTTTCCCTTCTATTCACTCCACATTCATGTGCCACCATGGTTTTCCATCACGTCTCCAGTCAACTTGACTTGAATCACCTTCACTGTATTTCTACCAACTGTGCTTCAGTACCTCACCTTTACTTAGTCTAATTGACAGTACTTCTCTCAACTGATATCATTCCTTTAATTCAACACTTTGATAATGGATATTATTTTTATTACTATTCTTGCAAAACACAATTCATCAGACTGAATTTGAACATCAGCCAGACTTGCAACAATTCTATGTACATTAGAACTATCACTCAAGTATACTGCCTTTGACTCACACACTCATAATATAAAAATGCAATGTTGTGTGGTGCTCTTCTTTCTTCACAGCCTTTACTTATCCCTGGTTGGGAGGTCTAGTTGACACTGCTTCAAATCTGGATCTCAAAAGTCACAGCCGCCATATAACAAAATTTAACTAACTAAGTTTTAACTGTTTGTATAACTAAACATCCTTTCAAATCTCCCAACCGCCATGGGTTACTTTACTAGTTTATTTCTAAAACAACTTAACTTGTAACCCTATTTACATTGTCAATTCAAAAAAAATGTTTACTTTAAAAAATGTAGTGTTCAGAGTTCCTTTTTTTGAATGTTTGTTCTTTGCATCTTCTCTTTTTCAAATGTGTCATTTTTTTATAATTGCCAATTCACATTCTTTTTCCAAATGTTTACTTTATTTAAAGTTCCCAATTCAAAGTTCTTTCTAATCTAAATTCTCATTCTTCCAAATCTCTAAGTTCTCATTTTTCTTGCACATGTTTCTTTTATTAGTTGCAATATGAGTTTCTTGCAAATGTTATTTTTCTTAATTCATCTTTCTTCCATTCCCATGTTTTTTTTTTTCTAAATAAAATCTCTCAAATTGTTGTTTTTCCTAAATCTACTCATCCACATTCCTACTTTTGAGACAACATAAATGTACACATAATTCGGGAAGATGGCTGAGTAGAGCTCCATAATTCTTGGAGGGGGTAAGGGACTTAGTCTCAGAGAAGGAAGACACAAACAACAGGAGGTTGCTGGCCCTGTTGCACGTCCATTGTGTGTTTCAGATCTGAGGGGTAGGGGAGGTTGTTTAGATGCATGTGTTGGCAAAGGACGCTAGAAACACTAGATCTACAAGAAGGAACAGTGTTAGAGTTGGTGAGACATTTCTGAGTGGTGTTAGATCTGGAGCAAGGAAGCACGTGTGTTGGCACACAGATCCTCACCTCTCACACACTTCCATAGTAGATCTGAATTAGATCTAGCAAGGGATACCAAAACTGAACGCCTCACCCGTGAGTCACACTACCCTTCTCCAATCCGGAATTCGACACCACCATTGAGAGCAACCAGGAGACAGGACGGCAGCACGACTGCCACCACATCAACGCCCTTTACCACCCACAGGCTACCTCTTACCTTTCCTCCACCTTGCTGCTTTCTCTTCATTTCATTGTTGTTAGTTCCACAGTTGCACAATATCCTCTTAGAATCACACATATATTACATAATAGTACTGATATCATTTGCTTAAGCCACTGGTACACTAGATCTGGAGGACATCACGGCAGAACAATCTCTGGAGTGAAGCCCAACAAAACACACCTTGTGGATCTGCTCCAAGGCAGCAACGACACACCAAATCAGGCATTCTCTACCCATCTCTTTCTATTTTCTGCAATAGACTCTCTAAATGCTAGTAACTCCTTGTACCTCACCACATACACACACACCAGTAGTAGTACACCAAAATCTCACCAGAACAACACACACATACAGATCTATACTAAAACCCTAAAAAACTACACTAAACTAGTGGATCTAGATTGCATGCGGAAGCGCTTGCAAAAAATTCCAGATCTGGGCCTCCCTGCGTAGAATCAGCAAGGAAACACTCCATCAGTACCAAAGCAAACAACACCAAGACAGAAGTGCACAAGTACACAACAATGCAACAACCATCGAATCCACACCAACTCTTTCCACCTCAGAAGAACAAGATCGCACAACAAGGACACAACACAAGGAGGCATTTGCATCAAGACTGTTGCAAACAAGTACGCCAAAGGAGGAAGCAACCCGCAACAACACCACACCAAGGGACAACACACATCAACATCACAACAAGGTGCAACACAAGACAACACAGCTGTAAGTAATCTCTGTCTACACCCTCGTTTTTCATTTCCGCAGCTCACTCTCCCACTTTCTCCCTCATCACCACAGATCTCCTCTCTCTTCCCTCACACCGCACACCCTCCTCCCAACCCCCACCCATCCCACCTCACACCCCCTTGCTGCCCTCCCAACCCGCCCTTCCCTACCCTCCTCTCCCCGGCCAAAACCTGCTTCCCCCGAATCACTACCCCCTGCCTCCCTCGGCCACCCTCCATGTCCCCCTCCTCTCCCAAGTTCATCCCCCCCCTTCAATCCCACCCCCCGCCACTCTCTACCCTCCTTCAACCCCGCCCCTCCCTGCCGTCCCCTCCACCGCTAACCCCTGCTCATCCCGAATCTTCACCCCCTGTCCGCCTCTCGGCCTCCCTCCCTGCCCCCCCCCGTCTCACAAGCTCATCCCCCCCTCAATCCCACCCCCCGCTGTCGTGTAGAGAGAGTTTTGCTTTGGAAAATCACGGGGATTCTGGCTGCTGCTAGTATGATTTGAAAACAAAGGTTGTCTTTCAGTAAAACGTCGATTCTTGAACGTCGAATCTTCTTCAACCTTCTTCAAACTGGTCCACGTTGGCCTATCCTGTGGTGGTTCTAAAGGGTTAAGGGTAAGGGTAGGTGATAAGAAACCACGGCCTCGAACGGATAAAACGGGACGGCCAAACCACGAGCTGACCGTCCGAAAGATTGGCTCCTAAACTTCAAACCCACGGTGACTAGCAATCGCGCCTCACCGGTGGGAACAACATAAACACGACCGTGTGGGCCAATAACCCCACTTCGCCGCAACATAGTTTACGAAGCAGAATTGAAAAACAACTAGCCTCCAAAACCGGCTGGGAATAACAAATAAAGACAACGAGCTTCCAAAGTCGGCTAGGAATAACAAAGCCACAAGCCACAACACGCGAGTCTTCTTGTCTTCTTATCTTCAAGTCTTCAAATCTTCTTATCTTCAAGTCTTGAAGTGTTCAAAAACACAAAAGACCTTCCAAAGTTCTTTACCACACTAGCTGCGAGCTTCAAATTGATGTCACAGACGGTTCAAGCTGCCAACTGCCAAGTGCTATAATTTTTTGGAAAGCTGGTGCAGTAAGCTAACACCCTCCAAAATCTCAGGTTATTCTAAACTACCTTCTAAAAGTTATGGAGGTTCAAAGTTTGTGCCTTCTTATGTCGATGGCAGCAAACCCTCTCCAACTTCGGCGGCTATAACTTCTATACTACGATTCTAAATGAGTCGTATAAAAGCTTTATAGAAAGCTAATTTAATAAGCTACAAATTCTCTAAATTTCACTTCAAACTAATCTACTCACTAAAAGTTGTGTAAGCTCAAAACTTACGCCTCCCCACTTCCAAGACGGCAGAACTCTCCTCTACTTAGATGCCTATAACTTTTTCATAGCGCATCTAAATGAATCGAGTGATAGCTTTTTAGAAAGCTAGTACAGTGAGGTATATTTCTCTCAAATTTCAAGCCCGAACACAAAGTATCGAAGCCGTGGTGAAGGCCCAAAGTTGCTGCTCTTCTAATTAAGTAGCGGCCAACTACTCCTCACCCAATCTCTCATAACTTTTGCGTATGAACTCCAAATTGAACAAAAACACCGCTCAAAGAAGCGCAACTTCACGAGAAACAACTCTACAAATTTTCATAACATTCTCATGAAGAAAAAGGTACACACCGCCCGATCTCCCTCTCGGGAATTTCCTCACAGCACTTCGACACACCAAAACCACACACACACTAAGAAGAAAGGAGAGTCGCCCCCCCTTATCCTTCCACATCAGCCCATGTCTAAGCCACATGGGCATCTAAAGCATATTGGTTAACCTCCTAAAGCACTCTAAAGTCAACCAAGATAAGATAGGAAAGAAACCCCAATCATTGGACTTCAAAAGGTGTGGTTCCAAAAGAATTCTAAGACGGTCAAACTTTTTCTTAGTTTCTTTTCTTTTTCTTTCTTGGATCTTGAACTAAAATAAACATAAACACATAACAAACTCCTATATTAACAACTAAATGGATTCTACCTTCATCTAACCGTATAAAAACTCTAGAATTTGACGAAGCACCGCAAAATCATAACTTGTTCTCCGTTCATCGCTTAAAAAGGTCAGCGGCCCTCGAAGCCAAAGACGGTGGCCCATCTCATTAGAAAAGCGACTCACCATTTGGCCTTCGTTGGTATTTTCAAAACACCCTTCAAACACCATCTGATGGCCACCCGTCAATGAAGCTTCAGCCTCCAATACAATCACTAGAGCTCTTGCGTCTGGTTGTAGATTCACAAATGTAAGTTGTCGCAGACTTGGATCTGGACGTGATTGAACACGACGCTCGGAAGGCCCTGCTTCATCTCGCACTCGCCGTCTGGAAGTTGATGGCTGAGAAGATTGAAACGGATCCTCCGGTAATTGCGATAACGACAACTCCCACTCATCTGGGTCTTGAGAATCCATACTATCAACTCTAAGCTATCCAAGCTATTGGCTTAAAGCAAATCATGTGAGGCAAAGAAACTATCTTCCATTTTATATCTTTCAGTAACTTCTTTAAGAAGCTTGCCTTCACTGAATTACTCTAATAGCCATAAATAATTCTATTTTAACTAAAAGTAGCCCGCATCAAAAGATCTCGCTAAAGGACAAGGTCGCGACATTGTACAGTCCTTCAACAATTGTATAAAGTCGCCTTGAGTCCACTAATGGTCACCAAGTTGCGGACTTGGTTGGCTGTCAAGGTCCGTTGATTATTGCCTGCCGGTTCCGGGTTCGAGCTATATCGAACTCGTTGAACGGCCTGGATAGTTGCAACTTGGTACTTGCTAGTGAAAGCAGGAAATAAGCAGCCAACCGGCCACCTACACTTCCCTGAGCTACAGTGACAAGATGCAGGCTTCCAAGTTACGCTAACAAGCTCCGATTATCCCCGCATTGAACTAAACCGTGGATTTCTCCACGACCCCAACCTTTTGTATCCTTCTCCTTATACTCTATCTGATGTCTAAGGCAAGTCCTTTAATATTTTCACACAATATATTAATTTACAACGGGACACCGCTATTCTCTGTCCGCCCCCACTCCCATAACAGCCGACCTCCTCAACCTGCCTCTCTTCCTCCCCAGTTCACAACCCCCCACTCCCGACCTGGAACCCTCCCTCCCCAGTTCGCATTCCCCCACTCCCGACCTGGAACCCTCCCTCCCCGAACCCTAACCCTCATTCTCCAGAACCTCGTAGTAAGCAGACCCCCGCCCTCGTACGAAGAGAACAACCTCCCGATCCCTCTCGCAGACAGTATATCCCCGCCCGTAGCGACCCTCTCCTGCGCAGCGACCTACCCATCCCCAGACCGCGACCTCCCTAGCGACCCGGAAAAGAAGAATAGCTGTAGAGTGGTTTTTCACCACTCTAATAAAACACCCAAGTGTACCCACACTTCATAGGATTCGTTACGGGGATGATCGTACGCCTAGTTTTAAGTAATTGGAGATTAATTGTGTCGTTAAAGCTACCTTTTTGGTTAATTCTTAAGGTTATCTATCTATTTTTAGGAAATTAGGGCTGTTAGCATCAGTCTTAAGGGATCCACAAACAAAGTCTAAATCCCAAGGATCTCTCGTGCCTTAAGACGGAACATTAGTCCTTTTAAGATTGTGCTTATGCCACTAGTCCTTAAATATTTGCCACACTGGGCTAATGGAAGTTTCCATTAAGTCTCATTGCATTGGTTCTTTAATTACAATCTTTAAGAATTCAAATTCTTACCTCATGCAAAAATGCTCCACTTTTCACGTCCGTCCACTCGGTCCACGTGATCACGTTCTTAAGACAATGGTTAGTCTCAAAAATCCCATACACAAGTTAACTTAAGTCTTAAAGAGTTCACCTCTTAAGTCTCCACTTAAGTTCACTTGCCCACAATTATCCCTTAAAGACCACGGTGTTCCACACTTACTCGTACCACTTTGTCTTTAAGATGTCTGAATTTTACTTAAGGCTTCTCTCTTGGTCGGGTCCATGTTCTTAAGAACACAGTTTCTATCCTTGAGTTCTTAAGCACTCACTTTCTCACTAAGGACTGATTCTTAAGAACCTGCACTATCTAGACCAATTTGGTCCTACAGTGTTCTTAAGTTTCTGTCTTTAAGACTTCCAGAACCGGGAGTGCATCTCACTGAATGCAAATGTTGTCCCGTATTCTCAATTATACGAATCTTTAAGTCCAAGCCCTTAAACTTAAGGGTCTCATGGTACTTAAGGTCTCACTCTTCATAAGCTTATGTATCCAAACTTGGACTTAAGATTCTTAAGTTTTTATGTTTTCTTCTTAAGTCTTTCTTTGGGATTTGTTCTTTATTTTCTCTCTTATGATAGATTCTTAAATACTCACAACTTAGTCTACCTTAGAGAATCCCTTCTATTAAGGTTAGACTTAATGTCAATTTTTTGTATGCATAATATGACACTCTTGCCATGCATCAAGGTATGCCACTCTTGATGTTTATTGCATAAATTGCATTAACATGAATAAGAACTCCACTCTTATTCTTATGATACTCAAGTTATGCTCACTCACACTCGAGATCTTATTAAGTACTTATGCATCACACATCTCATGCACTAAGTCACTTAATTTCACATTATCTCCATTAATCTTCACACTCATGATTAATGCTCCAATACACACACACACAAGGTCACACTCACAACCTTAGTAGTTAGGGTATTTCCCTAACTTATTCCATGAAGAATAAATATACAATGCATTCATGCATAAGAATTTTATCCACAATTAATACCTAATGCATGCAATTGCATTTACAACACACAATGTCAAATTTATGCAATGAAGTTCACATAATATTGCAATTATACATATGACTCAAGTTACAAGACTCTACATATGCAAATTCAATAACAATTATATATTCATATATAAAATTAAATACTCTTACAACATTAAGAGTCATCAACTAGCTCTTTCACCTAAAGCTAGGGCTCACTCCAATCTTCCTCCAAGGAATTTCTATGGTAATGGCCAAGAATGCTAAAAATTCAAGCTAGTCATTCTACTCAACATCCAAGAGGTACAACTCTTGGAAAGAGGTTTTCCCTAGTATTAACCATTAAGATTAATTCCACTAAATCTTCACATCTCTTCATATCCATTCATGAAAAGATACACCCTACCCAAAGGATGTGAGTTCAACTCTTTTCCCATTATTTTCTATTTCTTGGATATGAATAGGTACTTTCCAATTAATTAAGTACTTAGTGTAAACTTAATCATTAATTTTTTAATTCTCCATATATCTACAACCCTTTTTACACTTAATTTTCGGAAAAAATCTATTTTTGTAATTTTGGCTCTACAATAGCGACCCACTAAACCCTCCCTGCGACCCCCAAAAAGTGATTAGCGACCTACTAAGCCCCCCCTGCGACCTATTAGGCCCAACTAGCGACCTCCCCATAAGCCATAGTGACCCCCCAACCAACTCCAGAGACCCACCAAACACACTTAGTGATCTACCAACTACTACGAGAGACCCCCCCCACATAACTTGCGACCTCCCTCCTCCACACAACGACCTCCCCTCCCCCCACAGCGACCTAGCTTTTCCCCACAACTCAGTTTTAGACACATTATGCAAGTCAATAGTATTAGAAAGCCGTACAACTAACATGGCAGGGACCACAAGGAAGAATCTATCAATAGATTTAGAGATGGTGGATCAAATGGACGAAAGCCCCAACCTTACCACAAAATCAAAGACACCAAGAGGCAAAGAAGGCAAAACCAGCAGCAACAAGAGAAGCAAAATGTCCAGCACTAATGGAGGTAAGTTCACTAAACCCACCTTTACCACTTACAAGTTTTGGATGGGATTTCAGGCCATGGAAGCGCTTGCAATGGAAGAAGGAGCTGAAGAACTTTATAGTGGTGAAACGGTGATGGACATGATAACTAGAGGACTTAAAGAAGAGGAGGCCAAAGAGGCCCACGGCGCGAGGGTGGCTTTCCCTCGAATCCTGCAAGTCTTGTACCCCATGGAGGTAAGGAAAGGTGTTGCCAAGCAACACTACAACATCACGCAACTCCCGTGTGAAGTCAAGACTAAGGAAATCCACAGGTTTGTCCCTTGACTTCCACATTGCCATTCATTTTGAAATACCTAACACCCCTATCATGTATGAAACAACTAAAAACATGATTGTAAAAAGATTGGAGAAAATGAACATCATGTTTGGCACCGGTGTGTATGACCCCCTATACATTCCATGTCTTAGCATCAAACAAGGAAAAATAAAGGGAGTATGGGCGGGAAGCTTCAAGGTACATCTCCTTAAACCCGAACTTGATGGTCTTGCATTGCTTAAAGGTCTTAGAGTGTTCATCTGAACATTGATGGTCAAGATGTGGTTGAAAAAGTTTGCAAAACATTTAACAACCTCTCCAAAGGTTCTAACCTTTCTTTGAAAGTGAAAAGCGAGTGTCTAGAGGCAATTTCAGCCCAAGTGGTATTTGAAGAGATACTTGGGCATAGCTTTGCACAAGGGCATGACTACGAGATAACCGACGTGCAAAAGATATATGGTGAAGCATGGACATTCATCATAGCCTCAACACCAACACAAGTGAAGAACATGATCACCAACCGCATTGTGGTGCAAAACGAAATCCTCCTCCCAAGGCAAGTAGTTGACACCAAAGGACCAAATGGAGTAATCGAAACAAAGGCAAGGAAAGAAGCTCTAACCCTTACCCTTTCTTCCTTTCCTATCACTTTGAACACTAGGAACACCTCACAAGAGATTTACAAGATCATGGGAGCCCTTAACGTAAGAGAGATTTAGTACCATAGAGAGAGAGACAATTACCACAATGGAAGTTGCAATGTACTTTGTGCTAACCCCATTGTATATAGAACTTTTGTGAAAAAGACCCATGTGATAGATGGGAATTACGTGGACTTCTTGCCACATCCAAGGAGCTTGAAAGGACTACATCCACCCACCGCCGAAGCCATCAAAGACCTCGGCTTTGATGACATCAACACCGCCCTCATCAACACAATCACTACATTCAATGTCCAAGCTCCTCCATCATCACCTCCTTATTGCACCGCGAAGGAAGTAGAACAAATGATCAAAGACAACAACAAAAAGGTGATTCAAGCAAACAAAGACTACACCGACATGAAGCATGAAGAACTCAAGCTCCACATGGAGGACATCCAAGCAACCATGCTCTCCCTAGTCCAAAAAATGTCCGCCGTGACCGGTAAACCCAACTTACCACTCTTCCAAGACAAACCGCCAAACATGCAATGATCAAAGACCACACGGTAAAACCTACTTACCACCTCTACACCTCTTCTACGACATTATGGAATAGAAAGCATAGACTAGAACAAATACCTACATACATTAGCTACATACAAATACCACTACTTATATTAAACAAACATTGTATTAGACGTTATTTTAAATACAAAATACAATATTGTACTAGACCTCACAAGTATTTAAACCGTACCAAAGAAAACACAAAACTACATCGTAAAACATACACAAATCCCGACTCCATACAATACTATACGACATTTAGTATAAAATACAATACAAATACTAGTACAAATACTTGTACATACGTTGATGCATATATTGGATCATATACTAGAACAAATATTGGTACATACGTTGGTACATATACTAGTACGTATATTGGTACATATACTGATACATATATGGGTACGAATACTGATACATATACGGGTACGAATACTGGAAAGTATACTGAAACGTATAGTGATACGTATAGTGGTATGTATACTGGTACATATACTAATACGAACATTATTATGAATACCGATACAAATACTAATACGAAGGCTAGTACAAATACTGATACGAATACCAACACAAATACTAATATGAATATTAATACAAATAACATGACAAATAGTCAGGCGCGTACTTATACAAACATACATATAAATACTAATATAAAACCAAACACAACTACATATACACACACAAAGACAACCACACACCATCAACGAAACACATACATACACTCACACACATACAAAGACGAATACATACAATCAAAAAAGTACAAAATAAAATATACAAATAAAAATACTACCTACAACACACACACACACATATACTCCACCACATACAAAAAAAGACGCAAAAATACAAGTCAAAATCTACACAGTAAGACTAACACAAACCAAAGTACAAAAACAAACACCAAACTAATTAACAAAAACAACATACAAAACAATAAACCAAAACAAAACAACAAACCTAAGAAAATCAATCCAAGGGAAACCCACTCAAAAGAGAGAAAACATAACACTCACAAGGATAAAATAAAAAACAAAACAAAAAAATATACTAGAAAAACAAAAAAACATATAACCATTAAACATAATAATAAACCACCACATTATAAACTACTACTAATACTTGGAGGAGACATAGAAACCAACCCAGGACCTATGCCAAACTTACTAAAAAGACACCCAACACAACACAAAAAGAATGCCAAAATATATTTCACACCAAACACAATAAAATTACAACCGGAATATAGACATATTGCCCAATCATTTGCACCTATACTAAAATCCACACATACACTACACCTATCATATGCCAACACACACCCACACATTATCCAATATATACAACAACAAAATGAACACCCCTCACCACATATCCTATATGCCATAGTAACTACAATCCACCCACACATAGACGAATGTAACCTCCTATTAAATCAACAAAGCTCAAACATAACTCAATGGACTAATGCACTACTAAACTCCCTTGCTAACCTACAAAACCCCCCTGAAAGGCACATTAATACCCCACACCCTTATATATCATTCATTGAAAATAACCAAAACATTATAAATCATAAAACATCAATACATAAAGAACTATATGATTTTATACACAATCATCATATACCACCATCACAAGAACTTATAAAACAAAAATTTCCGTACCTTCCCAACAATCTAATCATGGAATCCTTAAAATGTCTTGACCAGATACCAAAATATACCCACCCACCCCCCCCCACCCCCTTACCTACATTCACAAAACCAAAATAATAACCCAAATCATGAAAATACATATATAATCACATGGAATGCCTCCTCTCTTAACACCGCCCTTCCTAGCTTACAAACTCTGATCACACATACAAACACACCGCCAACCATTATAGTTATACAAGAAACAAAATTATCCGCCACAAAATCCACAAAATACATACAAAACTTATTTCCAGACTACAAACTCATTTTCAACAATACACACGCACTTACAAGATGTATTCAACAAAGGAGACCATACACACCGGGCCGCGGTGGTCTCCTCACACTAATACATAAAAAATATGGTTTCTCCGTCAACATCAAAAAAATCCCCACCCCAATGCACATATCTCCTTATCTCCAAATAATCAAAATCACTAATTACCCACTACAACCATGGCTAGTCTTCCACATGTATATGCCAACTCACCCCGAAGATACTAGATTCATTAATGACATACAAAACACTATCACATATCAAATAAATAACAACCCCAACCACACAGATATACTATGCGGAGACTTTAATAGAGATATAGCATTAATTGGACGCCAAAACGGAAACCATAGCACCCCTCCCCAAACCATAGACTACCAATGGCGCCACTTCACAGAAAACTTAAACTTCACTTACATAAAAACCGATACACAATTCTCTAGACAAAGAGGCTATAATTATAGTGATTGGAGTCTAATAGATGGATTTTTTATAAATACCAATAATAATACACAATACACCTCTACAACAAACAAAGATGTTATTCTCAACTCGGACCACACACCTATACATTTACACATACCAAATAACACCTTAATTAACAGAACACCCACAATCCTAAACAATGACACTATACGCATACTCAACCCCATTTCAAAAGGCAACTTAGAAAAATTCAACACAAAATTCTTTGAAGAACAATCCATGCTAATAGACTCCCTCATAAATACTCTTGAAAATAACAATCAGCTATCACAAATTCAATGGCAAGAAGCATGTGAAATCCTAGATACACTCATCAAAGAAATCTCCAACACACTGGAACAAACCTGTAAAACCCGCCCAACACCCCAATTGACAAACAAAACATCTCAACAAGGAGGCTATCTACCACGCAAACTCTCTAAAACTTGGAAACAACATCTTACAACATACCATGTTATACGAAAAACTATAAGACTTGTAAAAAATAATTCTCAATGGCGCAACCACCCCATATGTAATGAACTATTAACTCTACAACATACCCAAATTCCCACACCACCGCCCCCGGATATGCCCCATGATACATGGATAAATGATATCGCACTAATTGCAAAAAATGCCAACATACAAGCGAGAAAAATAACCTCAAAATACACCAAAGATAACATTAAAAAAGCCATCTCAAAATATAGACAATTATATGAAATCAGCCCTAAGAAAATTAACAAAAAAGTCTTTAAAAACCTTGAATCCCCACTAATGGATTGTATCACAGATCAATATAATAATATTCTAACTAGCCCTGAAGACATTGCGAATGAAATATTCAACCAACAAACAAAAACCAATAGACCAACAATACCAACATGTAATTATTAGCCACAACATACAACAAAATATACATGTGCAGTACGCCAATACCCATGGCATGACCTGGACGGATATACCCTTGACAAACGGGGCGAACCAGAAATTCCACTACATAAATACCTCAACAGAGCCACATACGACACATGCCTTCAAAATCTTGGAAATAATAAAGCCCCAGGCCCAGACCGCATACCAAACTCAATACTCAAAAACATGCCTCCAAGATTTCATAAACTATTATTCCTATTCTTCTCTCACTGCTATAAACAGAAGCAAATACCAAACTCATGGAAATCAAGTACAACAATTATACTATACAAAAAAAGGGACCCGTCCATGCTACCCAACCATAGGCCAATTGCACTAGCTAACACAATATATAAATTCTTTACTAGTACACTCACCTCCATACTATCCTCATACGGAGAAAAATTCAAAATCCTACATGATAGTCAAGAAGGATTTAGAGCAGAGAGAAGTACCGCACGACAAATACAAACTATAATAGCCGCACTAGAAGAAGCAAAATTTACTAACCAAGATATATACATTCTATACGTGGACTTCAAAAACGCCTTTGGCTCAATTGACCATGCCCGACTTCTAGCAATAATGATGGACCTTGGTTACCCAAAAGAGGCAACTACACTAGTTGGAAACATCTATGCTGAATCATCTACTTGTTATACCGGTGAACACTTTGGGAAAACAAAATCTATACCCATCCAACGAGGAACTATACAAGGGGACACCCTTAGCCCATACCTATTCATTATATTTTTAGAACCACTACTCAGATGGCTAGAAAGAGGCAATTACGGGTACACTTTTGGCACATCACAGGTCATTATAAACTCCGCCGCATACGCGGATGACCTAGCCACCATAACTAACAAAATCAAATCAATCCAAATACAACTAAACAAAATTGATAGATATTGTAAATGGGCCAGTATGGACGTAGGTGTCCCAAAATGTGCCGCTACCGGATGCCCAAACAAATCCAAATTGAACCCTAACACTTTCAAAGCCCTAATGCAAGCCTCGAACATCAATTACCGCAATCAACCAATCCCCATACTATACCAAAATGAACCATACATATACTTAGGTACAAACCTTGTTCCCTCACTAAAATGGAAAATCCAAATCCACACCACAACGACGAAACTCATCAAACAATGCAAAGAGCTAACAACATGCCCGGCCACCATGAAACACAAAATAAAAATGGTTGATACCGTACTATGCCCAGGTGTGGCATACAGTTTCTACGGTGTACCATACTCAATGCCAGCTATCAAAAAACTTGATCAAAAAATAATAGCCATACAAAAAACCATATGTGGATTACCAAAATGTATGTCAAACGTAATAACCCAACTACCACATAACCTATTTGGACTTGAAGCTTTCTCCCTCAAAAATGCATACCTCCGATGTATAGGCGAACAACTGCAAAATGCTTTAAACGATAAATGAAGACTTGGGAAAATATATAATGGATTAACTCACTATGTCCTTGCCCAATATGGTGGCGCCGAAAACATACCGAGAATTAAAAAAAGTGATTGCATAAGATCACCAATAACACGAACATTCTTCTTATTAAAACATATAGCTAAAGCCCACCTTAAAAGTATGCTCCCAAACTTCCTCATTAATCCTACAACACTGGAAATACTATGGCGCCAAGAAACACTAAATCATAACACATTCAATGCCCAACTCTCCCAAAAGCTTCTACAAAAACTCCTCTCAAAAAATATTTTTGAACTAAACCAAATTACTTTACCTAACGGCACACACATCATGAACAATGAGGATTTCAAAACCTACCACTTCACCCCATCCAAACTAATAAAAAGTGCCGTAAATGTTGCTAAACAACTATTTTGCCACCCAACATGCCCCACTACATGTCATTCTCCTTGCAACATACACCCATACTCTCATATACTTAAAGATCCATTCATCACCATCAACAATAACATCATCACAAGAAATAGTCCCACACCAACCAATCCCTCTAACCCTTCACTTACATCCCATCCCCGCCCCCCAACATACATCCCCAAAAACCCTACCACATATCCCATTACTAATATCATAAACCATAAACATATCCAACACACAGACACAAATAACATAAAAAATACATATACAAAATATTTATGCCAATGGCAACACAATGATAACACATACAATAAATGGCTTCCCCAAAGAGACCTATTTCCACGACATGACACCAACACCTCCACACATAACATAGAAAAATTAAAACAATACTACCAAAAAATTCAAAACAAAACATACTCGGATATCATCCTAGCACACCACCCCCAAGAACAATTCTCAGACTCAAGATCCGTAATACCACCAATAATTATCCCTCTCTTAAACATCCACACAATAGAATGCAACCCCGAAAAGGATATCCTTATATCCTCAAACACAATCCAAATAAATAATAATCAAGCACACATATACGAAGAAAATGGCCGACATTTACACACCATCCCCATTACTAGACTCCAATGGTTATGGAATCAATACAATATAAAATTACAAACTCCTACAAACATCGAACCAACGACCCAACCCTTTGAAACCGAACTAATCTGGCTATACCAAAGGTATAAATACCAAATACCAAAAATTGACCCCCTAAAAAATGCGCAATACACAATACCCACCCCCATCTTAGACTCATTAATCACATCCTTTAACATCGAACAAACATACTTTTCCTCCCCCGTCACATGTTCTACCAAACTAAAAAAATTCTACTCACCAGGAGGACTAACCGGAGAGTGGAGAATGAAGACTGAGTGAGCTCCGTAATTTCTGGTGAGGGGAGGTGTGACCTAGTTTCGAACAACAAAGATTGTGGGCACCAAGAGGTGGCTGACCTTGGTGAGAGCTCACCACAAGTTTTTGAGTTTCGAAAAGGAGAGTCTGGGAAGCAGATAGTGTTGGAAAAGAGCTCACATACTTGCAGATCTGGGGTTTTTTGAGTGAATGAGGCTTAGATCTATAGTGTGCGTTTACTAAGAAGCATGGGAGCAAGTGTTGGCACATAGATTGAGTTAACCTCTTACAAACAAGATCCACCCAGATCTGAGCGTTGTCCTGATGTAAATATTTGCAGTGTATAAAATATTTACTTGTTTACCTTTTTGGAAAGATCTTTGATTAGGAGGACGAAACTTATTGGTGACGCTTCCAGTAGCTTCAAGGTGACGCTTATTGTTCATGGAATTGTTTAAAAGGCGAAAGCCGTAAACAATATTCACCAATTCGAAGTATTCCTTTACGTTCTTAGAGCTTGTGTTTGGATTTGAAGTTCGAACTAATATGTCGAACTGGAGGGTTTTTATGGAGTCACAAGATCTAGAGTCTGAACCGGAGGTAGATTTACAGCTTTCCTTGTCTCAGTTGCCAATTCAACCATCCCAGCCGGCGGTTTCTTCACCATTGCCATTTCACCCGCAAGATGAAGCTGGATCTTCTCGTCCGCTAAAACAGCCTCGTGTTGAGCAGCGTTGGCATGGTAATCTCCAAAAGGACGCGCGTGTTTTAGTAATCTTACTTCAAACTGGATGTGTTGAACCGGGCACCCGTGAAGTGACATTTGAAGGCAGTTTCGAGGGCCTGAACGAAGACCATTATTTCTGTATACCTAGGCCAATCGAGCTAAGCACTGGCCACCATCGTTGGTTAGAAGGGCCAGTGAATCCTTTGACAAAGACTCAACGTGCAGATTACATCGCAAGTACTATCAAGCGCATCCTCAAGTTCTTGCAGATGGAGTAACACTGTTCTTTGACTTTAGTTTTTACCTCTACTTGTCTTTTTATTGAAGCTTTGTACTAAATTTTTGTATTTTGTATTTCATTTGAATGTTAGGAGTTAAAAGATGATAGATAGAGGGTAGTTTACCTCCTTGTTAGAACTCTAAAGGTTTGTTGACCTTTAAAGATAAGTAGATACTTATCTTTTGAGTTTTCCTAGAGCCAATGGGTGTTTTGAGGCCCATGTGATATGCACATGGGCTGATCTTATCCACCTTAGGGGTCTAGAGGGTAGGTAAGCATCTTCTCTCTCCCTCCTAGTCGGATTTTGGGGGAAAAAGGAGTTAGTGTGCTTTGAAAGAGAAGGGTGTGTGTGTGTAAAGAGCCGAGAGTTTGATGGGCGAGAACTCTGGTTGTAAGCAATTTTTTTGAATGAAATTTTGAGGGTTTCTTCCTCTTTGAGATGCGCTTCCAGAGATTATTTTCGCTTGATTTGGAGTTGTGGGCAAAAAGTTACAAGCGTGTGAGTGGAGGAGGGTCTGCTGCCACCCAACGAAGGGGAACAGAGATTCGGGCGGCCACCAAAGTTTGTAGTTTTTGCGTCTTTCTTTGAAAATTTCAGGAGTTATAGAACTTTTGTTTAACTTTCCATAAACTTATCATTCAAGTTGATTAGAGTTGAATTGCAAAAGTTATGAAGGTTTGAAATTGTGAAGACCCGAGGCCATCCATTGAGAGGGCAGAGGTTTCAACAAGCATAACTTTTGGACAGTAGTTTAGAATGCTTTGAGATTTGAAAGGTGTGTGCACCATTGTTATAGCTCTCCAAAAAGCTATTACAATTAAGATTTGGAGTTTTGAAGAAGAAGTTATGAGCGATTGAATTTCTAGAAGGGCGGAACTTTGAACTCACATAACTTTCGGACAGTAGTTTAGAATGATTTGAAATTTGGAGGAGTGTTAGTTATTTGTATTAGCTTTCCAGAAAGTTATTAAACTTAGTAGTTGGAATTTTGAGTCATCTGTGGCACTTGTTTGAAAGTTACAGCCTTGATGGAAATTTTTCCATTGTGTTTTTGAACACTTCTTTTGAGTTTCTTAGTGTTTTTGAACACTTGAAGACTTGAAGACTTGAAGACTTGAAGATAAGAAGACATGAAGACTTGTGTGTTGTGGCTTGTGGCTTGTTATTCCTAGCCGGATTTGGAGGCTCGTTGTCTTTTTTTTGTTATTCCCAGCCGGATTTGGAGGCTAGTTCTTTTCAATTCTGCTTCGTAAATTTTGTTGCGGCGAAGTGGGGTTGATCACCCACACGGTCGTATTTATGTTGTTCCCACCGGTGAGGCGCGATTGCTAGTCACCGTGGGTTTGAATTTTAGGAGCCAATCTTTCGGACGGTTTCAGCTTGTGGTCTGGCCGTCCCGTTTTACCCGTCCGAGGCCGTGGGTTCTTATCAATTTACCTTTACACTTAACCCGTTTAGAGCCACCACAGGATAGGCCAACGGGGAGCTGTTTGAAGAGTCGAAGAGATGAAGATATGAAGAATTGAAGACACGACTGGACTCTCCTGCCATCTATTCCGGTTGCAGCCAGATTCCCCGTGAATTCTCAAAGCGCTCCCCTCTCTACACGACAGCGTTAGATACCAGATCTGCAGATCTCCTTACTAGTCGTCGCACCCCCCCAAAACCCAGATATTCATCCTTATTATTGAAAGACAAGTCTTACAAGCAACAATCAGCGCACCCACAATTTTGGCGAACAATCACACCAGCAGCAGAAGGAAGCAACAACACTTCACCACATCAGCGGCAGTAGACAACTACAACACACAGGCAGCAACAAAGTACACAACCCTGGAGAACGGCACAACAGCAGCAACAAGCAACAAGTATCACCTACCATAGTAAGTTTTTCAAACAATTGCTTTAAGATCCTTGCATTAACTCACTAGATCTATAGCCCACACACCTCCGATAAAGCACTCTTTGCAATACAAGTCTCTTAGTGATTTAACCTAATAAGTAGATTAGAACATTGATAGTGATAATACTAGACTATAACTCTTAAGCTGACCTAACCCTAGATCACATAAACCCTTAGCACACACATAGAAAGTTACACATCTATGGTAGTGCGCGGAAGTGCTGCACAAATTTCTCTGGAAAACTACAGGTATGCAGAAGGAAGACCAAGTACACAAGCCCACATTCCGGACTTGCACCTACACTTGAATTAAGTCCGAGAGAAGATCAGCGCCAACACTGTGAAGAACACCTGTGCTGAAGAGCCCCCGCAGAGACACTAGAAGTCAAGAAAACACTGCTGGACCAGCTCACTCGGAGACACATCAGCAGTCGACGTCAACAACAGGGAGAAGTGGACAGCAGGAAAGTGGACAGAAGGGAGCTGAGCAGGGCCGCCTCTTCACCTGCAACACAAGTTAACCTGACGTTAGATCCCAGAGCTCGTGATCCGGAGAACTGAATTTGAAAGACCAGCGACTTTAACAAGGAAATTCTGACCCCGAGAGAAGCCTCCAACCCTGACATCGAAACAAGACTCCTCAGTCCTGCTCGGAAGGTGCATCGACTCAGGTGTACCGACCTCCAACTCAGACATCATAACAAGACTCCTCAGGCCAGTTCAGAAGGTACATTGACTCAGGTGTACCGTCCTCCAAGTCGGACATCGAAAATAAGACTCCTCAGACCCGAAAGGAAGGTGCATCGACTCAGGTGTACAGACTTTGGCCCGAAGCCTCATATACCCTCAACTTTGCAAGAAGGTGCACAGACCAAGACGTAACAACTCAAGCACTAATCCAAGCACAATGCACAAGATCATCAACAACACAAGAACAAGAAACCAACTCGAGGAACACGAGCCCGCACCCGAACTGTGACGACACAAGATGAGCAGAGAACTCAACAGCCATAACCCGATCAGGAGATCCAGACAAGCGCCGAAGGCATTCAACAACCATCATCAACTCCAAAAGATAGTGGGAAGAAGAACAATGCTCACTAGAGATCAGGAAGAAGTACACAACAAACAACACCAACTCAAGACCGTAGAAGAGCAAGACCAACACAACAAAGAGAGGACCTCGGAGAAAACTAGCACCCAAGGAGAGAGAACCGGCAAGAGATCCCAGCCAGCCCAGCAACGCTACACGAACCCCTGCACGAGACTGAGAGTACTACATTGTGCCTGGAACATACCACGTTGTGCCAGGTTCGTTCGTGCCTAAGAATCGTGCCAGGTTCGTTCGTGCCTGAGAATCGTGTCAGGCTCTCTCACCAGCGACCTACTGCCAAAAGCCAACGAACCACTGTAGGGAGCCACGATCTACTGCAGAAGAGCCAACGACTACTGCTAAAAAATTTTGCGACCTAGTGCCGAGAGCCTGAGAACCATAGCAGCGAACAGCGATCTGCTGCCGGAGAACCAACAACCCAGTGCGAGGAGCCAACGACCACTGAGAGGAGCCAGCGACCCACTGCGAGGAGCCAACGACCCACTGCGAGGAGCCAGCGACCCACTGCGGGGAGTCAGCGGCCCATTGCGAGGAGCCAGTGACCCACTGCGGGGAGTCAACGACTCACTGCGAGGAGCCATCGACCCACTGTGAGGAGCCAACGACCCACTGCGAGGAGCCAACGACCCACCGCTGCGATCTAGCGACCTACTGAGGAGAGCCAAATCCTCCCATATAAGACTAAAGGTAAGCCCCCTCAAAAGGTACGTTGCTCACCTTCTTTCCTTTTTGTTAACAATTCTAAAAGCAAGATAAATAAGACAACAAGTAGTGATAATAATATGTCTATTACAAAACGAAACCTTAGGTTCGAGGAAAACATGGACATTGATGGAGTGGGGACAAGTTCAACAATAAATTGGAGAGAGAAAGGAATAAGAAAGAACATAGAGGAGAAAAATGGCAACACCAAGAAGAGCAGGAGCACACAGGAAGAGGTAAGCCAATCCCCTCCCCTTAACACAATGACCATGTCTCTAAAGTTTTGGCTAGGATTTGAAGACATGGAGCGCCTTGCAATTGAAGAAGGGCTAGAAGAACTCCTATATGACGAAAAGGTGGAAGACATGGTGACTAGAGGGTTCCTGGAACACGAGGCCAAAGAGTTCAAGATGTCAAAGGTGGCCTATCCAAGGATTCCCCAGCTCTACTATCCCATTGCACGAGCGGGAAGCGAGGAGCAATACTACAACATCACACAGATTCCCCAACACACCAAAGTCAACGGTGCCACAGGTTTGGCACATGGTTTCCATGTGGTTATCCACTTTGAACCCCCTGCCTCCATTCTATTGCATGATGATGTTCATAAAATGATAACACATAGACTAGATAACATGGACATTAAACTTGGAGAAGGAGTTATGGACCCAATCTATATACATTGTCATAGTGTTAAAAGAGGTGGGCAAAAGGGAGTGTGGACCGGCATGTTCAAACTTCACTTATTAAACCCCGGAACCGATGCTCTCATGTTGTTAAAAGGAATTAGACCTTTCATTCTTAACATAAACAACCAAAACACCATTGGAAAAGTATGTAAAGCTTACCCCCAAATTGCTAATGCTTCTAACCTCTCTGTGCAAGTGCGTAGTGACACATTGATAGGTATTTCCGCACACCAACTTTTCAAGGACATCCTCATCAACAGCTTCAAGCGTGGCCAAGACTATGAGATCACGGGAGTGACCAAGGGAGAAGGAGATCCCCACGCCTTCATTGCCACCACCACCCCTATACAAGCCTCCAAGATCCAACTTCAACACATCACCACCCACCACGAAGTCATCAAGGCAAGGAAGACATACAATGGTGGTCGTATGACCCCCGAGACTAAGGCAAGGAAAGATGCAATATCCCTCACCCTCTCTCCATTACCCCTTCTCATGAATGTGCAAGATGTCACTAGTGCTATCCAAAAAATCATGGGAGTGAATAATGTTAAGTCCTTATGGTTCCATAAGGAAATTGGAGGTAGGCACAATGGCAAAGCTAACGTGGAATGTGCTAACCCAATAGTATACAAGCAATTTGTTAGAAAACACTTCGACATTGGTGACAATTTCGTAGACTTCACTCCACATTGGAAGAGCTTGGAAGGCACACAACCCCCCACGGAGGAACAAATCAACGCATTTGGCTTCAACGACATCAATGCCGCCATGGTCAACACCGTGGCAACCTTCAAGATACAAGACACCCCGACCGCCATCACCAAGAAAGAGTTGAAGGAGGCCTTGGAAGAGAACAACAAGATGGTGATAGAAGAAAGCAAGAAGTACACCGACACCCTCCACAACTCCTTGATGGAACACCTAGACAAGATGGAGGAAGCCATGAATGCCACAAGACTTGCATTCCAAGCCATGAAAGGAAGAATGCCCCCAAGACTTGAAGATAGGTCGCCAAACATGTAAAGTTCAAAGACCTCAAGGTAATACATAGTTACCAATTAGTATTCAATACCCTACACATACTGTATCCTACTAGTAGAAAATACAACTACCTCACTAGTACAATACACATAGAAATCCTTACATACTTCAAAACTATATACAAACACTGTACGGTTTTTAATACAAATAAAAAATACACACTACACTACGAGGACGCCTACATAATACCCAAATACCTCCCCATATACCAAACAAATACTAAATACTATATTCTACATACAAAATACATACACCATAAGGACTACTACCCCAACTACTACACCTACTATACCAATTACGAATACCAAATAATAAGTACAAAAAACTATATAAACACATACACACAAACACACAAACATAAATACAATTCCATAAGACATTCCCAAACAAATACACAAAAAACCACATACTTAAGAATTCCAAAAAACACGTATACAAAAACACAAACAAAAAGGACAAAAAATCATAAATACACACACAAGTACTTGCGCATAAATACACGCACATATACAACTATACACAAAACATTAAAAAAACAACAAACAAATATAAACAAAAAGCTATACCATAACATAAACATGAAAAAACAACAAAAAAATACAAACATAAACAAAAAAAAAACACAAAAATACAAACATAAACAAAAAACATCGAAAAATACAAACGCAAGTAAAAACAAAAAAACACGTAAAAACACAACCACACATAACATGCACAACAAAAACAAAACTACCACCATAACTACAAGACAAGACATAATCCCATGCTATAATATAGAAATAAAAACTAAAACACCAAAAATCCGATATACAACCAATATCCCTAAGCTCGCCATAACTACAAATATAAATCCAAAAACCCCCCAGAACGCAGGGGTACATAAAATTCCAAAAAAATACAACTCTAAGACCAATAGAAAACACCAAACAATATCACAAAAAGGAATTACTAGAAAACATACCACTAATCCCAAGCACATAAAGCTACTACTAATTTTAAGCGGAGACATAGAGACCAACCCGGGACCCATGCCTAATATACTAAAAAGACACCCTACATCACATAAGAAAAATGCCAAATTATACTTCATACTTCATACCATAAAATTCCAACCGGAATATAAACACATTGCAAAAACCTTCGCACCCTTCTTCAAAAATACACATACATTACACCACATACAAAACACTACACACCCAAACATTGCCCAATACATACAACAAAAAAATACACACCCACCACCCCACATCCTATATGCCCTAATAGTCACTACACATCCACATATAGATGAATGCAACTATCTCCTAAACCCACAAAACTCAAACACAATCACATGGACCAACACACTACTACAAACTCTAATAAATCTAGAAAACCCCCCAGAACGTCACATACACATCACGCACCCCTATATAAAGTTTCTTGAAGACAACCAAAATATCATAAACCATGAAACCTCAATACATAAAAACCTATACGATTTTCTACATAGTCAAAACATACCTCCCTCTAATGAAACAATAAAACTAAAATTCCTGTACCTTCTCAACAACCTCATAAATGAATTATTAAAATGCTTAGACCCTATTTCAGAATACACCCGTCCCCCACCACCACCTCCCGACATCCCTCCACAAAACCAAAACAACAATATAAACCAAGAAGATACATACATAATCACATGGAATGCCTCCTCACTAAACACCGCCCTTCCTAGTCTACAAAATTTAGTCACAAACACAGACACACCACCGGCCCTCATAGTTATACAGGAAACAAAACTTACCTCCACAAAATCTACAAAATATATACAAAATATATTTCAAGACTATAAACTCATCTTTAACAACACACTTACACTCACTAGATGCATCCAACAAAGAAGACCATACACACCAGGTCGGGGTGGACTCCTCACATTAATACACAAAAAATATGCCTTCCCGGGCAACATCAACAAAATCCCTACCCCCATGCATATATCACCCTACATCCAAATAATCAAAATCACTAACCACCCACTACAACCTTGGTTAATCTTCCACATGTATATGCCATCCCACCTCGAAGATACTAGATATATCATAGACATACAAAATACTATTACTTCTCAAATTAATAATAACCCTAATCACACATATATACTATGTGGAGACTTCAACAGAGACATAGCACTAATAGGTCGCCAAAATGGAAATCACAGCACCCCTCCTCAAAACATTGACTATCAATGGCGTCATTTCACAGAAAACCTAAACTTCACTTATATCCACACTAACACACAATTCTCTAGACAAGGTGGATGCAACTACATCGATTGGAGTCTAATAGACGGTTTTTATATAAATACAAACAATAATACACAATACACCTCTACAACAAACATTGATGATACTCTCAACTCGGACCACTGGCCCATACGACTGCACATACCAGACAACACATTAATCAACAGAACTCCCACAATACCAAATAATGACACAATACGAATACTCAACCCTATACCAAAAGATAACATAGAAAAATTCAACACAAAATTTTTTGAAGAAAATTCCATGCAAATAGATTCTCTCACAAACACCCTCGAAAACAATAGTCAACTATCACAAATACAGTGGCAAGAAGCATGCCACGTCCTAGACACACTCATCAATAAAATCTCTGACACAATAGAACAAACTTGTAAAGCTCACCCAATACCTATTATGACAAACATAACCTCTCAACAAGGCGGGTATCTCCCCCGCAAACTTTCAAAAACTTCGAAACAACACCTCACTACATACCATATTATAAGGAAAACCATTAGAATCGTAAAAAACAACCCCCAATGGCGTAATCACCCCATATGCAACGAACTATTAACCCTGCAACACATCCAAATCCCCACTCCACCACCGCCGGACCTACCCCACGATACATGGATAAATGACATTGCGCTAATTGCAAAAAATGCCAACACACAAGCCCGTAAAATAACCTCAACATATGCCAAAGATAACATTAAGAAAGCCATCTCAAAATACAGACAACTACATGAAATTAGCCCCAAAAATTCAACAGAAAAGTCTTTAAAAACCTTGAATCACCGCCAATGGACTGTATCACAAACCAATACAATAATATTCTAACGAGCCTTGAAGACATCGCGAATGAAATATTCAACCAACAAACAAAAAGTAATAGGCCAACAGTACCAACATGTAACTATCAACCACAACACCCAAATGAATGCACATGCGTTGTACGCCAATACCCATGGCATGACCTTGATGGATTTACTCTTGACAAACGCGGCGAACCAGAAATCCCACTACATAAATACTTTAATATAGCCACATATGACACATGTCTCAAGAACCTTGGTAACAACAAAGCCCCAGGCCCAGACCACATACCTAACTCTATACTCAAAAACAGGCCCCCAAGATTTCATAGACTATTATTCCTATTCTTCTCTCAATGCTACAAACAAAAACAAATACCAACGTCTTGGAAGTCAAGTACAACAATTCTACTCTACAAAGAAGGAGACCCATCTATTCTACCTAACCATAGACCAATTGCACTAGCTAACACAATATATAAACTCTTCACTAGTACATTCACCTCTATACTATCTTCATACGGTGAAAAATTCAAAATCCTACACGATAGCCAAGAAGGTTTTAGAGCAGAAAGAAGTACCGCACGACAAATACAAACTATAATAGCCGCACTAGTAGATGCATGATTTACAAACCAAGATATATACATACTATACATTGACTTCAAAAATGCCTTTGGCTCAATAGACCATGCTAGACTACTAGCAATAATGATGGACCTTGGATTCCCAAAAGATGCAACTACTCTTGTAGGAAACATATACTCTCAATCGTCCACCTGCTATATCGGAGAACACTTCGGGAAAACAAAACCCATACCCATTCAAAGGGGGACTATACAAGGGGATACCCTTAGCCCATACCTATTCATTATATTCCTAGAACCACTACTCATATGGCTAGAACGAGGCAACAATGGATATACTTTTGGCACATCACAAGTCACAATAAACTCTGCCGCATACGCGGATGACCTAGCCACCATAATCAACAAAATTAAATCTATTCAAACACAACTAGATAAAATTGATAGATATTGTAAATGGACCGGTATGAACGTAGGAGTCCCAAAATGTGCCGCTACAGGATGCCCAAATAAATCCAAACTAAATCCTACCACTTTCAAAGCATTAATGCAAGCTTCTAACATCAGTTATCACAATCAACCAATCCCTATACTACATCAAAACGAACCATACATATACCTAGGTACCAATCTTGTCCCATCTCTAAAATGGAAAATCCAAATCCACACTACAACAACAAAACTTATCAAACAATGCAATGAACTAACAACATGTCCGGCCACCATGAAACAAAAAATAAAAATGGTGGATACTGTTATACGCCCAGGCGTGGCATATAGTTTCTACGGTGTACCATATTCTATGCCTGCCATCAAAAAACTGGACAAAAAAATAATAGCCATACAAAAAACAATATGTGGATTACCAAAATGCATGTCAAATGCAATTACCCAACTCCCACACAACCTATTTGGGCTAGAAGTTTTCTCCTTTAAAAACGCATATCTCCGTTGTATAGGTGAACAACTACAAAATGCCTTAAATGATAAAGGTAGACTTGGAAAAATATACAACGGACTCACCCATTATGTCCTTGCCCAATATGGAGGTGCTGAAAACATACCTAGAATTAAAAAAAGTGACTGCTTAAGATCTCCTATAACACGAACATTCTTCCTATTAAAACACATAGCTGAAATCCACCCTAAAAGTACGCTCCCAAACTTCCTCATTAACCCTACATCACTAGAAATGATATGGCAACAAGAGACATTGAACCACAACACAATAAATACCCACCTCTCCCAAAAACTTCTAAAAAACTCCTCTCAAAAAATATCTTTAAACTAAGCCAAATTACTCTACCCAATGGCACACACATCATGAACAATGAGGACTTCAAAACATACCACCTCACCCCATCCAAATTACTAAAAAGTGCTCTAAACATTGCCAAACAACTCTTTTGCCACCCAACATGTCCCACCACATGCCCTCCTCCTTGCAATATACACCCATACTCCCATATACTTCTAGAACCATTCATCACAATCAACAATAACATCACCCCAAGAAACATCCCCCCACCAATCTACCCCCCCCCACCCTCCTCACCCACATCACCCCCGACCTCCAACATTCATCCCCAAAAGTCCTACCAACTACCCCATTAGTAACATTATACACCATAAACACATCCAACACAAAGATACAAATAATATACAAAATACCTACACAAAATATTTGTGCCAATGGCATCATAATGACAACACATACAACAAATGGCTCCCCCAAAGAGCCCTTTTCCCTCGACATAACACCAACACCTCCACACACAACATCGAAAAACTAAAACAATACTACCAAAACACTCAAAACAAAATTTACTCAGATGTCATCCTAGCTCACCACCCCCACGAACAATCCCCAGACTCAAGATCCGTAACACCACCAATAATTATTCCACTCCTAAAAACACATACATTAGAATGCAACCCCGAAAATGACATCCTTGCATTCTCAAACACAATCAAAATTGACAATAACCAAGCACATCTTTACGAAGAAAATGGCCGACATTTACACACTATCCCCGTCACTAGACTTCATTGGTTATGGAATCAATACAACACAAAACTACAAACTCCTACATACATCGAACCAAAGATCCAATCCTTTGAAACCAAACTAATCTGGCTCTACCAAAGGTATAGATACCGAATACCAAAAAACGACCCCCTCAAAAATGCGCAATACACAATACCCACACCCATTTTAGACTCACTAATCTCAAACTTTCACATAGAACAATCATATTTTTCCTCTCCAGTCACCTGCTCCATAAAACTAAAAAAAAAATTCACCCTTTGAAACAGACAAAATATTCGGATCCTTGGGAAAAGCCTTTGGCTACAAATGGACCGGTAAAGGGATAGCTCACCCCCACAATGAGAAAGAGATAGAACAAGCACTACACCGGGCTCGACTCGCCGCCAAAAATGATCCAATTAATACTAACACGATCATCATCATACCAAACAACAAGTGGTACCAAAACAACAACCAACACTCAAACCCATTCCCAAACTCCCATATCATTGCAATATTCGAAGCAGACTCAATACCATACGAAGAACCTACCATCCCACCCGAGCTAAACAAACCCCAAATCGAGCCATCTACACTATGTCAAATACTATGTGTCCACCATCAAAATCAAACCCTTGGCACCCTTGAGCAACTTGCCGAACTTACCTCCATAGCAGAAAATTTAAATATATAAAAATTATACACAAAACTGACCTCACCGACACCCCCACAAACCCCTGTTAACCGTAGTAAAAATTGGTCAAAACTAAACTATATCAACAATACACTAAACTACCTAGTCACATCGCCCCCCCTCCCAAACTACCCAAATCACACCACACCAAAATTTAACCCCGCATACGATTACTACACCGATGGCTCCTTTAAACCACCAGAACAAATTAGTCCAGGATTTTGGAGAAGAGAAAAAGCTGGCTATGGCATCTACAACTCTATCAAAGAAATCATGCTAGCCAAAAGACTCCATGGACTACAAAATATCCTCAGAGCAGAACTCATGGCCATTCACAAAACATTACAAATCATCACAACAAAATACAAAAATGAACTTGCACATATATTCACCGATTGTATAAATGCACTCTATCTAATAAACACCCAAATAATAACACACCCTACCCTTCACAATAGCCACCCCGACCAAACCATATTAACATCAATGGTCCAAATGTTACAAAACCGTACACAAATCACAATCCTTCACAAAGTAAGAGCCCATGCCAACATTGATGGCAACGAACAAGCAGACAAACTTGCAAAAGAAGGCCGAGAAAAAACACACAAAAACGCCAAAGACCCTCATGAACATGCCCATGCCACCCCATACTACTTTCAAAAAGAAGATTGGCCTTCCAAAGAAGATACCCCCGACAAAGGCCCAATCAGATTTCTGGGCAAATATCTCAAAAAACAAGACCTCTACAACAACCTTGACACAATCTCAGAAAATATTCCTAACATAGAAAAATGGACTAACAATAACGACATAGATAATGAACTCTCTACAAACTTTGGAAAAACCCCATCATCTCAGACTCACAAATAACATGCCTCATCAAATTCCGTACGGGTCAGTATATGGGAAACGCTCGCAAACAACTCTTCTTTGGAATAGAAAGATTTCCATCCATAACATGCCCCATATGCCCCTCAACGGACCCCGACACATGGCTTCATGTACTACTCAAATGCCAAAACCACCACATTCACTCTCTAATTATCAAAAGACATAATAGAGCGGTATGGGAAATCCGAAAACTAATCACCTCCTACAAAAAATCGAGATGTTTCATACTAATGAACGTCGGCACTTTTAATAACAATCCACAAGAAAACACGGTCCCCCCATGGCTACTTCCATGCTCGTGTATGACCCAAAGATGTCAGTGCAACGCTAGGCTCAAACCGGACATTCTTTGTGTCAAAGGTTTACCATACAATGATCCACCACCCGAGAACATCAACCAAGACTACACCATTCAATTCATCGAATTTACATATTGCAACGATAGATTCTCCCCGGAAACAATACAAAACAAAATAGACAAATACCAACCCCTCATAAACGACATCATTGCCCTCGGTTGGAAAGTGGACCCCCTTATTGTTATCACATCCGGCGCTCGTGCCACCACCTTTATCCCATCTATGAAAACTCTTGAAGATACCTTCAAAATACCCATTGAAACAATTAAAACCACCTTTAAAAACATTAATACGATCGCTATTCAATATGCCATGTCCATTTTGCTACATAAACGTAAAATTGAAAACAACCAAGCCCTCCCCGATATACAAGACCCCCCTTAAATGCTTCTCCGCCGAGACTTATCATGATTGGTTGGTTTTGTTGTTTCGACGACTTGCTTAGTCAGTTGTTGGGTTGGTTGTTTGTGTGCTTGGTTGTATCTGGTCACTTGTTACATAGTGTCTACCCTCGAGAGGGGGAAGTAGTTCCAGTTTACTAATTCTTTGTCCGGTGGGCATGGTCTTAGTAGTGGAACGAACAGACACTTTATTCACGCCGGCTCCTTCGGAGACCGGCGTTCTTCTTCTTCTTCTACACATAATTCTCTTCTACTTTTGATACGCTAAACGCACACGAGAAAAAAAAGTTAATATTCCAATCTTTACAAAAGTTCACAAATAGTGTAGTAGTTCACATTTAGTGTACTATTCTATCACTACACTAATTGCGTAGTTGACAATTACTGTACGGGTTCGTATTTAGCGTCTACTACACTAAATGAGATTTTTAGTGTAGTATGAATCATTCAAAAAACTCACCATTCAATAGAAATCCTATTTTAAAGAATATAGTGTAATAATAAATGAGTTCAAAAGTAAGGTAAAAATAGATAGAAATAATATCAAAAAGGTCAAATAAAGATACAATAGAGTTTTCTTGAAAGTCACCAAAATACATTGGATAGTCACCCCAAATCTTAGGGTCTTATGTTAGTAATTGGGACCACATGCACATAGTGACTTGGCTTGGGAAAGGTGTGGGGGAACATTAGTCAACTCTTCGAGAACTTAGGGTACTATGGGGGAGCTTTAGCTTACATGGAGTAGGGCCCAAGAGCATTGATTGCCAAACTTTCCATTGGAGCAGGAAAAAGGGAAATGAACTTTTTCATGCTCTCTTTCTTTCCGTTTTTAAATCTCACAAGGTCTCGCACCATATTCCTCATGGCTTGCCTCTTTGGGAAGCACTTTCAAGAAAACTCTACTATATGTACTAAACAAAGATGCATTAGTCCTGAATTCCTAAAGGACCAACTGTCCCCCAGGGTCAAATTGGATTTTGGGCATGTACCTTAAATTTGACAAAAATTCCTTTTTTACTGAAAATTTTATACTAGATTGCTTCTAATAAGAGTTATGCGGAAGTATTTTTATTATTATTTTTGGATTTGCAGTTTGAACGTTAGTACCACTCAAAGTAAAAAATGGGGACTCCGGGCAGCTCCAAAATTTTGACAGAAGTTTCTATTGACATTGAGATTTTTCACACTTATAAAGAATATTACCTTCTTTGGAAATTTTCAAAAAAAATTCTTGTCTTTGGTGGAAAAAGGCATTTTATCCCAAGTCAAACATTTTCACACATGTCGGGCAATGGGGGAAAAAAACTTCATCTTTCCTACATAAAACCCAGAGATCTTCATTTTTTTCGCTATTTATTTTTTCAACAACAATATGTGGTGAAAAAATTCTTATTGATGGTTTGGATTATCATTCGAAAACATACGTAGTTCACAAAAAAATAAAACGTGAAATGGCAATTTTTGAACCTCCACTCCTTGCACACTTGTTTTGAATATGCTACACCCCTTTTTTACATCCAAAAATTGGTGTGTTGGGAAATAACATCATGCTTAAGACAATGGTAAAAGGTTTAGACCTTGTACAATGCAAAAATTTGATACAAAGTGAAGTCAAAGTCTGCTGATCTACTCAATGCAGGGAAGAAAATGAACCATTGTTTTGACTTTAAACACTATAATCTATCAATATGTGCAGTGGATTGCAACCAAAATTTTATGGCATGTTTATATAGAAGTCTTTTTAAAGATATTACGGTTGAAAATCCAAAATACACTTTAAAAATGAGATTTTCATGCCTCTTTTAGGCAGTGGCAGTTTTGGACTGATTTTAGAGCGAAAGTAGTTGTGGTCCTTTAGGGGTTAAGAATAAAAGAGTTGGATGGTCTTAGAATCACTATTTTAGAACTAGTTTTAGTTCTATTGAGGATAAGAAAGAGGAGTTCATATTGTACCATGTATCTTAGCTGCTTATTTTTCTTTAATCTAACTATAGATCTTTGACCTATTTAGAAGTTAGAACTTATCGTATCGATTTGAAAATGAAATATATACCACACTCATGATATTTTGCCTTACTTTTTAAAGTGTTTCATCCTGAAGAGTTTTAAAATGAGTGGAATGATCATTAATAGATGATTAATTTGGGTTCATTCTTGAAGGTTGAGAATTTTTGGACAATTTTTTTAAAAACTTTCTAAACCCATTTCATTAGCTTGTAATGTTAGAGAAAATATAAAAAATTAGACTAAGAAATATTTCCATCAAAAGAAATTGATCATCTTATTCACAACATTGTAGCAAATGTTGATTCAATCAAATAGGAGAAAAAGATGAGAACAAAAGTGGATGAAGCACAATACAACACTACACCATAATTGATGTATATATATTAAAATCTCATTGTTTTCTATATTCATAATTTTCTTCTCTCTATTCATCTTAACATTTCTTTTGGATTTAATCACTTTCAAATAGTGTTATGTTTAGTTGCTGATATATTGGTGTGATTATTTTGTATTCTTTATGGTCAATGTGAACCTAAAACAATTTGGTACACTAACATATGAATCCAAATGATTGGAAATAGAAGTTTTTTAATATCTCAAAATCATAGCATATATACACTTATATTTCTCTGAATAAAAGTATATGATATGTGTATATTGGTACAATTTCAAATATTTGTTTCACAAATGAAAATCTATGAACCCAAAGTTTATAGACACTGAATTTGACACTCTAAGGTTAATGTTGTTTTTAAATGGTCAAAATATCAAACTTCCATAATTTCAGATGTTAACTATTAATGATTTTTTTAATTATGAAGGAGCTAGTTTTCACACCATCAAACCACACTATGGTAAATTTTAAATTATAGCTATATTAATCCATATAAAATTTAACATAAGTTTGTTATTATTCATTAACAACAATAGTATATCAAATAAATATGAATGTATGCAATTATAGATTTTTGGAAATATAGTCTAACCTTGATAATATGACACCTCCACTTTAAAACGTGATATAAACAAGGTATGACATATTTGATAATATCACATTTCAAGGATTTATGTATACTGTGATATTATCAATAATAAAGGTAGAAACAAAAAGAAAAATGACAAAAATAAAGGTAGAAACAAAACTTTGTCACACCTAGTATCATATTACACCTAATATCATGTCACACCTCATAGTAATCTCTTCGTAACATAATTGCTATCAACCTCCTCATTGCAAAATCATACCTCCCCATTGCAAAATCTCAAACCAAATTTTTTCACAAACACAAATCAGTCACCAAAACCAAAAACGACATGTCTACAGTCATCTCCTTTGATGCAACTTTGATAGGAAACAAGTGAATCAAGGAGATCAGCCACACAAACAAGCCCTCATGGTTTGCAAATGATGCATTGCACTTCCCATGTTGACAAAAGTTTTGAACTATTTTCCAAAATCCTAATTCAAAAAACGGATTTGGAGACAGAAATATCGGACTAGACTTTCATTTACATAATATCATAAATACTTACATTTACAACACAACGTCATCGCCCTTCCTTTCAGGGCCATAGTTTGGAGCACCGATTGTAGAGAATTGGATCAAGGACCAAAATCTACCACAGTCTAAGTTTTTCACCTGGAAATCAACAGTAGTTGTAGATACTTTGGTCTTCGGTCCCAGGTCATTGAGGCACCACAAATCAGGCGACGGAACAAGTCAGTGAGGGCCAATTTTACTAGGGCTAGTTTTACTCAGACCATCGACTGTAGACAAGTTTGTAAGACCAAGAAACGGCTCGTCTCAATTCCTCTCTCTGATACCACATGACAGACAACTTATATAAACAAGCCACATCATACCACGATTCTTGCATGAGGCAGCAGATGAGCGAGATGATGCAAGCGAAGAAAGCGGAAAGATGCACACACAGATAGATGCGGACCTCAATGTACACCGAAAATGTCACCTCAGTACCTGCCGGAGTTAGGGACAAACTTTGGATTAAGTAAAGGTGCTTGACACAAGTGGGCCCGGGCAACACATGGGCAGCCACGTTGTCCGCTACCTCCTTGGTGAGACGATGAACTCGATCATGCAGGAGTTTGGTCTTACACATGTAAGACCACCTCCCTTCCAAGAGATCACGACTAGGATTAGCAAGATCAGAAGGCGGTACAGACGTGGCTCAAAGGCGCTTGGGCCTTGATGCAAAATGAAACTTCCCTAACGATGAGATTAGTTTGAGACAAATCAGGATCTCAGGTGCAGTGGATGAGATCATATGCTGGAACAAAAAATCAACCACCTCAATGAGCTCTCGGGAAAGTTTAATCTAAACCGCTTTTCATGTACGTCCCTTTTACTCACCAAGTAGGAACCAATCCAACGCGCCTGAAACTTGCCCTTCTTCTCGCACCTCTTGTCCTTCCGGTATGCCACTGAATCACTCATCTTGACCTCTTGTGTGTATCTCATACGCTTATCGCGATTGCCCTTCTACATGTTGTGCGCCTTCGTGATATTTGTGTGGGCTTTTTGGTGCACCTACTTGTAGTATGTCAACAATGTGTTCACGTGAGCTTCGAGATCAAGAGGCGTATGAAGCGGAGGGGTAGGAATATATGGCAAGCGCGACTTCCTCGCATACAACATCTCAAAGGGAGAGAAGTTGGTGCTCGAATGAACACTAGTGCCGTACGGAAAGGTGATGGCTCGGAGAATCGTGTGCCAATGTTCATCATAGAGCCCATTTTTCTCAATCAAATAACATAGCGTTTGATTGAATCTCTCTGTGAGGCAATTGCATTGGAGATGATATGGCGTAGTCGTGTTGTGCTTGACACGCATTTGGATGGCTACAACGTCCATTAGCGCATTGCAGAACTCCGCTCCATTGTTAGTGAGAATTTCTACCAGGCTGTTGTGTCGCATCGTAACTCCTTTTTAGATTTCGCGCCTGTAGGATTTGACGAACCTCTCAATGTGGAATACACCTGAGGATTGCAGTTTTTCCCTCCCGACTCTTTTCCCTCCCATCAATTTTACCTCACAACTTATTTCCCGGGCAGAGCAAAAATTTCTCATGAACTTTTAAAACATTTCCTTCAAGAAAACATTATGATGAGAAGCTCTTACTCGCCTGATACCTCCTTGTCACGCAGGGTATCAACCAACACAAAGACCTAACTGTACCGGATCAATGGATGTATTGATACAGTGGCTGGCTAGGAAACAAAAGTATAGCTCGTTCCAAATACAACTGACTTGACATCAATCGTCGAGCAATTCATGTTCAATCGACGGGCAGGTGCCCGAAATCTAAAAAGGAGTTACGCAACAAGAGGCCTCTGGTTTGGGCATCAGGGAATGGAAGGTACTCTTCCTTGTCGGGCCAGGCTCCGCCCTTGCCCTCCTCGTCAGAGTACCTTCCATTCCATGAGGCCCTCACCCAAAGGCCTCTTGCTATACATTATCTTATGGTGGAAGAATTGCGCCATGTTCTTGCGATTCTTGGACACTAATTATGGCATTAACTCGACCCACTTAGTGAAGTAGTGAGTAGCCACAATAACGTACATTTGTCCTTTGGCTGTGGAAAGGACGATGCTACTTGCCTGCGGTGAGCGTTGGTTCGTGAGTGCAAAGCGCAAAAACGGTTATGACTTTTTGTTTGTGACTTATTGATAAAAGTATAAGTAAAAGTAAAAGGTGAAGGTAAAGTGCAAGACGGTATGGCCCTATAGCCGTGGATTTTGGTTCAATGAAGGAAATTTTGTTGTCGTATAATTGTACCAGTTGGAGCTTTGATTCAAAATAGAGAAGTCATTGATTACAAATGGATGTAATAATATCCTATGCCTGTGAAAGGGTCAATGTACTAAATCATGTAATAAGTACCTTATGGCTGTGGAACTTTAGAAGGGTGTATGTACTACATCATGTAGTACATTTCCTATGGCCGTGGAAGGGTTATTGTACTAGATCATGTAGTAACTTAGGTACCCTATGGCCGTGTAAGTCTCAACTAACTTCTTCATGGAGTGGTGCATGGAAGTAGTTGAGGTTTAGGTGGTAGTAAGACAATAATGGATATAGAAGTAACTCATTTAAATTTTGAAGAATTGATGTTAGACCTTATACAAATAACAGCTAACAATAATTGATTTCGAAAGTAATTGTTTGTGAAGTAATTCAACTGAATCTATAGTAATTGTTTGTGAAGTAATTCAACTGAATCTATAGTAATTGTTTGTGAAGTAATTCAACTGAATCTATAGTAATTGTTTGTGAAGTAATTCAACTGAAACAGTAAACAAGAAATGATTTGGTATAAAGGTTCAGGGTTCTCATTTCTATCACAATGATGAAATTTTTACCTCATATTAGAAGAGCCAAATTATGGTGAAAAGAATCCCAAGCCATTGAAGGAAATCAATATCGATCCAAAATAACCACAAAGTTTTAACAAACAAGTGAACAAATCATGACCACTAGAGTGAAACTTCAATTCTGTGTGAATAGAAAAAAAAGCACTTAACCCTAGAAGATCAATTTGTCCTTGCGGAAACATATTGATTTTAGACAGGTTCCGAATAAGTTCTCGGATTTTTAAGTAAAAAAGAAATATGGGTTCCTCTGATGTGGAATTTTTTCATTTAATTTTTGGACATACAGGGAAAAAGTTATGGTGCTTGAAACATAAAAATGATTTATTCTTTTGGCACTTGGACAGGGTCGTAATGAGATGAATGGTGTCTCTGTAGAATTGACAACTGCACTATTTCTAGTCGGGTAGATGTGAAGAAAAGTACTTGGCAACTATTATTGATGAAACTTAAAAAATTGGAAGAAATTAAAGAAAAATCTTTTCCGGAAAAATACATTTCTCTATTGTTAGATGAGTCCAAATAATTCAATTCACAGTTCACAGAGAAATTCTTGGAATTCGTCCATTTGGAATGGTTCACGTGCATTTAGGACACAATTACTTTTTAACATGAAAGTGTAACGTGATAGAAGATGATCATAAATAACCAACGGTTTAGAAAGTGAAAAGAAAAATGTTCTATGCCAAAAAGAGTAGATAATGTGGTCCAATCAGAAAGGAAAATTGAATAACTCAATTCAATTGAAAAGGTTTAGAACTACCATAGCTTAGAACTGTCAGATAATGATAAAAGCATAAGGACCTCGACGTCGGCCTTAGCGTCAATATATTTTAGAACACGTCTATTAAAACGATGAACCTGTGAACCTGAATTTGGAGAGGATGCGTTTGCGAGCATATGCGCAATTGTAGCATTCCAAGGAGCCATGGCAAAGTCTCTCATTGGCAAAACGATCTTCGCAATTAGGCTGATATAGGAAAAATAGGATGAGAATATTCAGACAACATTAAATATGTAGCATGCAAAGAATTGGTCTAATGTGGCTGCCAGTTGATTCACAATTGAACACTTATTTAATCTATTCTTCTTCTTCACTTGGCAAAGTGGAGGGTCAATTTCAATGACAGGCCGCACCACAGAGGTGGCTGCAATCACTTGAAACTAACACAGAAGGGAGGACATGCAGATACGACTTGAATTATTCATTGAAGACCTCATCGTCTTTGTCTAAGGCAACAATATGGTTGCCAATTGACTGACATGCTCAAACTGAGTTACCTACGTCCATGAAGTACATTGTTAGACAAGAGCTTCATCAGGGATGGGGAGGTCCAAATTTGTGTCTGGATTCATCATACCGATTGAGGCAAATGGATCAAGGACAAGTGCTCCCGGCTTTGTGAGTGCAACAATGAGCATATGCAAGAATACAACATCTTTCTCTTGGGCGCCCCTTTAAGGGATATTGTTGTTCATTGTCGGCAACTCTGAAATTGGAAAATTGAAGAGCAAATCCGATCCCGCAACTCCTAGGCCAACCTTAGCGAGATTCTCATCCACTACAATTGTGAAGCGGTTTGAATCCATTTTATTGTGCACAAAGAGCCAAATCCGAAACCTCTGCATCTGGAAAGCTGCAAAAAAGTCAAGGTCAGCAGGATAGTAAAGATGCAAAAGCAAACAACCCCAAGAAGATTGATGGTACTCAAGTATCTGGTAACCTCTCATTCAGAATGAAATGTTACCTTCATTGGGGGATTGATTGGCGAGGAGAAAGGAAGGTCATTGACTCTCCACCATTCTCTATGAAGTTCAAAATGGTAGCCCTTCGCGTATGAAAGAACTTTAGTGCAAATGTGGGGGACTTTCGGGACTGTCACTGGCAATCCTCCACTGTGAAGGAAATGCTCTGAAAACTCAAAATGTGGCTTGACATCTTGCTAAAATTTTTGTTCCAGGGGAGAACACCGTAGCAATTTGGAGATACATTGGAAATCACTAGGCCATCCTTGAATTTGCAAGGATGAGGTCAAAACCATTGTGAGGGCAAAATTTTGATAGAGCGGAGTCTGCAGTTCGTGTCTTCAGTTGCACAATTGCATATGCAATGAATTCAAGCGGGTTATTGATAACAAATCAACAATTTTCAAGGCAAACAGAGAGCTAACAAAGGCCAACAGAATTGGATAGATATCGCTATAGCTTTTGAAGAAACAACCTAAGTGCTCAGGTTCAAAATAACATAAAGAGACGAGTAAGGATGATTACAGATAATGCAAAATTGTTTAGCCGAGCCAGAATGGGATGATGGTCCGACAGCATCTCCATCATCCTGGAGATTGAAGTGTTGGCTACAAAGACCAAGGATGGGCTCAACAAAGCTGATGTAGACGACGACTTCCCAGACAAAACTTTTCACTTCGGTTTCTACATTGTTAGAAACCAAGGACTGAAACTTTCACTTGCAAAGGTTGAAGGAGATGCCTTGGTAAAGGCAACTCTTCTTGGAGAACTAGATCGAGCCATTGCATTGAGAACTTCCATGTCACACTCAAAGATGGAAGAGGTTACTGCCGCCTTCCTGGAAACGGTATCCATAGCTTCAAATGGCATCCTCATCTGTGCATCGGGAGCCTCAGCAGTTGCGATGGCAACTATTATGACATTGGCTGCAACTTATTTCTTCGCCATAGCATCGGCCTCAGTTGCAGCTTTCTTCTTCGCAACATCTTCTTCTTGAACCTTTTGCTTGGAGCCCCTTCTTTTCTTTGCTTGAGTTTTAGTGGCAATGGTTGTAAGATCAACTTTGGTACCAACCAAGTCCGGTTGGATACTATTCCTCAGGTCAATGTCAAAGGAAGGCGGCTTGGTGAGTAGACAGTCAATATACCACCCACATTTCATCCAATGCTTTTTCTTCCACTTCGCAGCAATGTCGTCAGTAATCATGGAGTTCTCAGCATTCCTGTCAACAAAGCAAGTGAAAAAGTTGAAGACTTTGTTGTAGCCTTCCTAGGATACAAGACGTACATAAAATACCTATATAACACCCGAGAAACGGCTTGTGATAAACCAACCTGCTATTCCGAAGGGAAATTCCTGTAAATGCGCTTCCCTGAGAACTCCTCCTCAAATACTCTTGTTCAAGAAAGAAGTTCTTTGATGTTTGCCAGAAACTCACGCACGTTGGGGCGAGTTTATACAGCTCTCGGACCTATGTACACAAGAAAGGTGAGTGAAAACTCCACTCGATTCTCGGAACACCTCGACAACGCAGGTGCATATGCTGCCTTGCAGAGGATGCCATTTAAATCTAAAACAATATTCAGCCATTTCAATAGCCGGATGTTCTAAACAACAAACAGACTCCTAGAAGGACGGTCCTGGTATAGGGCGAACACAAAAAGAAGTCAATGGGAGGAAACATATGAAGTTACTTGATGAAATGCAGATAGAGCAACATAAAAAGGAATTGTCACTGATTGCATGAATTCCACTCCACATAGCAAATGCTAGAAAACTTTCATTTTGGGGATGGTGAACAATGTCATCCAAACTCATATGAGAAAACAATTGAGTAAAATTAAATTGTTGAACAATTTGATAGATAATGAACAAAATACTTTTATAGAAATGTTCATTTGCCCTATTGTACATCAATAACTATAAGGGTCCAACACCTCCAAGCCACCACAAATACATATAAGACCTACTATGACTGACACCGTCATAAAAAAAGGCACGGCTAGAGCACATCATGAAACCATGAAAAGAGACCAAAAATGCTAGCCAACCTTATTCTCCTCAAAGGCAAGCTGCCCGGGACCTTTAGGAGACGGCTCGTAGTCTGCTCAAACCTCCTCCACCATGCAGACATCTTCTTGTGCCAAAGGCTCCTCAACCCTACAGGTCTCTCCGATGCACTCTTTGGATTGTTGGAGACAAGCAGGTGATGGCTGTAGCAACAAACTCGGAGCAGACGGAGCACCATGATCATCATCCATTGGCTCAAGACCACCACAAAAGGCACCCGTGAAGGCCACCAGATTAAGGACAAGGTGACGGGGACTTCTATCCTCGTGTTGAGGATACTCCACACACTCCCTTGCCGACAAAGATGGCTCATCATGAGCAACCAATACCTCATGAAAGCCGCTCGAAGGAGGCTGCCGAAGCCCAACAATTGATGATTATCCAATCGAAAGTGAAGATGAGCACAAAAGCAATGTATCTGACAATGGAACTGAAGTGAGAAGCTCAGAACCAGAATTATTCTTGATTTGAGGATAAGTCGAGGTTTGAAGAAATTTGGGAGACAACGACGGACTTGATGAAGCTGACTGGGTAAGCTAAGCGCTTTGAGAAAACATCAAAGCCAACTTCGCCTTCATTTGGGCTTGAAGCTCAACTCTAAGCTCTTCTGCCATCCCCTCCTTCATAGCAGACTCCTCCTTCTGCTTCTCCAGAGCTGCCTTCATCTCCGCCTGCCGACGCTTGGACGCTTCCAACTCGTCTAAGATGTTTTGCTTCTCCTTCTACTCCCGAAGGCGTTTGTTGAGAATGTCCTTGAAGTAGTCACCTCCAGGTTCATACTTAACAGGATCTCCGATGGTAGGGGCTTCTCTAGCTGCGTTGTAGAAGAACGCATCTCGCAATCTGGTGGCTTTCTTCAAACCCATTTCCACCAAAGGATTGCCGGGATACGGATTTTTCGACCATTTGCTTGGAACGAGATCTCTACCGCCTTTGTTGTCATTGGAATTCCACAGCAGAATGTTGGAATCATCCAACAAATTGGGTGCAGAATCCCTTGGAGCCTCTAAGGCTGTTGGAGGCTCAAATGCAGGACAACCAAGCGGTGAAATAGGGATACTCGAGGGCAGGACTTCATAACACGTTTCCAAATTGCCATTTCTAGCATCTGGAGATGATGATGGAGATAATTCACTCCTAACCTGGAGAGCAACACAAGATGGCCTACCCTCATCGCCGCCTAGGATCGAAAGATGCACATCCACATTGCTACCATACGGATTGAAGCCCAAACGGTCCTCCGGGACACATTGATTTGATGTGATTGGTGATTGTGGGGCAGAGCGTAGTGGAGGAGACTCCATTTTCTCATCATCCTTAGGCTGAACCTCTTTGATTTCACTTGAGGAGCAGTACCACGATGATTGTTGCGGCTACGAGTTCAAACTAATGCAGATTGAGAGGCCGAGGTAGTTTGGACCCAGTGTACGCACAACCCATATGAATGAAATCATTCATGTCATACTTAAGTATCATCTTTGTATTAAACTTGTATGATAGTCGGTAGTCCTTGTCAATAGCACCATACAATGAAGTTTCAAACATCTGCAAAATACAACATACAATTTGTTGAAGAATCAAACAAGACAAGCGTTGTCGTGTAGAGAGGGGAGCGCCTTGAGAATTCGCAGGGAATCTGGCTGCGACTGGAGATTGTTTGCTCGGGAATCCAATCGTATCTTCAAATCTTCAGGTCTTCAGTCTTCAAACTCCTCCCCGTTGGCCTATCCTGTGGTGGCTCTAAAGGGTTAAGGGTGAAGGTGGGTGATAAGAAACCACGGCCTCGGACGGGTAAAACGGGACGGCCAGACCACAAGCTGAAACCGTCCGAAAGATTGGCTCCTAAAATTCAAACCCATGGTGACCAGCAAACGTGCCTCACCGGTGGGAACGACATAAACACGACCGTGTGGGCAATTAACCCCACTTCGCCGCAACAAAGTTTACAAGAACAGAATTGAAATACAACTAGCCTCCAAAGCTGGCTTGGAATCACAAAAAAAGAAATCGGACCACAAGCCACAACACACTTGTCCCCATCTTCTCTTCTCTTCAAGCCTCAAGTCTTCAATTCTTCCATCCTTCAACTCCAAAGTCTTCAAGTGTTCAAAAACACTAGGAAACTCAAAAGAAGTGTTCAAAAACACAATGGAAAAGTTTCACCAAGGCTGTAACCTTCAAACAAGTGACACAGATGACTCAAAACTTTATATACTAAGTATAATGGCTCTCTGGAAAGCTAATTTAGACAACTAACACTCCTCCAAATTTCAAGTCAATCTAAACTACTGTCCGAAAGTTATGGACAATCAAAGTTCTGCCTACCCTTATTCATTCAGATCTCTATAACTTCTTGCTCACAACTCCGAATTTCAATTGTGATATCTTTCTAGAAAGCTAAGATATAGACGCACAGTCCCTCCAAATCTCAAATCAAATTGAGAACTACAGAAAAAGTTGTGGCTCCTCGAAACCTCTGCCCCTCAATGGATGGCCTCGGGTTTTCACAGAATTAAAACCTCAATAACTTTTTCTCTACAACTCCAAATTCAAATTTTAAAACGAGTATGAAAAGCTCTTGAAACAAGGAACAAGATCACAAATTTTCAATTCCATATCATTCAAGCTCAACGAGTTACACACAGTCAAAGTTCTGCTCCAAAACCCTTGCTCTCTCACCCGCGCACACACACACACTTAGGAATATCTTTCCCAACTTTCCCACCTCAAGTGGACGTGGGCACTCCAGCCCATGTCACCCTATCCAAAGTACCGCACAAGGTACTTTGCTACTTTCTTATCCTTTCCACTTTCAACCACATAAACCCCCTAGTCTTTTATTTATTGGAAGACTAAAAATTTAGACCTTCCAACCAACAAGATAAGTAAAATAAAAAAAATAACTAAAAAATAAATAAATAAAAACTTATCGTAAGATAGCTGATGGAACGGACGTATAAAGGTGTTGATTCGCACAACCTGATCGCCAAGTCGTGGACTTGGTTGGCTGGAAATGTCGTGGTCAGTGGCCGCCGCCAGTCCGGGTTCGAACCCGATCGAGCCCGTCGAGTGGTTGAGCGGCCCACGGCTTGGCTCGCTAGTGAGGCAGGAAAAATACCAGTCAACCCGCTACCTACCCCCCTGAGCAATGACAAGAGCGGTGTAGCACCTACATGCTAACACTTGCCCAAATCCTCAAACCGTGGTTCTCACCACGACCAAACATTTTTATCCCAACTCCTTACTTATTAAAATCCACACATATAAAGACTAATACTTGTATGTACATGATGGAAGAATTTCCATCAGGACAGCGTAGAGCATAATTATCGACGGTTTTGAGTTTATCTTTGACCCGAGGATAAAATCACCAGGAAAACACTAGAGACATTAGGATTTCACAACACACAATCGGAATGAGTTTATCCTTGACCAAGGATAAACTGAACAATGAAAAGAGAATTAATTACCTTGTTGGCTAGCACAAACTTTGAGCCACAATATATTCTGGATACACAGTCTCTTTGATTGCAGAATTGCGATATAAGTTTGAGATTGAACTCCTTCCGCAATTCAGAGTTGTGGATAGCGTGGCATGCCTCCAAGTACTTGTTCTTCTCCGTATAATAAGATGTATCCACGGTAGAGTAACTTGGCCGCACTTTTTTAAACAAAGGAGGGGCTTGAAGATGGTCACTTCTAATGAAGTATACAAGGTATACCTTAGAACACTTGGACCTTGACATTCCCAAATTGAGGTGCTCATAGGCTGATGGCATGTACGCAGAAGAAATGGATATGTACTTCTTCATCCATTTCTTTGTATACTTCCGTGCATGCATTGCTCTGTCCTCAGAAGAGGTGATCCAAACCCAAACGATAGGAGTGTTTAAAGTCGGGACCCTCTTCTAGGACAACAATGTCTTCATGAAAGAAGAGAAGTATGGCTCCTCTACAGAGTTGTCCTTGGACGCCCACCCGGAGACCTGACGAAGGTCAAGCAGTCTAAGAAGCCATTGTCTCTCCTTAGTAGGTGGGTCGAAATACTTACCAAACTCTATTTTTTTTCCATCAAAGTCTCAAAGCTTAGAGAGACCATCATGAGGAGAAAATTGGCTCTTTAGGAACAAGAACTTCGTAAAGAACAGAAGATAGTTGGGAAACTTCTCGACCAAGTGAGAAGCTTCCTTCAACTTCCCCATATTTGTGAGCCTTGTGGAGAAGAATTCCTTGTCAAGAAAACAACTCAGCATGTTGTACGCTGCAGAAGACACGCGGTGATTTTCCTTCCATGACTTCCACACCACGTCGTCAACAGACCCGCCTGGACGTAAAAACTTCAACGATGGGTCAATTGCAATCAACTTCTGCATAACAATGCGCAACTTCTTCCTACAATTGGTCCAATCCTTGTAATGGAAGCAAGAGCCATTTCTTGCATTGAAGATTATACTCCCTATTTTTCCATAGTTTTTTAAAAATCCTCAATGTGAATTGTAATTGGATGTCAATAGATACAACAAATCCACCATGTGCACGATAGGAAAGATATCCATAAACCCGCCGGGAATTTGGAGATTCCAAATATTGTACAAGTTGTACTTGTTGTACAATTTGTACAACGGCCAGAGGGGCGACCGTAGTGTCTGATCACCCTTTGGAGAGTGCCTTTAGGGTACACGTACGCTTGATTGTTGTTTATAGGAACGTAAAGAGATTCCTCAGGTCATTATCAATAAGATGGCCCAACTTCTTGAAGAATTCGTGATGGATTGGTAAAACTCTGCTCTCCTTGGCTTTGTTGTAGGGAGTCATGGTGTCAAGGTTAATAATCTCTCCCCTGCTGTGCATTTCAAGGAAATCCTCCCACAACTTGAAGATGTCATTAGGAAGTGAGATCACCTTGGTCTCATTTGTCAAGTCTGGTGACTTGCTCACCTGCTGTTGCAAGTCGTTGGATCAATATTCCTCTGGTTACTACTTAATTGTCATTAAATGCTTCCAAAGTAAATCGCTCCGGGATCGTTTCCACAAAGACCTATTGTTTCTTTCTGAACAAACTACAAAACACAGACTACCCAAATACTACTCCACATGTTAGCTTTCCTACTCATTCCTTTGCTCAACATCCGGATACTTCCAAAATCCGGAGTTCTTACAATAGCTTCTGAAACTAATTTCGGAGAGCTGGAAGGGAGTTTTATTTATCTTTGTTCCTCCTCAGAGAGTCTTCCAAACGGTTTAAACGAGTGACTCGAAGGCCATTGATCTTGTTTGTATAAGTGGCCAAATTCCCCACTGTCTTGTGATTTAAAGTGACTAGACACCCACTGCCTCGTAACTTTAAGTGGCTAGACACCCACTCTCCCTACTCCGCTAACTGGTGGACAATTGTTGGAGCTGGACCCACGCTCTCACAACATCCAGATGGCCATCCGAACACGGTCACGCAGAGGCAAATCCGGACTACAACTGGAATATCGTTGTATGTTGATTCTACGGAGTGAGCATTAAAGTCAGCAAGAGAGGTTTCTTCTAGACATCCACATCAGAATTTTTTATCCTATCGTAGGGGGTGATTCTGACCTCAACTAGAATCCGGGTTCACACGGATAAACGTGCCCTAGGGACTACCAGACACACCTCTGTAATACGTCTCTTCCCCCTCCTGGCTACCTCTGGACCCCAAAGAATGTTAGGTTTCCACCTATTCTCTTTTCAAGCTCTTCCGGGTGATCTCCCAATGCAAGTTCCAACCGATTACCTCAATCTAGAAATCCTTTAACACTCACCACAAAAGAATTCAATCACCACATCCCAACCACAATAGATCCGTTTTTCCCTAGAACACACTCAACACCACAAGTTTGAGTTAACCAACATAGTGATGAGTTGAAGCAAACGCTCTCAGCGAGAATAAACAAGATGATGAGCTTCATAAAACTCATCTACTAAGCAACAACGCTAGGATGTGAGCAGTGAGCGGTGAGCGGTGAGCGGTGAGCAGTGAGCAGTGAGTAGTGAGGAGGGAGGATGAAAATTGGACATGAATATTCCAATTATAGGAATTTTCTACAAATGATATTTGGAATTTTCTAAAAAAAGTAAAATTTTGCAACCTATTACCATGGTTTACAAATGTCTTCTGTGATTTTTCACTTACAAAATGGGCTATGAAATTGCTTCACATAAAAATAAATGTTGAATTTTAGGGACAAACCTAACCAAACTTTAATATGGGGTTGACTATTTCTCGTCATTAAATGGATGACTAAGTTTGGATGATATATTTCATGGATGGACAGAGTTTATGGATGAATGAAGTTTAGGGCATCCATTCAAAATCTCATCTAGTTTTACGAAAATTTCTCTATGAGCGACATGAAATTTAATGGGAAACAAAAACTATGTTAGTTTATAGTGCTCCATAATTCATGCCGCATAAAAAATATACCTTTCAAGAGTGAAGATGAATCACTGAACTACAAGATTTTAAAGAAGTCAAAAGAGGTTCTTCTGTGCCAAAGAGCCTACCAGGCCCATTTTAATTTTATTTTTTTATCTAATTTATTTGATTTTTTTTCCCGTTCCCAACAACAGGTAAAATATGTTTCAAAAAAAATTCCTCAACAAATTCTACTATTTCTACAAGTGAAAATTGTTGAACTTCACAAGTTTTTTGTGAAGCCGAAAAGGGTTCCTCGGTACCAAGGAGCCATTTTGACCCTCCAAAGTTTTGTGTAGTTTTCAAAGGTTAAACTATAAATGAGGCAATAACTTGCCATAACTACTATGACCAAAATAAGAAAAACTTAGAGATTACTATTGCGGAGTAGGAGCTGTACTTCATTGAAACTAAGACTTGGTGCATGTATATACTTGTCGTCTTCCAGGTTTGCCTTGCACAAAAATCTGTATACATATTACGAGTGTATGCAACTAACCCTCGCTTTGCGTTGGCCTAATGCTCCATTGCGATGAAGATTATAGCGGAAGCAAAAATTTTAGTGTTCAAAATTACATAAAATTTTGGAGTGCCAAATGGGCACTTCGGTACCGAGGTGCCATTTTTCCCCTCACTCAAACTATGTAAAGTTATAGTGGAAGCAAGAATTTTAGTGTTCAAAATTTCATAAAAGTTTGGAGTGCCAAATGGGCACTTTGGTACCAAGGTGCCATTTTCCCCTCACTCAAATTGTAGTGGAAGCAAGAATTATAAAACTATGTAAAATTGTAGTGAAAGCAAGAATTTTTGTATTCAAATATACGGAGAAGTTTGAAGTGCCAAATGGGCAATTTGAATAATCCCTTGAGGAGAATTTTTTTTAATGGGCGATAATTTTTAATTTTTAATTTTTTGTATTTTTGTATTCTTTTTTTGGTTTCCCTTGGTTTCGTCCTCAGGGCACTCCTCAGTACCGAAGAGCCCCTCAACCGTTTTTTTTTTTTTTTTGGTTTTGCCTTCATGACCCTCCTCAGTACCGAGGAGCCCTTTGGCTGGTTTTTTTGTTTTTTGTTTTTTTGTTTTTTGGTTTGGCCCTCATGGCCCTCCTCAGTACCAAGAAGCCCTTCGGCTGGTTTTTTTGTTTTTTTTTTGGTTTCGCCCTCATTGGCCCTCCTCGGTACCGAGGAGCCCCGCAGCTGGTTTTTTTTATTTTTATTTTTTTAAACTAATATTTTAGAAGTTGCTATATTTTTTTTAACTACAAGCTGAGCAATCATTCATCTACATTCATCTATCTACATTCATCCATCTATCTACATTCATCCAAATATCCTCCAAATAGTTTATTTCCGGGTTTTTTAATCCAACTTTCTCCCATTTTGATATTTTTTCATACCACAGAATTAGGTCACAATGTAAAATTGTTTCTTGTAAATCAACCCAAATCTGTGGTTATAGGGTGCCTAACTGAAAAAAATAGATTGCTTACTACTCACTACTCACTGCTCACTGCTCACTGCTCACATTCTAGCATTCCTGATCTACTAAGTACCAACTAAATTTCCTAATCTCAGTCTACCTTATCCGCAAGAAATCTAGAAAATCTAATCCTAACAGCAAAAAAGGCCTTATACCAGAGATCCAAAAATCCCGATTTGGATCCAAATTTTTTGGATCTAAGATCTGGATTATCTGCTTCTAACTGGTAAGGTAGTTTTGAAACTCCCTAGTCTAAGGTTTGGTAGCCGGTGCAATTCTGAGCCCCAACGTTAATCGCTACTAAACCTAAGTAATTAACAATTTCCTAACTTTAATTCTAGATCTAACGATGGAGTCTTCTAGACACCCTTATTCTGGGCACTCTTACGCCTAAAGAACTCGTCCACGACTACCTTCGCCTTCTTTGTCTTCTCCAGAGACAATTCCGGCACCTAGCTCTTGCTTCCGGAAGCTGGAGTAGTCGGCTCCCGGGCTTTAGTAGGAGGCACTACCTGCGTCGCCTTCTTTCCCGTGCCGGTCGAGGTTCCTATCATGTCTAGGACATTGGAAGTCTCCTTCGGAAGCCCTCTGGACAGTGAGGAGGTTGTCTTCCGGAGGGTGGAGGCGGGAGAGAAGGAAGGAAGCCGAAAGATTGGAGGAGTCTCTTGGAAGAGCGCTTTTGGAAGTGTGCCCTTCCAAACCTTGAGTGTCTCCGTGCTGGGCAGAGGGAGGTTACTCCAGCTGATGGGCGACGACGCGTTGGGAGTGCCCAGAATCTCCTTCTTCTTTCTGGAAGCCACCGGTGGTCCGGTGCTCTACTTGACGACCCGCCTTCATCTGATGAGGAGCTGAGGTCGATTGCCACAGATTCCTCCAGGACTATGTTGTTGACAAGAGCTGCATCTGACTCCAAGTCTTCTCCATCTTCCGACCGTGATTCATGAGGAACCGGATGATTTGGCCCCGATTCATCTTCCCTTCTTTCTCCAATCGTTTGTTGAAGAGGAGGCTCTGGTTGACCGTGTCAATCGGAAAACTCAGCGCCGCCCAGACTTCGACTAGTGCATGCGCCGATGCGGTCACTCTGTCCTCCGCCTCCTTTTGGGCATCTTGTGCTTTCGCCACTGCCGCTTCTGCCATCGCCAGTTCCTGCTCAAGTTTCGTACGCCCTTGGATCAATGAGGCCTACTGTTCCTTCAATACGTTCAGTTGGGCTTCCGTGTATTAGAGGTCCCTCAACCGGGGAAGGATATCCTTCACTTCATCCACCTTCAACTCGGTTAGGATTTCCTTTACTAGCTACATGTTGTCCTCGGTGAATTGATAAAACAACGCGGTCTGCGAGGCCAGGTGCTTAAGCAACTCCATAATATCTTCTCCGTGATTTCTGTCGAGTTTCGAAGGATCCGCCTCAGGTTCTTGTCCCTGTCGGATGGATGGGCCGGCAGATTCCGGATCGACTGAGGCATTCTCCAGCTGAGTTGGTTGCACTGACCGACTGCGTTTCCGGATTCGAGGGGTTTCGATCGGAGGGAGCTCCGCTGCTTTGGGTTCGTCTTTTGAGTCGGTGTCCATTCCGCCGTACTTCTGAATGTTCAGAAGTTCCTTGTACCCGTCCTGTTCCGCCGGTGTCAACAATTTGTGCTTGACGTAAAGGTGAGTCAGATAAGATAGGAGCGACGATCCGATCTTTTTTGTCCAGTGGAGGCTCTAGACCAACCTCTCGATGAGGTCATGTATCAACGAGGCCCAATCAACGGTGATCTTCCCTCGCATTGCTCCCAGGAAAGTACATGCCCACTTGGATTTCAGCCTTTTTGGCTTCTCCGGATGGAAGATAGGGAATCCTACGGCTATCCGCGCCTGGGGATCGCTGAGGTCGCTCGTGTTGTAGCCATCCTTTGGGTCGACTTTACAACGGAACTCCCTTTCAAGAAACTCGTCGTTTCTTTCCGGTACTTTCACTGCCCCGTCTCGGAAGTCATATGTCTACTTCCACTCCACCGCTGTCCACCTCTCCGGATAAGCTCGGAGGCTGCCATCATATTGTTTGTCCGGCTCTCCGATGAGTTTCGTCACTAGACCGTCCTCCTTCGTACTCCACACCACCTCGATGAGTCCGGCGCACTCCATTTTCTTCAGGAAATGGTAAAGGACCTGAACATCCTTGTCTTCGACACGGTATTCCGGAGTCACCCTTTAGATTGGCGGACCTCCGGCGGTAGTATTCTTCATCTTCAGTGTCCTTCCGGCCCGATCTCCACTTCCAGCCATGGATAACTCTCAACCTTTCTTCTCTTCGCTCACACCTTCACGCACTGACCTCACAAAAGCACTCGCTACACGGAATACTTTTGGATGCTGAAAAGCAAATGGAAACATGAGGTAATAGAAAGAGAGAGAGAGAGAGAGAGAGAGAGAGAGAGAGAGAGAGAGAGAGAAAGCAGAAGACGACAAATGGTGAAGCTTTTCTTTTTCTGACCCCTTTTATATATCGCACAACGTACGGTCATCCATAACTGCTGTCAGACTCATGATGTCGTTTCCAGATCCGGATATCAATCGGAAAACTCCGAACATTTTCGAATGTCCGGAAGTCCGGTTTCCAGAAAGGTCCTAAAGATAACGTCGTTTAACAACTCCGGTTAAGCTCATAATCCTTATTTCTTATTTCCACCTAGTTGCACTATTTTGCACTACTCTATTCACTAATTTTTTTATTTTTCACCTTTGTTTACTGGATTTCAAGGTTCTATCCAAAACCTAGTGAGAACAGATTCCCATAGAGATCCTACGATTAAAGCTAGAAATAAAAGTTTTTTGTTTTGTCCTTACTCATGGCACCAAAGCGGGCAGTTTTGAAGTGTTCTTGGTGTGAAATTGTCAAAGAAATTTAGGGGTTAAGGTACTGTATATGGTTGTTCCAATCCTACTTAACCCCCCTGCATACACATTGCTTTTCCATATAATAATAACATCAAATTTTATGGAAAAGACGTATGGCATACAAATTTGATAATGCTTCCTTTTCATTTATTTGTCACATCATCTCAAATCTTCTCTTCTCATGGTGCATGCAAGTTTTTGAAATAATGCTGCGAGAGTCATTTTGAGTACGTCGATTAGACACACGTGGATGTATCGTACAAAATCATATACTCTTTACTCAACGTCTTACCACTAAGGTAGTCACGTCTAAAATTGGAATTATTTCATGACTGACAGCTAGTTTTTCACTAGAAACCGCCAATAATTGCACATGTGACCAACTTCCTAATTTAGCGCCAATAGCGAAAGGCATGGGTAGCGGAAGTTGGTTTTAAGCTGGTGGTTTTAGAGATAAATGAATAGAAGGGTGAAATTGCCAAGCATTATTGGCGGTTTTGAATCATGGCATGAATAGGAATGAACTGCTGTCAAAATTAGTGAATATGTTAGAGTGCATGTAAGATAGAGGGAACTAAGATTTTCCGAATTTAGTTTTAGGGTGAGTAATACTTGGTTTCCACTTTTTTAGTTGGTGATTTTAGGCCATTTGTGGGAGGGTCATGGCCCCCACCTACTGACGTTGATCCAACTTTCTTCACATGTGACTTTGGAAATTCATAACTAATCTATATTATATTGGAAAAGTATGAAATCTCTTGGATTGAAATTTTAATTCTACTGGCTATTACTGAAAAATAATTTAATTAATATCTGGGCTCTCCATATATGCAAACTGCTTAACTTGACGGTCATAGGGGGTTTACCTTACTTCAACTTCTCCTTTGTGTGACGGTTTCGTACATTGGCTCTGAAAAAAATATTCTACTAACTTGAAAACTTGCCAACACTCTAACTTGTACAAGCACTAAGCAATCTTTCTACGTTCATATTGTACATAGAGGTCAGATTCGGCAGACCTCTGACAAATATTTATTTTTTCCTCAAAAGGTGACTTCGGCAAAATGTGTATCATCTAGGCATTATATGGATATCACCCAGACAAATCTCTTGGATTTTTTAATATATCCAGATTTTTTTCATTGTGAATTAATTATGTACGAGAGTGACCCGCAAGTCGGATATCCATTGTATCTCATTTGATTCGAATATCTCTACATCCCGCATATCTCTAAGTACCTGTGAAACTTGATCGCTCTGCCTGTCACCCGTACTTTGAGGTTGTATGCTTGTAATTGGGACCACATGAAAATTGTGACTTGGTTTAGAGAAGGTGCGGGGGAACTATTGAGAACTTAAGGTACCACGGGGGAACTTATGCATGCATGGGTAGGACCCAAGAGCATTTCATTGCGGAAAAAGGAAGCTACATGAAATTCCTCATGCTCTCTTTCTTTCCACATTCAAAACTCACCCTGCCCTTCTCATTTTCTTTCCTCTTCAAGAAGGTCTTTCAGGAAAAATCTATCAACACTCCACCAAAACGTATAAAAAACAACACACCATCTCTCAATCCCCAATTTCTATTTTAAAAAAAGGAAAAATCCCTCCACCTCAGATTCCCTTCACGGGTCCGCGAGCGCCACGTCGCCACCAAATCTTTTCCTGACCTCCCACACGTCCACGTGGCACCCGCGAGCAGGCCGTCCGCGCTGGCACCTTTTGCTCGGGATGCCGCACTCGCATCAACGTCACCGCCGAAGTGGGACCAGTCTGTGTAAGACTAGTATTACGCCCCTTGCGCCGAGAGCTGCAACTTCATTTAATACAGTTGCACTTGCGACTCGACTCGATCGATCAATGACATTATCCGCGCGAGAGTTGCTTCTGATTCATGCATGCATGCACTGAGATCATCTTTCCCGACTCGCAGCTAGTTTATCGTTCTTTGTGAGAGGAAGTAGTCGATCGAATGCTCCGAGAGAGTAGTTGGAGTCGATATGAGCGTGCGCGTGAGATGAGCATGGACGAGGCCATGCAGTTCGCGGAGTCCGCCGTGCAGGAGTTTCTGCTTTTCCGCGGCTTCACCGCCACTCTGCAAGCGTTCTACTCCGACCTCCGCTCCGACGCCAGCAGCGGCTACCAGGTGATCCGGAGTAACTTCGGTGATGATTTTTGTCTGCTGTTGTCTTGATTGGCTAGTTTGGTTTGGTTCGTCTAGATTTTTCCTTGTTTGTCTAGTTCTTGGTTCGGCGGTTTTTGGAAGTTTATTCTTTCCTTTCTTCTTGGTGTGGATGATCAACTAGGGTGTGAGCAGATCAGGCTGTGGATGTGTTGGCTGCATTTCGGATTGTAGCTCAGATAGCCTAAGGCAGTCTATTGCGGAAGGTTGGACGGAACATTTTCTCGAGTTTTGTCTTGTGCCTGGTTTTTGTCTAGCGTGTTCCCGTTTGTTCAGCTTTTTTTCTGGTTCGTCTAAATTTTCATGTTTGTCTAGGTTTCTCTAGTTTTGGTTTTCTTGTTTCTGTGTCTAGTCGGACGATCGTCGATTTCGGGGAGTTTTTTTTACCGGTGTGGGTGTGAGCTTGTCTAGATTAGGCTGTGGCTTTTGTGAGCTGAAATGGCTGCATTTCAGTTTTTACCTCAGACGATATCTAGGGCAGGACTCAGAAGGAAATTTTGGATCTGTAACATTTTGTGGTGCTTGGCTATGGTCAGAGAATCGGGTCATTGTCGTTTTTGAGCGTGAGGAGATCGTGGGCAGTTAGGGTAGAGTTTGTTGAATTGGGTCACTTACCCATTTGATATAGATTCTGAGTAGTCATGAAAGTAGGTGTAAGGTTCCCAAAGTGAGCTTGGTAGTCTAAAGTTTGGGAGGAAACCAAGAAACAGAGAAACCAAGAACTAGAGAAACTTAGACAGAAACCAAGAACCAGAGAAACTAAGAACTAGAGAAACTTAGACCAATCTGGTCTGGCTTTCTGGGGAGAGGAGGATGATCAACGGGATAAGTTAGGTTGGTGTGCAGGCGGGTCGCATTCTGGACCTCATCTTCAGGGTGCACGTGCCGAGCTTCGAAGCGGAGAAGCTGGTGGACCTGCTGACGGCTCTCAACTCCTTGGTGGCCACGTCAGCCGATGGGTGGCTTCAGCAGACTGCCAAGAAGCTGGAGTGCTCCCTGAAGCGCTACTACATCGTGCACGCCCTTCAGAGGGGCCGGACAGATCGTGTTCTCGAGTTTTTCAAGCAGTATGGCGAGGGTTTGTTGCGCTCTGGGGACCATGACTGGTTACTGTGGTTCGGTAAGCAAAACTCTAATGTTCATGCATCTGATAAACGCATCTGTTTGCATCTGATGCACTGTCATTCTCGTTCAGACTTCTCCTTTCAAGCTAAGAACTTCATTTTAAAAAATCCAATTCCTCATGCTCATTTAGCTCGCCGGTGGGCATGCTACTTGTCCTTGCCTTAGGTCTGGCATGTTTCTTATTTCTCGAATGTGCCTGCTTGGTGCAGCAATTCCGTACATGGCAGATCCTGCTAGTGACCCCAATTTCAAAGAGTACTTCTCATCGCAGTGGTCGGACACTTTGGAGCATTCGCTTCGCAAGTTTTTGCGTGAAATGTTCGCAGGAATGAATATCCTTTTCTGAGATAGAATTGTTCATTTGATCATCAGACGTTTGATCATTTGTTATAAATAATTGGTAAGAGCTAAAATTGTTTAAGTCAGTATTCGTTGTTAGTCGAAACGTCAACGTGAGCAGCCTTCACTTCTGAGATGGAAAACGGGTGCCAGCCCTCCTCAAATTCGGAGCAGCCGAGAGCAAGCGTGAGGCCTTGGAGAAAGAGCTGGAGCAACTGCGTGAAAAACTCAAGGCCAAGGACGACGAGATTGCCTACTTAAGAAGGTACTAATTGGAGCTAAACTCAATGACTTCTCGGTTGCGTTGCTCTCTCTCACTGATGACTTCTTTTCTTTGTAGGGATTCACCTCGCCATGATTCTCCCAGGTTTAAGAACCTCGTCCCGGCGGCTTTCAGGGTGAGCTCCTCTGTGACACACTCCAAATCTCCTCGCAGCTCCGGAGGCTCTATCGAAGAGAGAGGTGAGCCACTCGAACGATTTGGTTGTATGTTTATCCGATTTTTCTGTGCAGTTTCTTAGGCCTTTGAATGTTGATGTTGCGTACAGAGAACGAGGCCGATCATGAACCTGCTCCCAAACAGGAGAACTCCCCCTTTCTCTCCACCTACTCTGGGGATTTTAGCGAATCTGGAAAGTCACCTGAACGGACTTCATCCTCAAGATGGCGACCTCTTTCACGCAAGAATTCTAGCATACGGTCCACTTATTCTGGCGGTTCTGAACCTGAAAGATTCGACTCTGGTCACCCTCAGAGAACCCTGCTTTGTACTTATTGTATTTGTTGTGTGATGTTTGTTATTACTTTGTAAGTTTGTGACATCAGTCTATTGGTTACTCACAGATGGAAGTGATGCTGCAAATAACCGGGAAAAGAAGGGCGAAGTGGTTAATGTTGCGGTGAAATATCAGGTAGTTTTGTACAAATGTTTTGTCTGCCTAAGTTCACTGATTCATTTTTTTGGCCAAAAGTTTGCACAGAGCTCATAATTCGGTATTCGTACATGTTTTCCTCAGGAAACATTCTCAGGGAGCACGAGCCCAATCACAAAGTGCCGTTATTCACCAACTGGAGCAAACATTGCAGTTGCATCTGCGGATGGGACTATAAGGTGTGCATTGGATGTTTCTATATTCTGTTTAGGCTCTTGTGAATTTTATGAGTTGCGTCTGGCTCATTTACGCCAAAATTGAGAAGTTGCAGCTGATGTCTCTTGATTGTGTTGTTATGTTGCAGGATTCGGTCACCAGATGGAGTGGCACCATCTAAGAATGTAACTGTCAGTGCTGGTGCAGAAGTTCTGTCATTTGAGTGGGAGCCCATGTCGGATCGGCTGGTGAGTTACCGGATTATTACATGGTCAATAACTGCTATTATGTCATGTGTATTCTTTATTAGGGCAACTTTTGGGGTTATGTTTTGATTGGTAATGAAGAGCTTAAAATATGGTCTTTTTGTCGGACTGTCAGTTACTCCTTGGCACAGCAGAGCGGAATATCAAGGCTTGGAACGTCGAGTCCGAGCGTGTTGTGTGTGATCTCACCACCGAAGCCATGTTCCCACGGTCCGATTCCAGTTTGACCCAGTTATTTATTTCCACCTGACCATTTTCAATCGAATTTGAATGCAATGTGAAGTCTCAACTGATTTCTGTTTTCTTGATTATGAATAGGGTTTTGGACCTGAGGTGCAGCCCAACTAGTTCTGTCTTTTGTTGTGCAGCTGCATCGGAGATCACGTAAGTTCCTAATTAGGTTAGAGTCCTCAGTAAAAATTCCTTTTCATATATGAAATTGAATGTATTCAGGTTACAAGTCTTTTTCGTTCCAAATTTTCAGAATTGATGTTCTGTTTGTTCTTTGTAGTACGCCAGGAGAGGGAGTGGATGGGCTCGGTTATGGCTCGCTCACCATCTGGAACATGCGTACTTGGAAGGCTATGGTGAGCAACCGCAACAAGCTAGTACTTAAAGCTCCAGTCTCATGGCAATTTTTTTCTATGACCTGTCATTGACGTGCCTTAGATTGACTATCTCATATTTGTAGACCTCGCTTCAATTGGGACAAGAGCCGCCAGTGATGACCTCAGTGTGCTTCAATGACAATGGCAAACTCTTGGCAGCTGGAGCAACAGATGGCAAAATCCGCATCTTTGGTACCCTTTCGATGAGAATCTGTTGCTTATGTATGTTGCAGTTGTGATTTCATCATAGTAATCTAGTTAATTCTTCCTGGTGAGATGGCTTCAGATCTGAGGGAAAATGTACCCAAAATAGGGTGGCCTGCGCACGCTGGCTGCGCTGTGTCATGTGTTCGATTCGGCCACGACAACAACAGCGTTTTCAGCTTAGGAGCAGACGGCAAGGTAAAGGACATGATCTTAGATATCATACCCAGGTTTTAATTTTGTGAATTGTTTTTGATGATAAATTGCTGTGGCAGTTACATAACTTAACTTGGTCACCTCATATTTCTAGTTCTTTGTAGAGGTACCCTCATCAATGACGATTTAATGCAGATCTTCGAATGGAGTTTGCACAATCAAGGCCAGATCCTGCACGTAGCGAATGCAAGCTCGTAAGTATTCCCGAACACTATTCCCTCTTAATTTTCTACACCGTTCGAATGTGAAGTTTACTCTGCAGTCAGAATTTCATTTAACCTTCCTTCGATCCACCAGATACTGCGCTTTGGCGCCGGGAGTCCTGCCTCGCCATGAATTTGCAGTCGATTCAGGGGGTCGTCACGTGCTCCTAACTTCGAACACCATCACAGCACCTCTCTACCAGGTAAGCATATCATATATAAACGTTTCTATGATGAGAGTTTTTCTAGGATCTGAACCATGAGAAATTTTGGACTGCAGTGGGGCGGTTCCACGACACCCAAGGCGCTGGAGCACACAGGACTTATAACCTCGGTGGACCGGCACCCATCATCGCCAGGCTTGTTCATCTCCAGCTCCGCGGACCACTCCGTCCGGGTCACAGCAGTTGGCTAGTTTCAACGCCAAGATTTACTTACTTACTGAAACTTACGCGTAAACTTACTGAACAATCTGTAGAGATTCAACGAATGCACCAGTATTGGGAGGGCCCACCCTCTACCCTGAATCATAGCACACACTCTGGGCTATCATCGTTTTCAGTGCAGGAGTTCAGCACGACAATACGCACAACTGATTCTGGTGATCTTCCCAAAACACAGTTTATAGTCGCCGGGAAAATGCATTATCTATTATGACTTGCAAAGTGACGCAACTTTCATAAATGTGAAACTGCGAATCTGTCATGTAGACCATTTTGATATTTTGTATCTGACGTCTATGCGATCAATGCCACACTTTCAGTTACTGTACCTAAAAGTGTGGCCTTGATTGAATATATGGCCTGATACAGAGTCCGGATTACAGCAGATGACTACTTCAGAGCTACTAAACTGTAGCCTGGTGAAGGTCCGTTCGCATTAGACCAACGAAACGCGCGTTTCAAAGTCCACCTCAGGTTCACCGCATGAAGCACCGCAAGTGTGTTCGCATCAAACGACATTGAAAACCGCGTTTTTGATCCCACATGTCTTTGACTTTAAAAAAGCACCCCATCTTCCAAAAAATCAACTTGTTTTCGGGCTGCGCAAGCTATAAAAGTTTTTAATTTAGTAGGAAACATGTATTTAAGACGTGCAAACTGTGAAGGCACTTCAGCAAGAAATGCTTCACCGTCAAATCTGTCAGCCCCTCTATCTCCCTCAATTTTTGACCGTTTTCAGAAATTCTTGGCTCTGAAGTGTCTGATTTTTTGAGACGAAGAGATTGGTATATCACACAGCTTCTAATTCTCAGTATTGAACGAGATACGAATTTTCAAAGTGTTGACCAGCGTAGGATTTTTGGACAGAAACTTTCACGACTGATTACGGTGCGTAAACTTACTCAATTCTGGAATTTTAAAGTCTGAGAGTGTGTGATTTCTTCTCACGATTGCGTTGGTATATGAGGCATTCTCTAATTCGAAGTATACAATGTGCTATGAATTTTTAAAAACCGCAGCCTTTGAAGTCACTTGTGATTTGACAAATTTGCATTCTAGGAATTCTAGGAAGCTTGATCTTCAACGTGTATTTTTTGGGCTTTTGTAGGTATTCCAATTATTGATCGACACCAACAAAGTCTTTTTAATTATATATGGATCCCATCGAGTTTCTTCTATTATCTCCACTTCTTAATAGTGATGACCATTTTGTCATTTTTATTTTCTTTCTATTATGCAACACAATTTTCACCGAGCATTACAGGAAAAGAAAAAATAGAGAATGGTGGAAATTCCCTCGTTCCCTTCACAATTGGAGGGTCATGCATGAAGTGGTTTGGCATTGTACTCCAGAGATCCGTGACGATATGTGGCATAAGGAATATAGAATGACATGGGCATCTTTTAATATTCTACGTGACCTTTTGAGACCTTACATACAGAAGTGAGTTACACGATTTAGAGCACCAATAGAAATTGAGCGAGCATTAGCCATAACTTTAAAAAGGCTAGCTTTCGGATATTCTAATGCTCACATTGCGAATTTATATGGCACGGGTAGTACAACAGTGTGGGAATATACTCTTTTAATAACATAAGCTTTATCAAACAAAGAGAAATTATTTTCTCAATTTATTAGTATTCCTTCTGGACCTCGACTAGTAGAAATAATTAGGAAATTTAAAAACCTAACAGGAATTTCCCAAATGTGTGGCGCGATTGATGGGACCCACATCAAATTAGCAGATAGGCCTAAGCTTGCATTAGTGCCTGCGGATTATTGGAATCGCCATGATCACCATAGTGTTCTATTACAAGCAGTATGTGATAGTGAGTTATATTTTTGGGATGTTGCTGTGCTAGCACCTGGAGGAACTCATGACGCTACTCATCTTCGAGCTTCAAGTTTATATAGAAGACTTATGAATATGGAAGTTCTACAAGAACCAAGTGTTATCATCAACAACGAAGCAGTACTACCATATATTGTTGGAGATTCAGCATATTGTCCATTGATGAATATTGTAAAAGCATACAATTCTAGAGAGTCAGGAAATATTTGTCGAGATGCATTTGATAAAGTTTTGAGACGTGGTCGTGTTAAAATTGAGAATAGTTTTGCTCAATTGAAAAATAGGTGGCGTGTTTTAAAAAATTTAAATTTTACTGTACCATATGCAGGTCAAATTATTTTAGCATGTTGTGTTCTACACAATTTTTGCAAAATACATGATAATAGAGTAGTTGATGGAAATAATGAGGTTGATTATGATCCAAATCATAATGACCTTAGAATTCCAAGAGGGAGAAGAGTCACTGAGACTGCTTCGAAAGCTGCATCGCTTAGAATTCGTGATGCCTTGTACAATGAATGGGTATCAACCATCATTGAATAAAGATTTATTTTATTTTCCATTTCACAACACCATTATTTTCAGAGGCAATGTATATATATATATATATGTAAAATATTTCAAAAAATCATATTTATTTTCAATTTATTACATGTTGTCTATGTAAAGGAAACCTACACAAAATAAAATTCAATTACTTTGCAATAATTGCTCATGTCAATAATATCTAAGTTGTATGTTGTTTGCATATATAATATTATCAATATGAACATCATATGGTTTAGGGTTAAAATTGTGCATTAAAAAAATCATAATTTAGTGTAAGACGTTTCAAATTGATGTTGTGGACTATTTCATACATTTGATTTTATTGTGGTTTACGGTGTTATTTTTCTAAATATTTAAGATTTTAATGATTGCAATTTGATTTTCATATACAACTAGATTTGAGGGAAGTAATTTTTCTTAAATTAAACTATTTAAGGATATAACATAAATTTAGATGGTAAAACAATTATCTCAATTTTTAATAGATATTGTAAGATAACTTTCATTAATCCTTCATAATTTCTGCATTTTCAAAAAATATGAAAATAAAGTTTGATAAAACATCAATGTGAAATTCGTTTTTTTTCCAATGAAAGAATGCAAAAACTTATGTTCACAAGTTTTGGTTGCATTAAATCTGAAGTATTGAAAATGTCATGTACAAAAATTAAATTTCATGTAAGCACTCTAGAAAATCATTGAACATTTAACCTGGAAGTTTCATTGTCCATCAAAAGGCTTTTTTGAAAATGTTTATAAGAAGTTAGTTGTAAGTTTGGTTTTAGTTTAGATTGATTTGAAGGTATAAATTTCAAAAAACTATGTAAGAATATGTACTAACATTAGAAATTGTAATCAAATATTGTATTATTTCAAGTAGTTTTTAAACCAGATGCTTAGTTTAGGCAATTGTGGTACAGTTTTGTGGAATCTCTAAGATTAAGTATTCATTTTTCTTCCAATACAGTAATAATAAATTTAAACATTTTATAAAGTGTACAATATGAACACTTAAGATTTACCCACTTCCTCAGGCTAAGTGAAAAACAAATATTCAAAATGTCTTCTTCTACGTATGTAGACATAGAAAGCATAGGGTTTGCCTTTTTCTATTCTTTATTGTAAGGGGATATTTATCGAAGTTTCAATACTTAAAGTATGAATTTCACAAGAAATAACAAGTATCACAAAACTGCAAATGCTGTGGTTTTGGGCCTCCATTTCTCGCATCATTTTGTGTCTGAAACAATTATGAAATTTACAAATTAAAATTGGAGTTTTGATTGTATTTTAGTAATATTTTCTAAGATTTTGATATTGATTTATATAATACTTTGGAAAGAAATAGTTATTGTGCAAAAAATATTAGTAAAACAATAAGCACGATTGAAACAAAAACGAATTAAAATTTATCATTCACATGATAATAAAACTAAGAGGAGTTTGGATACATGGATAATAACTATGTACTAGAACCACCTCTACTATCGCTAAAGTCAAGTTTCATTCGAGCACATTTTAGTTTTAGTTCCTCTGCTCGTATTGCTGCACGTTCTTGCATCTCCAATCTCAACTTCTCCAATTCCATTCGCTGAGACTCCATTTGTGCTTGCTGTAGATGAATTTTTTGCGCCATCGCCAATTGGTCTCTTGCCAATTGAATTTTCAATTCTGAGTCGTGCTTCAGTACATCTACAAATCTTTCTAAAGATGCTTGTAATGGTTTGATAGGACTGTCTTTGTTCTTCCTCTTCCGCTTAGATGACAACTTCCCATCCACATTGGGAAGGTTGCAAACATTTGCGCGTGGAGATTCTTGCGGTTTCATAGATGTTTGTCCATCTTGTACTCCATTCACATTCCCTGTAATCGTCTCCGCTTCTACTGGCCTAGACCCAAGAATTTCAAAATCCGGCGATGCTTCATATCCATTTGGATTTGGCGTACTTGGATTTGAAGTGGTGAAACCCTCATTTAAATTAATGCCAACAGGTTCGTAATAATCATCCAAGTTAACAGTACGACCTGATGGAACAGAGACTCCTCCATCCATTGCTCCAGGCAAGCCTGCACCTTTTGGTGTACAACCCCATAGCATATCGCAACGATCATAAAGTTCCCAAGTTGATGGTGTACCTCCGCTAGCAGACACAAAAACCTCCCTCTCTTTCTTGTATCGTTTTTTCATGTTGTCCAACATTGACCGACAATTCTCTTTGGTAAGAGAAAGCCCTGCAATTTTGTTGAATTCTATTACAATTTCATTCCAATGTCTTTTGCCCAAATTCCCCCGTTGAAGGTGGATGTATTTCTCTTCATACACATCTAAAAAGGTCCTGACCATTGCATCAGTCCAGACTGTTTGAACTTGACTTGAAGCCGCCATCTATATCAATGTGATATGGAAGTAAGAATCTTCGGTAAAAATTGATGAAACCTTTTTTTCCACACTAATAGGAATTAAACTAGAAGACAATCCCATGCAAAATAGTGATTGAAATCGTATATATACGATATATTGTTTATAAAACCGTACACATACTTATATATGTAAATATATCCACATACAAACATAAATAATTATAAACATACATATATATACACACACTCAAACATATACACACAAACTCATGTACTCAAAAATATACGTACAAAACTACATATATATACATATCTACGTTTGCTAAATGAAATTTTTCCTTCAAATCACAAGTGACTACAAAGGCTGCGGCTTTAAAAATTCATAGCACATTGTATACTTCGAATTAGAGAAAGCCCCATATACCAACGAAATCGTGAGAAGAAACCACACACTCTCAGACTTTAAAATTCTAGAATTGAGTAAGTTTACGCACCGTAATCAGTCGTGAAAGTTTCTGTCCAAAAATCCTCCGCTGGTCAACACTTTGAAAATTCGTACGTCATTCAATACTGAGAATTCTAAGCCGTGTGATATACCAATCTCTTCGTCTCGTAAAATCAGACACTTTAGACCCAAGAATTTCTGAAAACGGTCAAAAATTGAGGGAGATAGAGGGACTGAAAGATTGTAAGGTGAAACATTTTCTGCTGAAGTGCCTTCACAGTTTGCACGTCTTAAATACATGTTTACACACCACCTTGAAAACCTCAAAAGAATAAGCTGCCCACGAATTTTGGTCAAAATGTCAACAAAAATTATGTGTTTTCCTTGGCTTACGCGTGCGGTTGGAAGAATAACTTGCGTACCGCGTTTCACAAAACCCCAAAGAGTTGCGGTGGTTCAACGCAAGTGTTGTTTTCTCGTCTCAAAAGCGCGGCCACTACAGTCCAGAATTTCTGACGGTAACGTGCGGTGAACTTCCGTTTGGAGGCTAATGCGAACGGGCCTTGAGTATTTCCACAGTTGAACTGTTGCGTTCAGTTCACGTGAAGGCACTACGAGCATCACACAAGAAGGACGTCGACATCTGGATGCGTGACTCCCATCGATAGAGTATGCTAATTTTCTTGATGAATTTTCAAAACAATATCCAATTTTCACAAAATCAAGAAATTAATAGTATAAAAATGTAAATTTTATAGCAAAGTGAAATACATTTTCAAAGAAAATGGTAATCCTAGGGTCTCTTATTAGAGGTTCCCAACGGCACATAATAGCCTGGTACAATATTCAGGAAGCAAAACATGACTGAAGCTCTGTAATTGGGCTCCTGTGATGTACCTCACCTCGTCTTTGTGATCCACTGTACAGAATCTGAAGCTATTTAGCAAAGTAATACGCAGATCATCTCAATGGACCCAATTTCTTGCAATCCAATAATTGATTACAACTTTAGCCACACCCAGAAATCTTGGCAGGCATAAGTACGTGGGACAAGTTCAAGAGCTTTCAGAGATGCAATAGAAACTCAGCCTGGCCCGATTCTTCTTCTGTCTCATCACTTCCATACTTCTCGAAGCTGAGGACTTCGTCATACTGCCTTTACTCAATCTGGGTGAGCTGCTGGTGATGGTAGTAGAACAGCGCCACATAGTAGGCCAGAGGGATTGCCAATTTCTTCACCTTCTGGAGGTTGGCCAGGAGCCGGTTGATCATCTTGCTCATGAGCGTTCCCCATTTCACTAATATCTTTCCCTGGAGTGCTCCGAGGAAAGTGCAGGCCCACTTCGCCACTATCCGCTTCGGCTTTTCCGGATGGAAGATAGGGTTTAGAAACCCTAGCACCAGCTTGGCGTCCTAATGCTTCAAACCTTGGAAGTTGTATCCCTCCTTTGGGTCGGCTTTCCCTTCGAACTCCTCCATCAGGAACTCGTCTCGCCGTTCTACCACCTTAGTGTGGCCGGCCCGGAAGTCGTACGCCTATATCCATTCCAAAACTCCCCATAGTTCCGGATGGGCCCGCAGCATCCCTTCGTACTTCTGGTCGGGCGTTCCTATCAGCTCCCTGACGTATACCTCCTCACGGATGCCCCAAGCAACGTCGAGATAGTCGTCGCAACCCATGGCCTTCAGACTCTCCTTCAGAAGGTTGTAGTCGTCCGGGTCTATAGGGATCTCCGGCAGAACCTTCATCAAGGGTGGAAGCGTAGCGACCGGCTTCTCGTCTCGCTTTCCTCGCCCATCTCTGTCGGTTTTCTTCTTTTTGGCCATGGGGACCGTCTTCATCGGGTCTGCCTACTTCCTCACTTTCTCTCGATGTTGTCCCTGCACGCACCGTCCTCACAAAAACCCTCCCTAACGGACACACGTCCGTTCTAATCGTCTAAGCTAACAAATCCTTACAGGTCAGCAGTTAGAAAAATGAGAGAGAGAGACAGAGAGAAAATGCGGGAGTACAATACGCGAAGAAGACAGGAAAAGAAAGAGGTTTCCCTCACGTCACAGCCCTTTTGTAGCTGGCCGTTAGTATGGCTGATGATGACAGTTGATGGTGACAGCTTCGGATGATAGACTTTCCCGGAGTTCCATTAACTACTCTGGCCGTCCGTTTAGCAGCTTTTAGGATCAATTAGGGATTTCAACCGGGTTCATCCGTCAATATTCTTACAAACTAACTATGAGTTTTATTCTAGCACAGACTATCGTAACTACTTAACTAATTTTTTTGTTTTTGCCGGATTTTTAGATTAACTTCCGGCACCTTGTGGGAACGGATTCCTACATTACCCCTTCTTCACCCGTGAGCGTCCTCGCGTACGCTTCATGTATGGCCTTCCGGATTATAGAGCTTGACTCTAGAACCATTAGTTCTGGTGTCCAGCGACCTCCGTTCTAAATCTTCTAATTGAAGGGATCCGTTTGCGTAAATTCGAACAACTCTGAAGGGCCCCATCCAGCGGGTATGTAATTTACCTGGAAAGTCCTTATGACGACTGTCAAAGAGGAGTACCAAATTGTCCTCCTCAATTCTTGTGTCCACTGGCAGTTTCCGGTCATACGCCTCCTTCCGGCTTTAAAGATACATTTTCTGACCGAGACGTATATCTTTATGGATGATAACATAGGAGGATGAGATGTGGGAATGGGATGAGAGCAGGCGGCGGGACCTAGTGGGCGAGAAGACCGGCCAGACGAGGCATTGCCAACGTGGCGGGCGTGACTCGGTCAGCTAGCGTCGAGGCGACGTCGCAAACGCGAACGTGGTAGGCCAACCACGGTGGCCGACTGGGCCGAGTCGCGGGGACGGGTTCCACGCCGTGGGCAGGGATGGGGGCCAAGGAACCCACATTCCAGGCCTCACCCTCCCGACCTATTGTCGACGGGGTCGTTAACAGGATCCATATTGCGTCAGTACTGCGAGGGGACTAAGGTTGGATGACCTATAACCACCACGAACCCCATAACGGACAAGCTAAAGTGGACCAAAACTACCACAGACCCACCCCATTTCCGAAATTTTAGGAAGTCAGATATGATTGGGTGTCAGTTCATGATTGGTTCAAAGCTGCCGATTTTTAGTCAATGCATAAGTGGTTATTAGTACAACTTAGTGTGGAAATAGAGAGTTTTGTATGTCGAGGAATGGGTCACGGCTTACTATCCACTTTGAAAATTTGCAGCAATTTCAATATGAAGAAATAAATGGTTACGACAATTTGTCGTGTAAACAAAGATCGTTAAACACGACTGATCGAAAATCACAACCAACATTAAATAAACAAAAAACATACACTAAAACAAGTATACGTAGTACACCCTCAAGGAATGTGTTGCATATCACAAGAGTAGTCAAGCGTCACGCACACCACAATAGGTGAATCAATGAGTGTGAAGTACAAATGGAAAGTATGAGACTTTACTAATGGCTTAAACCGCCACTTACAAGCAACTCTCAAACACTACTCTCCACTCTCACTCACAAAGCTTGACTTGACAAAGACGTCAAATCAAGGACAAGTGCGGCGCTATACGCACACACGGAACCCTAAGTGGATGAAAGTCATCCACGGATGAATAGGGTGCGCCGCCATACGTCTCTAAACACAAACTAACATAGATTAGACTAATCTAACCTTCGTTAACATCACGAGATGTGGTGTGGTCCTCGACGCCACATCCCGTGACAGTTGTCGTATAAACAAAGATCGTTAAACACAACAGATCGAGAATCACAACCAACATCAAATAAACGAAAAATATACACTAAAACAAGTATACGTAGTATACCCTCAAGTGCCCCCCTAGCGAATAAAGAGACCCTCTATCCGGCTAGGACCAAACAACACTATGTAGACAATCGCCACGGTGATGCCGCTGCAACAACTGTACGCATTCAATTGAAGATGTAATCCCTTGCTGCATCAATAAACCAATAGAGAAGTAACTAAGAGAGGGTAGGCGGGGTGCAATATGAGCTTCATCCTTAATCGCCTTAGGCAACTTTGTTGCCAATCCCTTGGTCAATCCCCGTGTAGCTTATCCCTGAAACAAAATCAGGAACTTCAACTGGATGGCAGGACACCATACTAGTGACATGTCCAGGAGAAAATCAAGCTGTTTCATCTGATGAAACGTGGCTCAAAGACCTCCTACAACGAGGGCAAATCCAATCCCCAGGCGGTAGAGTAGAGAGGGGCGGCGTCAAGCAAGCCATATGCCATCTACGCTGACAATGGTCGCATAATAACATGATAGCCTCACCTTTCTTCTCACCACACACAAAACACGGAAGACCTTGTGGCACAACGGCCAACTCAGGATGCACGGACTCATCAATGGACAAATGGCAGGGCGCGTAGTTTTTGGAGTGCTCCCGACACTCCCAGCCATCTTTGCCTTCCAGCAACAAGATGCCACTAGGCAACACATCCTTCACACAAAGAATGGTGCGTGCGGCCTTGACGTCCAACGTCGTAGGCGCCTCACGCTGCAAATAAACGTAATCTCCAGTGGAGAAACGCCGCAACTGAGGTTGATAAGCGCCGCCGCGAATGCGAGCGTATCGTAACGTGTCGCGGTGCTCAACAATGGATAAATTCTCCATGGCCATTGGCATGGCCCGCTTGAAGAACTCCGCTCGGTCACGCAAACACTGGATCCAGACCTCTGGATCATCAAAATCCACCACTGGAGCTAACTTCTCCCGTACAGAACTGGGTAGAATTGGCTCCCGTCCGTAGAACAACTGATACGGACTGAAAGCGGCCAAAGAGGCCTGCCGGCTAAACTGGTATCCCATGGCGATTCATGGTATCATCAGATCCCAATCACGGTGGCCACCCTGAAGTAATTTATACTTCCGTAGTCCACGCTTGACGGTCTGAACCACACGCTCCGCCAAACCGTCCGCTTCCGGATGATCCCGAGAAGTGGTACGGTGGTTAATCAAAGGTTTGGTGCACAAAGCCTCGAAAGCACCAAGGAACTTACGCCTTGGTCAGTCAACACCTCAGCTGGGGCTCCAAAATGAGCCAGCACCCGGTCAAGGAATGCCATGGCCGCCAACTCCGAGGACTTCAGTGGTAGTGCCACAAGCTCAATCCACTTGCTGAAGTGCTCTACCATCACCAACACGTACTTGGCTCCACGTGGGGTTACAACAAGTGGCCCAGAAAAATCCAGAGACCAACGGTAGCCCAAATCCATGATGGGCAAAGGCTGCAACTGTGGTGACAAGGTGTTGAGGCTGGATCTGACCCGATCACAGACTTCACACCGTGAAACATACGTGGCGACCTGCTGATATATGCCGGTTCACCAATATTGGGTGCGCAGCATCGAATGAGTCCGCCGCATGCCAAAATGCCGAAGGTCTTTGTGTACTTGCCGTACCAACAAAGCCCTTTGATCCGGTCTGGGAACTATGCGCCTAGTCCCATCCGGCCACAACCGAAATAGAAGGCCGTTCTCCCAACGAAACCTCGCTATCCGGTGTCCAACTCAATCGCGCTCCATGGCCGAAAGAGTGGGCGGAAGTGTGCCATGTTGCAGCTTGTGCAAGACTGGAACGTCTTCCCACACATCGCTAACAACCTGGGCCTTCTCTGGTTCCTCATCCGCTGTCATATCAGGCAACGTCAATGCGGAGCCAAACATCAACGTGAGGTAAGCCGCTGTATGCCATCCCGAGACTGACTCCCTATCGCAGTCTCCATGCCACCTGGCACCAGTCAAATCCTCCTCCGATGGACTTGAATTGCGAGATAGACCATCCGCATCCAAGTTCGTGATGTCCGCCCGGTGTACAACCTCAAAATCATACTCCTGAAGCAACAAAGCCCACCTGGCAAGCTTGCCAGTAAGCTTGTCAGACTACATGAGCCACTTCAAAGGCTGGTGGTCGGTCACCAAGGTAAAACGCTGCCCATACAAGTAGACCCTAAAATGAGCTATGGCCCAAACCGCAGCCAAAGCCTCCCCCTCATAGGATGAATAGTTGGACTCCGCGTTGTTGTTGCTCCTAGAAGCAAACACCACAACGTACTCCCGTCCCTCATCATCATTCTAAGTCAGCACAACCTCCAATCCCACGGCACTCCAATCTGTGTGCAGTTGTAAGGGTCGTGTAGCATCCGGACGCCGTAGCACAGGCGCTGAACGGAGCTTCAGCTTCAAAGTAGCAAACGTCTGCTGCTGCTCCCGTCCCCAAGTCCATGGCTGATCTTTCCTCGTGAGGATAGTCAACGGCTTGGCAATCAAGCTAAAGTTCTTGATAAACCGGCGATAGTAATTTTCCAGGCCAAGAAAAGCTCTGAGCCGTGACACATTGATTGGGGCTGGGATCTTCTACAGCGCGTCAACCTTCGCTTGCTGCACGCCAAGACCTCCTGGAACAATCATATGTCCCAAATATGGCAACCGATCGTGGAAGAACTTCTACTTGCCATGGTGCAAGCGCAATCCCCACTGCCGTAACCTCTCGAAGACCGCCTGAAGATGCCTCACATACTCCTGTGGGCTGCTACTAAAAATGATAACATCATCAATGTAGTATTAGGCAAACGGTAAACCGGTCAACACCCGGTCCATCACCCTCTGAAATTCAGCGGGTGCGTTCTTGAGGTCAAATAGAAGAAACTTCCAATGGTAGAATTAATCTCTCCCATCGAGATCAACTCCCCTGAACGCGGTCTTCACTCGGTCGTCCACCATCAATGGTAACTGGTGGTAACCGGACCGCAAATCTAGTGTACTAAATACTCTGGCGTGTCCCACTGCATCAAACAACTCCTCTGGTGTGGGCATGGGATACCGATCCGACTTGGTCTTACGATTGACCGGCCTAAAATCTCCACACATCCGCTTCTCCGTCCAGTTGCCAAAGATGTCCTTCTTCGATGGCATCACCGTGGCACAAGCGTACTCGCCGTTGGAGAGCTCAATCAAGCTGGCGGCCAACAACTCCTGACAACGAGTCTGAACCCCAACTTTCTCAGAGAGACTGAGCTTGTACGGTCATCGGAAGATTGGGTGGTCGTCCTCCAACTGAATGTCAATCAGTTTGCCTCTGTAGCCCTCAAAATCATAGAGACTAGAGGCAAAACAACTACAATACAAACGTATAAACGCTCGTACCCTTCGTACCTCCGCATCGGTAAGATGTGGCCCCAAATCCAAAGGCTAATCATCAAACTCCGTGATCTCCTTCTCCACCATAGAAGACTCACCGCATACCGACACGACCAGTGATTGCTACTTGGTAGCAGAGAGGGCATTAATACCCCCAAACCCCTCACTCACGGGATCTATAGAAAATCCTGTGTCGTGATGATAAAACTGGGAAAAGATATCCTGAGCATCCTCACGGCCAAAGTCCTATGCCAAGGCTGCAAAGACACGTTGAGCACGAAGCTCCTCAGTTGCATGCCTCTTCAAACAAAAAAACAACTCCGCTTCCTTGATCTCTGTGAGATGTGGCACCGCTGCCCCCTGACCATCAGAGTCTGCCCCCAGCACGCGTGGATGGTCACTCGAACGGCGCTCAGCGGCGAAACAGAGGCCACATATCCAAACAAGGGTATTGAGGCCAATGGCTTGACCCAACAAATAACGACGCTGGCCCTCAGAGAGATCCGGTGCAGCGGTGGTGCCTGTCAAAAAGCCCATTGCCCGCCCCCTCTCATCAGCAGAAGGCTCCTCATAAGTTTGGGAAGAAGAATCCCAAATCATGCCCGGACCACGTGTCCTGAAGGCAAAAGAGCCTGGATAGCACATCAAGGTGGGAAATGCCCCCCGAGTGAAACCAACGCGGTTGACCACCGCCAATGGTGGTTTATCATCCTTCGTAACCTCCGTGGAAACACGGTGGTCCTCTAAAATGTCATCGACCTCACGGCGCACGGGCCGTTGTACTTGAGCAAGTGCAGAAGTGAGCGTCGTGGATGATGCCATGTTGGTCCAAATCCAACGTGGCCGATGGGCGTAAGATCCCAACGCCGCGGCATCAACAAACATGGGGGGACCAAGAAGGTGATGGATGTACGCTCCATCCTCACGCACCTTCGTCCGAGTATCCTTCAATGTGGGTACATTCTCAAAAATGTACCCCGGTGGTGTTGATTGGTGGGTAATCCACCACTTGATGAGCCTGAGCAAATCCGCAAAGAGACCCGACCGTGGATCATCCAAGCCACGTCCAATGCCCGCTCGTGAATGGCCTTGGCAAGGCCATTCGGCAATCACCAAGTCCACGTGACCTAACCGGCGAAAATCATCCTCACTGATCAACGTCACATCACGTGGCAACTTGCCAAAACACCCTCAAATCGTTGAAGGTGGTAACTACTCTGGATACAACGCCAAAAGACGGTGAATGTGATGGTGAGCAGCACGGTTGGCTGCAAAGCCACTATCCGCGTGGATAAACCGTCGAACCTTGAGCCCGGCCTCCAACACAGCCGCAAGCCCCGTACCGATACCGGCAAATAACTCCACAAGGGTAATACCCTCATCAGGTGGTTGCCACTGAATAGTACGAGCCAACAACGGGGTGGAAGAGCCCACTGACAGCGGTGGAGCATCAAGAGCGTCCACAATCTCTCTACTCTCACGAGTGAGCTCCAATGGCGTCCCCCACGGCGGAAGCGAATCCTTACAATGACGTGCATGGATCGCCAATGGTGGGTGCTCGCGTGAATCCTCCACCCAAGACATAAATGCATATGTCTCCTCCAAAAGTGAAGAACCACGCGGCAAGTCTGATGCCAGAGCACTGCATCCAAACATAGCGTCCGTCGTCAAAGTCATTGCGCTAGTTGCGAAGACCACGGGGATGAGCTCCTTTCTGCCATCACCGGCAGACCACCCCGGCCTAATCTAAGCCCCCTCCGTCCAATTATCCACTCCAAACCCAAAGTGGATATAGTGCCTGTTGGCCCACCAAAATATCGTAGTTGGTGGCGCCAGTCACAGCACATTGAAGGGAGACATGGGAGAACAACGGACCAGATCCCACACCAAACATCAACTGTAACGGATGTCGGGTGTAGCCCATGGCCTTCTCCGTACCCCCAACGGATGTAACAACCGTGAATGGACAAGGCTCAAGATCTGAAGCAGCTAGATCCAAATCCTGGGCTAGCTGCTTGCCAATCATCACTGGCTGAGCTCCGGAGTCCAACATAACACGATGTGGGATAGTACGAGTGGGGTTGCCGTCCGTACGACCAACCATGATGACTCCGTCATCGTTTACCAAACGTACCACCCCTAGACGCACACTGCGTCGCTCCCGTGCCGACCGGGCCGCAGCGACAGACAAATAAGTGACTCCAGAGATCAAGGACTGATCCCCAGAGGGCTGCTCCATAAGTATAAGTGGCATTGGATTCAAACGTGGAAATAGCCTCCGCCGCCAATTTGGCCTACATTGCTACCAAATCCTCTTCGGTGGGTGGAGCCGTCACTGCCTGCGATACCTCCAATGATGGCATGGGCACCTTGCCCTCCAACATACTACCCGCCAAGTGGAATACACCGGATGGTTGAAAATCCGGTATCAAAAAGTCCACACCGGCAAACACTGGCAACCGCAACACCTTGTACGTCAAGGAATGTACGGAATCCACATGAGTGGAAGAAACTGGTGGTACGGTAGTCAAAGGGGGAGCGGCACCAGTAGCAGCTGCATCCGCAATGCCAAACGACAGTGGTAGCCGTGACTGACCACTGTGGTCCGGTAATCCCATGTGACGTGAACGACCATTGGTACCCGATACACTTGATGAAGGTGACACCGCCTGGGCGGTGGTCTGAGCACGAGTGGCAACGGCAGCCACAACCTCTCCGGAAGCGCCATACAAATAGGCATCCATGGCTGAGGACAAACCACGACTCTTCACCGGAGCCCGTGCGTCCGCCACTTGTCCCAAAGAAGCATTCGCATTCAACTTCTTCTCCAACTCCGCCACTTTGGCCTCCAAGTCCTTCTTCCGTGATGAACCTAGCCGCTTCTCTGGGTGGAGAACAAAGCAGTTCTCATCGCTATGGCCGGACGTGCCACAGTGAGAACAAGTGACATGCTTCTTCCCCTTGCTCGCAACCTTGTCACCAGACTTGGCCGCTTTGGTCTTGGGTTTCACCTTCCCCTTCTCTGCCCCTTTCTTCTTGAAACAGTTCGGGTCCCCTTTGGTGTGACCGGGTTCTCCACAAGCCCAACAATGCACAACCTTTTCAGGTTGTGCCTCCGCCAAGCTACTCGTCGCAGTAGCAAGCTTCTTGGACTTGGGAGCGTCCATCAATGACGTGACCAAGTCTGTGGCCTCGGACACACCCAACGCTCTATCAAGCGTTTCCACCTCAGCAAACGCCTGAGCCAAAGTGGCGTTTCCGTGATAATCATAAAGAAGACGGGGGGTGATCAAGTCCACCATCCTCTTGTCCAACTTGAAGATAAAAATCTTCACAAGTTGGCGCTCCGTGAAGACATCACCTGCCTCCGCCGCCAACCGCGCCAATCGGGTATACATGGTGCGCGGCGTGTCCTTCTTTTCACGGCCGAAATCGTGGATGCGCTGCATCTGATCACGCCGGAATCCCCCATACTCCACCTCCAAGTGCGCCATAAACCGCGCGAGAGGGTCAAAGACTGGTGGCGGACCGACGGCCAACAATGCCGCCCGCGTGGCCTAGGCCAAACGCGACATGGCCCCCATGCCGGACGCCTCATCTACAAGGGCAATGCCCTTCTACCTGGAATACTCACTAGAGGAGCCTCCTTCCTCTTTGGGTTGATTGGTAAAGGCTGGGACACGAGCAACGGCGCTCTCCTTGAGCGCAGTCACCAACTCCACCCAGTCGCGCCAGTAATCCTCAACCGGACGCAACTCTTCCGCATGCAGTACCAACCACCTCCCATAGCTCTGGAGCGCCTCCAACTCCAAATGCTAGGGCAAAAGCTCAAAAGCGTACCAGCCGTTGAACGACGGTGAACACTCGCGCTTCTCCTTCATCCATGTTTTGGAAACGGAGCCGCCAATCGGGTAGGGAGATGCCCCCAGCCCGACTTGATAAACGATCACGCACAACGTGGCGGTGATCGTCCTCCATGTCGTCAAACGTGTCCACACTCCAAACTCAAAGCCTACGATCGGTATCCAACGCCGAAATAGGCTCAAAAGCCTCGTCGGTACCCGACCCTGGCCCAAAGTCTCACGCCGGTGCACTCTCCGAAGAATCTGGTGAGGGAGAACAGTAATACCGACTTCTCGTACTCACCATAAACAAAAATCCTCCGGGTAACTATCTACAGGTGATATCTAAAGGGTAAAGGTACGGACGGACAACCTGCACCTGCAAAATCACCAAGCTATGTGCTTTACCGGTCATCACCTTCGGCTAACACAGGTCCAACCACATCCCCCCACATAGAAAGGTCTTGCCGGTCATTACTCCGACTTCATCTCTACAGTACCCTATCACAAGCTAGCACAATAATAAATGTGGCCACCGGAAAACACCCGCAACAAGCCCGCAACACGGGGGAGGTACCGCACAAGAATCCAGAAATCCAAATCGGATCTTCTCCCCCAACAACATTAAAGCAGGAAAATGAAAGAGACAGCGCTACTGGCATACGCCTGCAATGGATGCCTCAAAGTCGCAAAACCTACAAATCAAAGAGAAATACTACAAAGTGTTCCCTCCTAACATCTAAAACGAAGGGAGTAGTGGAGATTGACCGTGGTGTTTAAAAAACACTATCCTTCCAATGAAATCACATACATTGGTGGATAATCACGACAAACGCCAAACTAATGCTAAAATTAGGTCAAATGGCATAAACCCTAACTATAAGCATAAATGTCACTCACATACAAGTAACAATGCCTTTGAAATCTACTCCCAAAATTTAGCATTATTTTTTTTTTAAAGATCACAAAACATGTGATTATTTTCGGCCCTCGCGAAAAAACTAGCAAAATTTTATTTTTTTTGTAAACTAATTTTTTTAACATCAATAGTCTTAGAATTTTGCCACGAGCTCAAATCCAAAAACAAAATTAAAAAATATGTAAAACTCCAAAATCTAAAATATGAGCTTCCAACTCCAAGAACTCCTGAAGTTTTTGGGCAAAATTAGCGCAATTGGATGCCGCGGCACGCTTTTAGGGTCTGACGCAATAGGAACCTTGACGCAATTAGGTACCTGCCCGCGTGGCTTGGATGGAAAGTGGCACGTCCGTCTGACTCCGAATGTCCGCGCTCCCGATTCTTCTTCCAGCTGTCCTTTTCAGCTCGTCCCAAAAGTCAAAGTGGGTCATGGCCCTATAGAATTTCCGTAGATGCTCTCCGCATCCAGCCTTCCCCAGCAATCGCTTGAGCGCTCCTTTGACGTTACCGCGCGTTCCCAGGAGCTCCCATCGCTCTCCAACACTCTCAAGTCTCAAGCTGTAAGTTCGTATTGTAGTCCAGCAACTTTAGAACCTCCAACAGCTACAGAAACTTAAGCTCTCATCAAGAAGAACTATGCTCTCCCACATTAGTGCTCAAAATCGTGACTAACACTAATAATCAACGCCTTATTTTTGTTAACCCACTCTTCTCTATCCTTTCTATTTTTGCACGACTAATTTAATATTAAAAACATTGTTAAGAAACCAAGAAGAACGAGGTGGTCTTTGTCAAGTGAATGTGTTGCATATCACAAGAGTAATCAAGCATCACGCACACCACAATGGGTGAATCAACCAGTGTGAAGTACAAATGGAAAGCATGAGACTTTACTAATGGCTTAAACCGCCACTTACAAGCAACTTTCAAACACTACTCACCACTCTCACTCACAAAGCTTGACTTGACAAAGACGTCAAATCAAGGACAAGTGCGGTGCTATACGCACACACGCGGAACCCTAAGTGGATGAAAGTCATCCACGGATGAATAGGGTGCGCCGCCATACGTCTCTAAACACAAACTAACATAGATTAGACTAATCTAACCTACGTTAACACCACGAGATGTGGTGTGGTCCTCGATGCCACATCCCGTGACAAATTGCAATATTCATGAAATCCTATTTTGAATTCCCAAAAAATGTCTTACCACATATACAAACGCTATAAATAGGTCAGCAAGCTTAAGTTGGTGGTTATAGGTCATCCAACCTTATACCTTCTCGCCTTCGATTTGGTTTTGTTCCGACGTAATTTACGATGGATATCATCCACATCCACCACGGCACACTTCTCATTCATCCACTCACAGTGTCGGGAAAGTTCTGGAATTTTAGGTCTGTAAGTTGAGAGCCACGAGGGACGGATTGAAAAACCCTGCATCGGCAAAGAAGAAAGTGTCTGTCTGTTTGCACCGGAGAGTATGTCTGCAGCGACAGCCACAATCAATGCTATGGCGTGAGACCTGAGGTTATAATTTCCCTTAGTTATCGTGGTTGTTGCAGGTGTATGTCTCTCCCATTTCTGCGATCTTTTTTGGCGAGGATTTCAGTCCAGAGTCGGCGCTCTGGTAGTGGAGTGGGAGCTGCTGCTGCTGCTCGTCATTATCTCTGCTGTGAATTTGTTGGAGCGTGGATGTTCTGAAGGTGCGCCACTCTCTTGCTGCCTTTATTTTCCATCGGTGGAGTGTTTTTCCAAGGTCGAGGCAGTTGTTTTTTAGACTCCGAACCGGGATTTACCAAGCTTCTCGCTCCAACAATAGATTCTTCGACCTAGAGAAACATTCGCAGCTTTGGTTTGGTTTGCGCTACTCTTGGTGAGGAAATTAGTTCGGGATCGCCGCTCTGTTTCATGTTAATTGAGGATTTTGTCTGGTGAAAGCTGTTCCTTGCGTTTTGTGGATCGTCATTGATTTTATTGTGAATTGTCTTCAGGAAGGGAGGTTGATCGTGGTTTAACTGCTCTGGGCGGATATCGTGGAGCCTGGATGCTTTGGAGGTGTGTGAATCGCAGCCTTTACCTGGCTCCTTGCCATTGCTATCTCTCTGTTTCTGTCTGCCTCCCCTGTAACGGTGCTCATAATCACGACCATGATTTTGTTTGCTGGAGATTAAGTTTGCCTTTAAATACGTTGCAATCTGCGCTATTGTTAGCGGTTGATTGACGCTCTTTTTGTTTGATTCAGTGGTAGCAATTTGAAAGCTCTGCGGCCAGCATGATGCGTCGCGACGGGTGCGTGGGGCAGCTGCAGGTGCAGAGTGCGCAAGCAGCTGTGCCGCTGGGGTTTATTTGCGGCAGCTTGCCTGTGCCAACTGTAAACCCTGCTTCGAACCCGCTCTCGCCTTCCCAGGCAGCTCTGGTCCCAGCTATCTCGGGTCTCTTAAGCCAGAGGTAAGTTTGCTTGTAACGGATCGCTTGTACGTTTATCCAATGTAATCTGGTTAGATCGACTTGTGAATCTGTTCGGACCTCCGAGTGCAGCAAAACATCAGCACTGATGCTATTGTCCGTTTTCTTTTGGTCAGCTTGGGTCGCAGAGCTGTTTTAGGTGTTTCTACTTTCAAGGATTAAACTTATGTATCAATTGTTAGGTGTACAACGAAGTTTGGTTTCATAAGAATTATGCAATTAATCATTATGAACAGAATAATACAGCCAGTTGGTCTACAGTGCTATCTGTATGTAAGAATGAGTGAGCGGGCTTCATTGTGCTCCTTGCACCTGCTAATGCATTGTATGGTTTATGACATTCCAGGACAGGAGCACCCCGCTACCGTTTGCTGCCCACTGAGACTGACCTCAATACTGCACCTTCTCATGGAGTTGAATCTGATGGATTCCTTCCAGTTACTTCATCGCATGAATCTACTGGTAAATGAAGCTGCTTTTTGTGATTGATCTAATCTGATTGCTTTCTTAATGATGTTCTGAATCATCTGGTTATCTATCTTCTGATGTTTATTGATTTGTAGGACTTTGCAACGCCTGGGAAGGAGGTTACTTGATGCAGCCATTGGCAAGGAAATGTGAAACGTTAGCCGTCAGTGCTCTCACTGGACACTACTCGGATGATATCGATGTGGTGGCTCCAGTGGACATACTGAAGCAGATTTTTAAGACTCCTTACAGCAAGAGTCGGTTGTCAGTTGCTGTGCATCGGGTTGGACATACACTTATATTGAACGCTGGGTAGGTCAACTTACTTTCCTCAAATTTTAAGAAGAATTTGAATCTACGAGGATTTCAGGGGGAATATGAAGTGGTGTACGCTACATTGACCTCTGTGTTGCGCTCCTTTTAAATGTTGTAAGTGTATCGGTTGACTTGAGAAGTGCAGAGAATCTCCAGTCTAAGTTCAGAATCTGTACTGGTTGTACTTACTTCAATGTGTGTTACACAGCCCAGACATCGAAGAAGGTGAAAAAATCGCGAGAAAAAAAAGCCAAACGAAGGCCACGGATAGGAAGTTGTTCTCAAAATTTGTACAACATTCAGTTCATGACGAAACCTCGGAGGGCCCAGGTTCTCCCAGAGCCTGCGATAGTGAAGGCACAACCAGCAGTAGTAGGAGGAGACAACCACCAGGAACAGTCCCTCCTGGATTTGGAAGCTCAAAGCCTGGGCGTGTTCCATGGCAGGTGGTTGAAGACTCTTTCTCAGAAAGCACAAGCTGTTGCAGTGAAGATGATGTACGTGGTAGACCATTGAGGGGTAATAAAAAAGGGAAACAACGGGTGGTCAGTCGTCGGAACAGTTGTGAAGGAGGCATAGATTTTCAGAAAGGTAAATTAATTCGTGAGCAACAACAGAGCTCTAATTTTATTCCGAAAGATCCAGATATGCCCCCTAGGCAAACAGCATCTGAGAGTTTCCTCAGGGTCCTCTTTTGGCAATTTCAAAACTTGCGCATGCTTTTGGGAAGTGACTTGCTTCTTTTTAGCAACGAGAAGCATGCAGCTGTTAGCCTGCATCTAATGGAGATTGGTCGTCAGGTGGGACTTAAATCATTTAACTCCGATTTTCCATGATGATATGCCTGAGCTTGATTTAGTGTCTGTTCAATGAGTGCTTATTTATTAAGTTTTATCTGCTTCATTCAGATCATAACATAATATTAGAGCAATTGTTGATGTCATGGTGCACTTATCGTTTCTTCTATTACCACGAGACTTATTCTTATTCGTAAGCATCTCTATTTGTGCAATGCTGCAACCTACATCGTCGTCTCTTCAATTCTGTAGGTATTCAGAAGGCCATTGAAGTGCTCGTGTTTGTCGTGGTATTGACAGGTGTTTTTTTTATGCAGGTTACTCCATTGATGTGGTTAGATGCTTGGCTGGATAATGTCATGGCGAGTATTCCCGAACTTGCAGTGTGTTATCATCGTAATGGGGTTGTTCAAGGTTATGAATTGTTGAAAACAGACGATATTTTTCTCTTGAAGGGACTTTCAGAAGACGGCACTGCCTTTTTCAGTCCTCATGTTGTTCAGCAGAACGCATCATCTGTGCTCAGGTTTCTACAGGATAATTGCAAACAAGACCCTGGCACATATTGGGTATGGAAACTTACATCTATGAATATGTCGATGATAAATTTTGAGAACTAGATTGTCCATTCGACTTTTTGATATTCCAGATGTTACACTTCAAGAGATTATTCTATGGTATTTAAAGTTGTACCTTTCTTTCTAATGACAGCTTTTCAAGAACGCTGGAGAGGATCTCATGCACCTCTACGATCTCTCTGTGAGGTCTAAAACCCGAAATACTTGTGGTGACAAGGACGACGAGGAACGTGGCACACTACCATCTTCAAGAAATCGGGGCAACGGTCACTACTCTCTGCCATTGGCAATGCTTCTGTATCGTCTTGCTAATCGTCTATCTCGATCTCAGGTATGCATCCCATGTCACTCCTTTGTCGATTTTGGCTTCTGGAAGTGCTTTACGAATCTATTGAACTTTTGTTTCTTTTCCTCGCTTGTTGTTGCTGCTTGTGAATGGGCTCAGAAGAAATGTGCATAGTCAGTATTCATGACGAAAACCTCTGTCCTCGTTTTTCCTGAAATGTTGGATGCACTTCAATTCCTTCTCAATAGGGTTTGACTGAATTTGCGGATTATGTAGAAGTATCTAGGAGCCTAACTCACATAGACTGGTGTTCCTGTAGGTGCGTTTTTGTTCGTAATGCTTATGTCTCTGTACTTAATTGGTAGTAATATTGCAGGGATGGCCAGTTTTTGTGAACAATGAGTAATGAATAGGTGGTATCTAACGGTGTACAATGCTTTCCTGGATTTACGAAGTCATAGATGTGTGTAACAGTCTCGTCTACGTCTCGCAGGACCCAGCTGACAGAATGAAATGTGCGAAACTCTTTGGAAAGTGCCTGGAGTATATGGATGAGCAAGAACATCTGGTCCGTGCCTGCTTCACATTTATTGGAGATTGGTTAATCAAGCGTCTGCCATATAATGTTTCTCAATATACCATCTTTAGCTCCTTTTATGGCTTACTAGATGAGCTTTATTGCTTATGTTCAATCAGATTTTGAATAATTACCCCTCGTCAAATGAGTTTTTATGGTTAATCAAGGTGTATATAGTTTTACGACGGCTTTTCTGCTTTTGAGAATGCCTATAGCTAACTCGATGTTGGTCCGCAATCATTATGCAGGTTATCCGGGCATCTGCACATGAGCATGCCGCTAGGCTTATTCTAGCATGTTACAAGCAACTTGGGGTGATGCTGCAGCCTCTTTTATTAGAGGACAAAAGCAGTGTCGCGCCTGAGGAAGAAGATGTGAAAAAATCTGCGTTGGAGCTTCCTTCTATCGAAATATATGCCGGATTGGAAGAGGATTCTGCTTCAGAACCTATCGCGCACAAGTTAAGTGTGGAGGAGACCTTGGATCCTGTTCAAGATTGTCAAGAAATTATACCTGGAAATGCAACTGATAGCGAAGTGGAGAAGGTGGATGAGTATGCCAAGCCTACACCTACTGATCTAGTTCTGGCAAATGCATCTTTTGTAGAAACACCTTCCTTTTCTCATGACTCTTTCGAAGATGCCTCTTCAGCTGATTCTCAAGGAGAGCTGGCAGTCTCAGATCCAGTACCACAAGTAGTTCAGGCGCTTGCAGACCCAGTGTCTGCACGATTGGCAGCAGTTCATCATCTCTCGCAGGCCATAAAATCCTTAAGATGGCAACGACAGCTTCAAGATGTTGGGGAGAAGAAAGTACGTGCAGAAAATATTGGCCCAAAGCTCAATAGTCACCGAGACCATTACACAGAATGTGTATGTGGAGAGCCTGAGTGCGTAGCAATTTGTGACTTCCGAGACATCAAAGTTGGGTTTGGAATGGATGAGAAGTTGTGCCAGCTTCTGCTGCTCTTGGGACAGTCTTATTTAACTCTTGGGCAAGCATATAAAGAAGATGGTCAATTCAGCCGAGCTCTCAAAGCTGCGGAGTTGGCTTGCTTGGCGCGTGGGTCGTCTCCTCGACCAGAGAAACAAATAGACGCAATTGGTGAATCCGACGAAGCAAATATCATTGATCCATCTCGTGGAGGGAAGTCCTTGGAGGTGCACAAGGACAAAGGATATTTCTGGGGCCAAGTTTGGCTTCTCGTTGGAGACGTCTTTGCAGAAGTCCAACGTTCGATGGGTGATTCCGACTCAATTAAGCATCAAGATGTGACAACTGGTGAAGAGCTGAAAATGGCACAAGAAGTAATGAAAGAGGTGAAAAGACTAAAGAAGAAAGTAGGGCAATTTCAAGGAAACTGTGAAATTTGCAGCCTAACGAGTTGCAGCTGCCAAAGTGATCGAGCGAGCAGTGGAATTTCTGCCAGCAGCAGTACTAGTTTTTCTCTTGAGGGGAACTCAGGTAAGTATGCACGGAAACACGTCAAAAAGAGCACTAGCAAGAGTCCTCCTTCAGCCTCAGACATCTCGATCCAGGAAAGAGACAAGTTTAGCATAACTGCAGATGTGAATGAAACCATCTTAAATTCTGAAGCGATCATGGAACGGGGCCCTGCTTTTCGAGAAGCGACCACTGAAGAATCAATTCATGGGGACATATTTACTTACCTTCGAAAACCAGTTGTGGATGACTGGGAGAAAAATTTGTCAGCTGCGTCCGAGTGCTATTCTTCTGCAGTGGATGCCTTTGCAGATTCTATACATTTGCGAGATTATGAGAGTGCAATCAGAAAGAAGGGCTGGGCTTGCAACGAGCTTGGTCGTAGGAGGCTTGCGCAAGGCAACGTAAACTCAGCAGAAGCTGCATTCGAAACAGCTATTGTTGCGTTTCGTGCAGTTAAAGATCTGCCCAACATAGTTCTAGTCTATTGCAATCTCGCCCATGGTCGAAGAGCAGCGGCAGAGGTTCTTGCATCTCAGCTAAGTAGCTGGGAAGGATGCCAGCTGCCTCACTTCTATTACGCGTTCATGAAAACTGTTGGAGAAGCTCGGTTCCTTTATCAAGAAGCATTGGAATTTTATGGTGAAGGCAGAAAAGAGCTCATGGCATTGGGAGATGGAGTGGAGCGCACAATGCGGGGATTGTGCAATGAGGTGTACACACAATTAGCACACACCTACCTAAAATTGGGAATGCTTCTTGCAAGAGCGGACAAGTTTTTGAAAGCCAATCGAAAAGCCAGAGAACCCAGGACTGTTGGCGGTGATGAGCTAGCCTCTGATAAAAAATCAGGTATCTCAGCGAAAGAGGCTATCTCTAAGGCGTTGGTGCTGTATGAATCTTTGGGATCGCTTCGTGCCCAAGAAGTTGCTTATGCCCAGTTTCAGCTGGGCTGTCAGCAAAGAGACAGCTGCTTATTTGCAATGGCCGCGCAAGCTGAGGAGACCAATAGCCAGAAACGAGACTCCAGGTTGCAGGGGGCCAAGCGATTGGCCTCCATGGCTGATCGCTACTGGCAGAAATCGCTGTATTACTACAAAGCTGTGTCGCATCCCGATATGTTTCTACAGATCATGATGGAGCGATCAGCCATGTGCTTGGCTATGGCCCCGCTATCCCATCCCAATTCAGTAAGCTTCGCACTTACCAAATGTATCAATTATGTACCGTCAGCTTATTATTTTCATATTCATGATCTTGATACCGTCAGCTTTTCTGTCACATTGTGCTTGGTGATATTTTCTGACTTGTCCTTGCACCGCCTCTGTAGGTGTTGGAGCAAGCCCTTGTACATCTTTTAGAAGGCTGCCGAGATGTGGAATTCAGAGGCGAGGTCGGGAGCACTTGCCTTATCTCACCAGACACTACTACCACTTTCACTTTGCAGCTGCAGAGGCTTCTGAAAGTCATGCTTGGAGCAGCATTATCCGCTGCAAAGCCAAGCGGGAGCGCTCAAAGCAGATCCCGGAAGCTGACGTCTGACAGTGCAGGACGGAATGAGGTGAATGGAAGTGCATCCAAGGCGAATGACGTGGATTCTCTGAAAAGGATGTATGGCGCTGCTCTGAAGCTCACCAAGGGAGATGATCTCGGGGCCTTGTATGGCATGTGGTACTCGTGATATTCCGCAATTGTTTGGATTTTCCTAGTGAAGCGCAATTTTGAAATCTGGAATTTTTGTTTCGTTCTTTTTTATTGAGAGATTGGAAGTGCGTACTTGTTTGCTAGCTGCGACCTTTGTTGGTAGACTTGGTTCTTGCTTCGTTGCTTGGAAACTAGATCTGTGAAATTGACAAAATGGTGACACTGGCAATGTAACTGATATTTTCTGGAGGGCATCGACAAAGGCTGTTCTCCTGTCACTAAACCTTTAGTCTGTGAGCTTTTATTGGACTGTGTTTCTTTCATGTGTTCATGTATGGAATGAACTTGTTATCGTGGATAATAATTCTAACTGGTCTAGAATAGAGAATTTCACCATAGAATTTCACCATAATTTACAAAAATTAGAGTACACAAACCATCTGAAATAATGTACTAATTGCTGAGAACGACACTTTGTTAACTACCATGAACTACTTTTGGTCACAACCACCATACATGTGATAACAAAATTCAAACTGTCATCACATATTTTAGTTATTTGTCAAGGGAGGCAAAGATACCAAGAATTTTGATCTCTTCTTTTGTTTTCGATTATCAGTAGTATCAGCTTTAAATAACTAAAAGTTCTCTTACCGTAGTTCTGTTAAATAACTAAAAGCCTCTAATTTGGCACCTCCATGCCAAATAATTAATTAAAGTGACTAAAGGCCATGCGGCATCCAAAAGAAAAATAAACCTATTTTCGGCAAGAAATGATTGTATTTAGCACATTTGAGGACTGTGTAGTTAGAATCCAAGACCTTGGGGTTCTAAATCAAAGCCTCCATGCATCCTTGAAGGGTGGCTTTTCCAAGCCCCACTCCCCTCTGATTCTTCCAATGTGACAAAATCTATAAATATATAGTTTCTCTAGTTTTGGCAATTTCATAAAAAAAATTCCCACTTAATTTGGCAAGAATTTTTCTAATTAATAAACGCCGAACTAGAGGTTCACCTACGGTAGTAATTCAAAGAGGAAAAAACTGGCTAAGATTCATGGTACACCTACACTAAAGGTGGCTTTTAGTGTAATGGTATGAATAGTGTAGTTACCCTAGTACACTATTTGTGAACAAGTTGGCAATTAGTGTTAGCCGCCATAGTCATGAATATTATTCCTCAATTGTCCACTTACCTTAGTATCCTTAGTGTTAGCCCCCACTCAACCACCTACCCTAACACAAAAAATTAATAACAAACTGATAAATAGTGTTAGCCCCCAATCAACTGCCTACTAGCAGCCATGCATTTATTCTCCCCGTCTCATCCTCAACCTCAGCTCTTTATCCTCCTATTTCCAAATATTTCCATTCACATCTCTTGCATTCCTTGAAAATTTTAATGAACATCTTATGAATATTTAAAGTATATTTGTATATTAAATGTATATTTGTATATTTATAGAATATTTAATGTATATTTTTATATTTAATGAATATTTAATGAATATTTAATGAGTTTTAAATGTATATTTTTGACAATTCAATGTATCTTTGTATATTTAATGAATAATTAATGAATAATTAATGAGTATTTAATAAATTTCTAATGTATTTTAATGTGTATTTGAATATTTTAATGTGAATTTGAATTTTTAATGAATTTTTAATGCATATTTAATGAATATCTAATGAGTATTTGATGTACATTTCCATATTTATTGTGTATTTATTGTATATTTATGTTCTTTTTCCTTTTCAAATATTCCTCTCTTTTCTCACTTTCAAAGTTCTTATTTTTCCAATCTTGTACTTACAGTTTTATTTTCCCTCCATATGTACTGTACATTCTTCTTTGTCCAATTTTTGGAATTTTCCTTTTGTTCCATATCTATTCTTCCCAATATTTCTCTTGCAAATTCTTGTTTTTCTACATGCACTCAAAATCTTCTTTACTTTGATGCTTGAAATGTACACGTAATCATTTTCTAGGTTTCATACACTAAATGTCCACAAGTAAAAAACCTTATGTTCCACTATTTACTAGAATTGACATTTAGTGTCGTACACCGTTCACTCAATATAGTGTGGAGGTATAGGTAATGTGGCTGAAAATTGAGGTGGACCACATCAATTTTGGTTATTATATAATACTAGTGGGGTACTCGTGTCTTCCGGACACAACATTTTTTTGTGTTGAGTCCCCACCTCCCCATCCCCTAGCCCTTTCCCTCCAATCCATCGTCCCCTCCGTCCTTGTCCCCCGTCTCCGTCCCCTCGTTCCCCATCCTCTTGTCCCCCATCCCCGTCTCCGCCCCGTCCTTTTATCCAAAACCCTAACTTTTAGCTTTTCATTTTATCCAAGGACCAAAACCCTAACTTTTAGTGCCCATCGTCCCAACGGGGAGAGCGGAGTGTGGTGTGTTAAATTTACGTTTGTATGTTTTGTATTTTAAAACCTATAAGCTCAAATCAAATCTAATTGGAAAAGTACATATATTTTTGGAGTGCATGTAAACGTTACCCTAGCTTAAATCCACTTCAAAAATAAAGTACTTTTGCTTTACATTTGCATTTTGATCAACCCTTTGTGCACATAAGTATCACTTGCCCAATATAAGAGGAGAAACCCCTTCACATCAAGAGGTCAAAATCAAGAGTCATTAGGTAACTACCTAATATAGGAGGAGAAAACCCTTCACATCAAGAGGTCAAAATCAAGAGTCATTAGGTTACTACCTAATATCAAGAGTCAAGAAGAGTGCATCACCGTGCCTCACCCTTCACATCAAGAGGTCAAAATCAAGAAAGAGAGTCACGTGACCGGGAGTTAAAATTTATAACTTTTAACTTTCCCACCACTTTTTCATCCAATCTTGACGCGTTCATCCACTTGACGGACCGTTTCCATCATACGGATTGCTCATCCTGTATTCTTTTATAATAAGAGATATATAGATTAATATGTTATTATTATATATATAATTATTGAATATAGTATTAATATTATAATATATATTATTATGTTATTATTATATGTTATTATTATGTTATTATGTTATTATTATATGTTATTATTATGTTATTATGTTATTATTATGTTATTATTATATTATTATGTTATATTCTTATGTTAATATTATATTATGTTATATTATATTATAATATTATGTTAATACTAGTGGAACCCCCGTCGTAACCGACGGGCTAAGGGCAATCTTGAGTTAAACAAATGTACGTAGATGAAAAATTTAAGTTTTGGATTAGATCAAATCCAAATCCTTATGAAAGGACACATTCAAAGGATTCCTCTAAAAGGTACATTCAAAGGATTCCTTCAAAGGGCACATTCATTGGATTCCTCCAAAGGGCACATGCAAAGAAATTGTGGATTTGTTTTGTAGCGTTCATTCATTGTACGGACCGTTTTCATCCGACGTGTTCATCCATCAAACGGATTTCTCATCCTATATTCTTTTATATATAGAGATTCTTATGTTATATTCTTATGTTATAAAATAATATTATTATGTTATATTAATTTATTACGTTATTATATTATTATGTTATTATGTTATTATTATGTTATTATGTTATTATTATGTTATTATGTTATTATTATGTTACTAGGGTTGGTACCCGTCATCCCGACGGGGAGAGCGGAGGGTGGTGTGTTAAAGTTACATTTGCATGTTTTGTATTTCAAAACCTATAAGCTCAAATCGAATCTAAATCGAATCAAGTCCATTCCCCGTTGTCATCAACTGACTGGGGCAATCCCAAGTTAAATAATCATATGTAAATGCATAAATAAAATTTACCCATTATATATGCATTATGTACTATATATACCTACTATTCACTTTAAATCATTATTTATTTTATATACGTGTTATTGTCTTTAGATAACTATCATTTATTTTATGTACCCGAGGTAGTACATTGTGTAGTTTCAATATGTTGGAAATTATGGTTTTATTTTTCTATTTTTGATACATAATACAATTTCAAAACTCAATAAGCCAAATTTGAATAAAAGGGCACAATAAAGGATTCCTCCAAAGGGCACTATAAAGGTTTCCTCCAATGGGCACATATGGAGGATTCTTTCAAAGTTCACATTCAATTCAAAAGGCACATTTGATTCAAATGGCAATTCCAAAGGTCATGTGACCGGGAGCGGCGGACGGATAGACATTGAAGCCTATTATATAAGTAGATTATATTATAATTTTGGTTTTGAGTACAACTTGTAAAAACTCATCCACATCAATTCCCGTGTCTTTTATTTTGAAACAAGCCACACTATTTCTAATGGACATGATTTGATGTGGATGGAAAATTCAAGTCGACCACTTTAATTTGCGTTTAATGAAATTACTGTAGGAAATTTCAAATAGTCTAGTCTACACTATATTCAAGGAACGGTGTAGTTGACATTTAGTGTATAGTTCTATCACTACACTAATTGTAAAGTTTACAAGTAATGTACGGGTTCGTATTTAGTGTCTACTACATTAAAAGCCATCTTTAGTGTAGTCTCCTTCCATTTCCAAAGGCAACTAAAAGAATATATATCTTAAGTTTAAAGTCCACCAAGCTCTTCTATAATTAACCCATTACTACCCACCTTTACATTACCATCCACATCTATACATTTTTTGAGTTTCAAGGTAATACAGCTATACAGTTTGTGTATCTTCCTTAATTACCTTTGAAAAATAAAGTGCGCACACTATGGCATATCATTCATTAGCTGGATAAACCTTCACCTTTGTGATAGTTGTAAATGTGGGGCATAATTAAGGTATTTTCTAGATGCAATTTATACTAGAGGTCATTGTTAGCTAAAGTTGAACACACGAAGAAGAGTGATTAATCCCTAAAGGACCAGAGTCTTCTTCGGGGGGATTTTTGATTTTGGGTACGTTCCTAAAATTCAAAAAAAATCCTTTTTCTCTGAAATTTTTATTCTAGATTTCCTCTAATAAGAGCTTCGTGGACATATTTTTATTTTATTTTTTGGATTTGTGGTTTGAAAGTTAGTACCACTTAAAGCCAAAAGTGGGGACACCGGGCACCTCCAAAATTTTTTACAAAAGTTTCTATTTACATTGAGATTTTTCACACTTGTAAAGAATATTACCTTCTTTGGAAATTTTCAAAAAAAATCTTGTCTTTAGTGTAAAAAGGCATTTTATTCCAAGTCAAACATTTTCACACATTGTCGCGCAACGGGGGAAAAAAACTTCATCTTTTCTACACATAACCTAGAGATCTTCATATTTTTCACTTTTTATTTTTCAACAACAATATGTGGTGAAAACCTTCTTATTGACCGTTTGGATTATCATTTGAATACATACGTAGTTCACAAAAAAATAAAACGTGAAATGACAATTTTTGAACTTCCACTCCTTGCACACTTGTTTTGAATATGCTACACCCCTTTTTTACCTCTAAAAATTGGTGAGTTGGGAAATAACATCATGCTTAAGACAATGGTAAAAGATTTAGACCTAGTACAATTCAAAAATTTGATACAAAGTGAAGTCAAAGTCTGCTGATCTATTCAACGCAGGGATGAAAATGAACCATTGTTTTGACTTTAAACACTAAAATCTATTAATCCGTGCGGTGGATTGCAACCAAAATTTATAGGCATGTTGATATAGAAGTCTATTTTAAGATCTTATGGTTGGAAATTTGAAATTCACTTTAAAATGTGATTTTCATGTCTCTTTTTGGCAGTGGCAGTTTTGGACTGGTTTTAGAGCGAAAGTGGTCATGGTCCTTTAGGGGTTAGAATACCTTTTCTAATTTCGTCCCTAGCTATTGCATTCAAAGCCTGAGTACAATTGGTGATTGATGTTATAGCAATTTAGAGGTCCATATCATTAATTCCTAATCGCCCAAGTGTCCATGGTATTGAATTATATATTAAATCTTTCATGCTAAATTTCTTATGAACTGATCCAATTTCCATTCATCCATTTTCTATTAGATTTTATTTTATTGCAACCTCTATGTAAGGATGATTAATTATTTTTATCAGGTACTTTTATTAGATAGAAAACATGTAGTGTGAACTTCCATTCTTCTTAATAGAAATGTTTATGGTTTGATTACCAACCATCAATAATGCTCGGTACTCAGTTGATATTCATGTGATAACCAGGCGATACTAGCCTACGACCCGACCCGACTGAAACAAAAACACTCCTAGCTTACACTAATCTTATACCCAGACAATACTCAAGCGTTCATAGGCAATCCTGACAAAATGTTGAAGTTGAATTGATTTTCAATTGCCACAACCATCACTTTCCATGGAGGTATTGCAAGCAAATCAACATTTTTAAGAACAACACAACAGCAATGCTACATATTTGAGGGAAGGGGTTTAACAACATATTAGCCTCCAAACATCATAAGGTGTTACTGGTGGCCACAATATTCTACATGTATAGTGTTGTATTTGAACATGATAAGATTGAGATATTGAAATGACGTCCAAATGGAAGATGATAGTTGAAGAATTTTCAATCCAGAGGTGCAAGTCTTGCTAAACTTTAATACATTTTATTGTATTCTAGAGAGTAAAACACGTGCTTGTATATACAGTTCCCGACTGACGTTTAAAGGTTAAAACAAACAGCAGGACGCTTTCGAAACAATCATGGAAGCGAACGTACTTTGACATTTCACGATTGTCAACCCAACAGCACGTGAAGTTGTCCGTGGACTTCAAGTGCCGAGAATGCAGACGAAAGACATGATGAAGAGGGGTGTTTATCAACCCAACAGCACGTGAAGTTGCCCGTGCCGGACTTCAAGTGCCGAGAATGCAGACGAAAGACATGATGAAGAGGGGTGTTTATGAAAGCACCTCTTGAAGTCACTCGAAGAAAAAGTTGTGGCCACTCATCAAGAGTAGGACTAGGATTCTGATTGAGCGACAAGAGTGATTCAAGGAGAAGATTCGCGCTCAGGATGAGTACTTCTAGAGTTCAACTAGCTTTGGTGGTAGTGATCATGGTTCTTGGACTCTGCAACAGTTGGGAACTTGGGGAAAGCTTAATTTTCCAACAGGGTGCCTTTGGTTTGGGTTTTTGGAGAGTCCTGATTTTGGTGGAATTGATGAATTGCAGGGACAGTTGTTGTGGATGGCGCGGAAGCTATGTATGTGTTTGGTGATTCGTATCTCGACACGGGAAACCGGAATGTGAGCAAGGCTCCGTATGGAAGCAACTGGCCTGGACAACCTTTTGATCGGTGGTCTGATGGCCGAGTCTTGACCGACTACTTTGATAATTCACTTCTATACCAATTCTCATCAATCCACACTATTTCTTCCACTTCCCAGTTACTCTAGTGAATTCTGTACTCTCATCGGCCATTAGTCTGATCAATGATAGGGTTACCAGATAGTTAATATTCTAGAGAAACATGGAGGTTCAAGTGGACGACATGGAGGCGCTCGTGCGCAACGGCACCTTGAGTCACGCTCACCTCAAAAAGTCGGTGGCTGTCCTCGGCATCGGAATCAATGACTTCGATGTCCGCAACCTCTTCTCACCTGCTGGGCCATTTCAGGTACTGTCATTTCGTCACTTCTCTGTGTACTCTGATGCGCGCTATGTGATGCTACGTGATGCTATGTGATATTATGTGATGTTATGTGATGTTAACTTCTCGGTGCGCTATGTTAACATCACATAACACCCGAAACATGGTCGTCCTCAACCTGCCGCCGCTGGTGTGCATCCCCTTCGCCACCATGGAGACCGCGCTCGCCTTCCACGCGTGCAGCGCCAACGCCACGCTTTCCAATGAGACGGCCCTGCACAATTCGCTCCTGCACAATTCGCGAGTCGCGCTCTTGAATCAGCAGCTGCAAGGCCTGCATGCCGTCATCGCTGACCAGGCCAAAGCGTTAATTGCCTCGCTGTTCGACCACGGGAATGATTACGGTAAGGAATTATCTCATCGGTCAGCTGTTGATTTCCAATGATAATATTGAAGTTTCGGTGCCAAAACATTTTAGATGCAAAATTTTAAGCGTCACATAGGTTACGTGTTTTGATACCACCTGTATGATTCACATAGTCTCTACTGAGTACATGTAATACATTTATCACATGACTTCAGAGGGGAAGGTACAATAGCACTATTGGCTTGAATGTGAAAACCACAAATATAGCTTTCACTACCAAGAAAACCACGGTGTTATTAATACAAGAATTCTAGTTTTAAATCACACTAGAAAAGTGGCTTATCTTCCAAATAAGTTGATTTTCTCTTATTGCTTCCTTCTCTAGGCTCATGAGGTATTCTTAACGCCATTTTGGTTATATCCATTGCTTGTTACGGTCACGTGAAGTAGTACTCTCATTGTTACACAACATCATCTTTTCATGATCTAAATAGTTAATTAGCCAATATAACCAACATGGTGCAACTTCGTCCCCATTTTGTAGAGCAAACATGGTGGTTGTCATTGAAATTGCGGTGCAGGTTTTGAGAACCCGTTGACGCCCTGTTGCCATGGAATTATTCTAGTAATTTGTATTCCTTCAATTGTGGCGAATTGGATGCGGAAGGAAACCCCCTCTATACTCTGTGCCGCAATCCACACAAGGCGATGTTGTTCAATGTCATACATCTCCCGCAAGCCGGATCCAAGGATATAGTGCATTCGTATGCGTCTGTCCCAGAATACACGTTGGAGGGCCCTGAGCTCAAGAGTTGGATCAACAACTACAATGTATGATAAACCTTGAAGTTAAGCATTTGTGCCATGGGTGAATTGGCCAAATGATTTTTTGACAGTCTAGAACTCATAAATGCATCTCAATGTTTTTAAAGTCTCAAAAGAATATTAGCATTCTTTAGGGAGCATGAATCGACTTTCATAAAGGTTATTCGTCAGTAGTTTGTTCATTCTCAGAGTTGTTTAATATTGTAATAGTTGAATTTGCTTAGGGCCAGTCTTTTTTTCAAAGGCTAATCTATTATACAATTTGAGGATGAATCTTGGATCGTTCTGCCTTGGAATTTCTCTCAATTATATCCAAATCTTTGTGGTGGAAGTTTATCTACCTATCAATTATTGTTTTAATTCTAGAACTTCTTTAATACACTGAATTTACTTAGTTCATAGCTTCCTTATCCATATATCTTTTGTGAGTTTAGTAATGTTGTTCTATCAATGGAACTTTTAATTTTGTACTCTCTATGAATTCAAAAATATATGATTCATAAGACACGCTAATTTTTTATTGTTGTAGTAGTGGAAAGAATTAATATCATGTCCATCCAATTATTGTATGAGGTTATGGAATAAATTGAGTTTAGATAAAGTCCTACCATCTCAAAGTTTAGCACAATATTACGCAATATTGTATTTAATGGGAAATTTTATATTAGCTCCCCATTGACATATTTTTTGTTGAAATTTGACGTACGGTTCAATAATTACAAACAATCTTTAGTTATATATGACAAATGGTGCAGCAACATTTTAATCAACTCTAAATTGAATAGGAATTACATTTTTAGCCTATTTTCTTTTCATTCTCTTGAAAAAGGAATGGAAATCTTTGCATCTACTTTGGGGATTTTTGAATTTAAAAAAAATGTGAAGGATATGTTGTATGCAAAATTTGTTACTGTATTTTTATTTTTGGCACATAGTTGCATTGTAGGGTTTTTAGAGACATCTAGACCCTCTTTGACTTCCAAAATTTGATGTACATGTACCTAACATGATCTTTTTTTAGTTAAATTATAAAATCTCGGTTTGTAGTGGAAATGTTTTTGATAGAAGGTGGTCAAAGTCCCCTGAAGTTGTTTAGTATGATCTTATAATACAATATGTCTCACTTCACATGCTAATATCTTTCAAATTTTGTGCCGTCAAATTCACAAAATATTTTACCACATACTCTTGTACAAACTACAGTCCTGATACAAGATCCTATAGCTAGATATGTAAAAAATGTGATTTTTTCATTTTGTGTGGAATGCATTAAATATGGCGGTTTTTAGTTCTTGTAGCACTAAGACTATGTTTCACCAAAACCACCTCAAAATTACATCTTTGAGATGAGACATTGCAAAACTAATTAAAACAATGTTATACTTTTTTCAACCATATGATCTTCAAGTTAAATACTACACTCATAACATTTCATAAACTTTGACCACACGGATTGTAAGATACATGCATTTGAAGAATGTAATGTGATTTTTTCCTTTCATGCGCAGACAGGGTCAGTGTACTTTGACTCAAGATAATGACATATTTTTCCGCTACACATTGCATAAATTAAATGGATTAATGTTCTACCTTGTGTTAGGTTATTGCACTTAAAAATCACAAGTATTGGATGTGTTTAGGATAAGAAAAATGGACTTTGCAATGACTAGGGGTATAAAAAGTAGCCTTATTAGTTAGAAAAGCAATTTCCTTTTTTAAACAAAAAATAGCTTGTTGGATTCAAAATATGAATGGTGGATAGAATCATCAAATCTTCTTCTATGAGAAGAAGTAAATAAATTGAAAATAAATAAATCTTAAAATACTATGCATTTTTAGTAAAAACAAGGAAGATTGCCAAGTCTACCTTTCTTTCACTGCTACCCGCTACAAAATATTGCACTATTTAAGTTCTACAATAGTTCTATTCATCTCTATAGTGCCTTGCCACTCTCTACATCTGATATTCAAAACCTTGTAACTTTAGTTTTGTGTGTTGTTTTTTAGAAACAAAATTTCCCCACAAAGCTACTACTTATCCACATCTCCAATATACTATACCTCCATCCACCGGCGCTGTATTTAGCTATAACTTGTGGGAAGGATGAGTATAAATTTCAGAAATTCATGATCTAAATTGACAACGGTATAAGCTACCATAAATCACAAGAAGCCCACCTCAAGAACAATATCAAGCCAATTCTTGATATTGTAAGAACATGACATCCGCATCAAAAGGTTAACCCTTTAAGGACGAGAGGCCCATAGGTGGTTACTTTTGGAGTAATTGCAAATTGGTGGATTGATACTTCATCTCTCTTTAATCCGCGTCTTAATTTAAATTCCTTGGATCCTTGGGCTTCCAACAAATGCGGTAAGGATGTACGATGAAGTCTAATGGCTGAACTATAGTGATGTTTGTAGTGACCAGTCGCAATGAAATGTACCCACTGTGTAGATGTTTGTAGTGATTAGTCGCAATGAAATACCCACTTGTAGCATCTCCAAGGCCTAGTTGCAGGTGGTGTCCTTAACCCTTTAGCGCCCAGGAAGCCCAAAATGGGACTCCAGAGGTGCTAAAACTCAATTTGCATGAAAATCACGAGGAACTAGGCTTCGAGATACGAGGTTCAAATTTGCGCACTCATTACACGAACACTCTCCAGCAATCAAATCATGATTTGGACTTATAGAACTCTTGGAAAAGCTAGGAATACAAAACAAAATACACCAAATACACTAAAATACAATGAATACAATGAATATTATGCCACATACTATGTTGTATTCCACACACATGCACATTGATTTTGGTCTTAGATTTTGATTGAACTTTGTCTTTAAGAAAATCTTCATTGTTTTGTGATTGTTGAACTCTTTCCTCACAAACAAAACTTCCGTTTTGATTCGTATAAGGTTGGAACATTTTTGTATACAATCAAGTAGAAAAAAGCAAAAAAATCACCAATAATTGTTTATAAATATTGTCTTCACATATAATATGTCAATGCAAAGCTGTCAACCTAGTGCACATGTGAATTGCTCTAATTCAAAGAAGAAAAGAATTCTTGCAAGAATCTATTGATGGTTAAAGTGGTACACCGTCCAAATTCCACAGTTTTCACTACCAATATACGGTAACTTTAAACACTATAATCTATTCTATCAACCGTTGGATGTTATGCAAAATTTCCCCAAAGTTGAGGCCATGGGTTAAGTTCAAATTTGTAAGGTTAGATATTAATATTAGCCATTGTATATCCATCAAATCCGGTTCAAAGAAAAAAATTAGCAGAAATCTTGGTCTTTCCAGAAACATCCCTCGGCGGTAAAGGGTTAAAGGGTTGTATTTGTTGCAAGCTTGGAAGCCCACTAGACTGATTCAAAGCCAAGTGCCGTGCAACAGGGTCACGCTGACGCATCGCACTTCCCCGGCTCTCGAGACTTGTAAAAATCTTTAAATGAATTTCTCAAATTTGATATAAAATTAATGCTACAACCTGCACTTTGAAGGATTTTGGTATAGTATTCAAGCACATACTACATGGATATACCTAAGCAATACCATGCAATATCCATGATATACCTATGTGATATCCATGGATATCAACTCAAAATTAGGTGACTAGTTGTAATCTTGGCGAACATTCTGGCTAAATTTCATTATTTTTTTCAATTTTTCTCTATGTACTAGTAGTAGCCACGTTTTATTTGTAGCTTTTCAACTAAGTTTAGCCGGTTTAGAAATTGTTGTAGTGGACCACTGCACTGAAAAGGATGTTTAGTGTATCCTCACTAAGTGATCCGGAAGTGCTATAGTTTTTTACCCTAGATGAAGATTTTTACCCTGAAAGCACAATTATATGTGATTCATACATCAATTAGTGTGGATACACTACACATCATAGTAGAGTAGATTGAATTAGACATTGGACGGATGAAGACGCTGTACAACGCACTCATGATCCACTGGCAGCAAGCTTTCGCTACAGTCGCGCCATTGTCGTGATGAAGTGGGCTTTCGCTGCAACCATGACTTGTGGGCAGACGTTCCTCTACAGTGGACTTGACCTCATCAACTTGCGTACAACCCAAGCACCGAGTTGCACGCTCTCGGCTCACACTCTCCAGGAGCGTTGTGAGAGTGTGTTAGCATCGGGACGATCGTCGTGCAGGTTTGACTATAGTGGCTTGTACTCTAGGGGGCATTTGCTCAGGGAGTTTTGGTCTTGATTGATGATGGTGGGCATACGGGACGTGTTGTGTTGGCGGAACTAGAGGGTGTCTGCGTGTTGGGGTGTGAGCGACGCTGAGGTGCTCCTTGTGTCACCAGTGGGTTAAGTAAGGCTAGCTTACATGAGTCGAAGCGTCTAGTTCACGTAGTGTTAGTCCTAGAATCATAACCTATGTAGCGAGGTTATTGAGAGCGGTTTTAGGGAGAGAGGTAGGGGTTGAGATGGTTTGATGGTTTGATTTTGAAATGGTGTCGTTTCATGTACACAGCTAGAATTGGTGATGCCGGACATGACTATCAAGCAAGTTGCCAGGTGCTGAGAGACTAGTATGCGGTGTTGTAGACAAACTACGTCTTTGCACAACTTTCCTTGGTGTATGCTAATACTAGTGAAATTGTTTCCTTGAGCACTGCTCAGATGGTTATCTCTGTGAAGAATATCTAGTGCACTTTTATTGTCATGTTTCTATCAAGCCTCGAATTGGATAGTGTATTGCTCAGCTCAAGCAAGCGACCCCTCCCCTTCACTACCATGGAGGCAGAGGTCATGAACATGGCGTTTGAAAGTAGTGGCAATAAGTTGGATAGTGGAGTGCGTTGTGTTACTAGTGGCATTGACGCACTTTGCATAGCCACAATATGGACTTGTGATGTGTGTCGGGATTACTGTGTTTGTGAAAGTTGTTACAAGGGATCATTTGGCAATTTTGAGGTACCATCAACTGTCAAGATTACCGCGTGTCAATAATTTACCAATGGGATGGTTGTGGTAGCTATCCAATTTGGAACCTTCGATGGCATTGCATGGTGTGCCTTGGTTTTGATCTTTGTGAAGCATGCTATGGAGGATTGGATGAAGCGGACATGCCTCTAGAGCATTTGAAGAAGCATTCCTTGATAGCTATTGAGGTGATATGTTCAGAAATGTGGCTCGAACTCCAACCAAGCTTTAGTAAGTCATTGGATCCCCAATAGACATGTTGATCATACAAGGCTAAGAATACGCCATACTACAACTTAAGTGGGGAAAAGATAAATCCAATGACAGGATCATTGAGTGGCATGGATGATGGAGTTATTTGTTCATCAAGCAAAACAGCTGAAGACAATAGCATTCCTTTTTCAAAACACATATGTGATGGTATGTAACACCCATCAATTTAATTAGAGTGGAGTAACTCAAATCCATTCTCACATATTTATGATTACCAACTTGTGTTGATATATGGCTTGTCATCAATTTTTGTATGGTGTTCCAAGTTACAATGTACTCTGTGACAATCATACTCTCTCTTGGAGCTACTTTATGACACTTGATTATTGCATGTGTTGTGATGGTAGGAACAAGTCAACCCCCTCTCTAGAAATTTGATTCCTAAACAAGCATCGCAAGTGAATGGATTAGTGATGACTTTAGCCTCAATGAGTACATTAATTTAGTTGTTTGTAATGAAGTCAATTATGAACCTTGCACAACTTTGTAGGGAATACTAGCCTGTTAATGTTCACAATAAACATGTGACGGAGTTGAATTGTATTCTTTCATTCAAAATTACATGAAAGGATATAAGCTCATTCTTATGTTTGCAATTGCATATAAGTGCAGGATGCTTCATAAGAAGCACAAGGTATTTTTGAGTCATGCAGGGGCTTAAAAGGACTTTGTTGAACAACTGCATTGGGGTCTCTCTAGAGTGCATCATTTTGGGATCTTCTTTGACAAAGATGATGAAAGTCTACCAAAAAGGGAACCATTTCCAACAAGGATATTTGATTCAGCAAAGTATTGTGAATTGGCTATTGTGGTGATATTCCATGAGTACTTCATTTGCAAGTGACCCATGTTGGAATTGGTGGCTTTTGTGGAAACTCAAAAGAGACGGCCGGAGTTGAAGATTCTTCCCATATTCTATAAGCTCTCTTTAGAAGAATTCAAGAAGCAACAAAAATTGTTTGACGATAAGTGGATAAAGATGGGATTGGTGTCTAGAGATGGGATGGACAAATGGAAGGAGTTTTGAAAGTGATTTCTCAAACCAATGGACTTGAATATGATAAGAAAATGGGAGAAGTTGGTTTGAGAGATAGAATTGTGGAAGCATTCTACAAGCGCGTCAACCCAAAGTTGATGTGGGATGATTCACATGTGCAAGGGAAAAGCCATATGCAAGAGTTGATACAAGAGGTGAGTTTTGAAGTTGTGTCATCATGGTAGTACTAGGAATTATTATTTCAAACTAAAGCTTCACTAAGATTTTACTAAGTTGCAATATCAATCTGCAAAAACTGGAGACATGAAGAGCATCATAGTATATTATTCATAGTGGGGTTACTAAGTTTGGGGAATAAAAATTCTTTATTCACCTTTTGTGCATATACTTGTGTAGATGATTCAGTCATCAAGGAATGCAACTAGAGAAGTGCTTTTGGAATCTACATGGAATTATTTGGAACAAGAGGTTCTGGGAAGACAACCATGTGTAAAGTATTGCGCAATGAAATGATGCCACATTATTTGGGAAAAGTGTGTGGAATTGAATTTGGAGGTGTGGATCCAAAAAAAGTGCACAAAATGATGTTAAAAATGCGTATAAAGTTTTTACGCGGCATCTACCAACTTGAGTCTAGATTATTATGTACTATTGATGAAAGAGAGGTACATTAGCTAATTCTATTTACACCCATTATACCGTTCATTATTGTGCTTAGTTTGTTTGTTGTGTAAAAGTCTTTAATCTCAAGAGATTTCGTGTGATTATTTATCATGGTATTGGACTTCAACTTGTAGTCGCGAGAAGCACCTAATCTTGACTCAGAATGGAACCGTTCATTGTTTCCTTAAATGTAATTCCTTCGTGTTGTAAAGTGTGGCAATAAGATGATCAACGTTGAGCATACTTTACCTCATTTTATGCTTAGAATACTTGAGTGCTTCATACTCACCTTATCATTAGTGCATGCTTTATCTCTTTTGAAGACTCATTTTTCTAAACAAAGGATATGTTTGATAATTGACAACGTCTCTGACAACCCATCAATTAGTGAAGAAGCAAGAATGCTTTTGAATCTTTCATTCAAAGAAGGGAGCTTGATTATGGTTGCTTCTGGAAGTTCTATTGTCCTTGAAAACCTCAAGTCTGTGGAGAAATTGAAAATGAAGACTCCATCCTTAACAAGAGAGGAAGCCAAGTAATTGTTTAGCCATCATGGAGGGCGTGATATATCTAGTCTCACACAAGAGCAGATGAAGGCAATGGAGAGTTATTTGGAAAGATGCAATTTTGAAGTGAAAGACATATCACTCATTGGCATTGAAGGTGTTGGGTAGTCAAGTTAGTCGCAATGTGGAAAAGTGGCACAACATTTGAATTGACTTCAAGTACTATGAAGATGAAGACAAGAATCCAATATTTTCAATATTAACATTGAGCTTTGATACTCTAAATTTGGAGTATCAAAGAATATTTTTGGACATTGCATCGGCTTTTTATGATTTGAAATTAAATGTAGGTTTGGTGGATTTGCAATGGCAATTGCGGTGTTTGTATGGTGAAAGTGATCAATGATTTGGTGATGAAGTGGTGAGATTTTCATTCATGTTATCATTTTTGGGATTGCTATCGATAATGAGATGTACAAGTATCAAGTTTTAATGAAATGTCAATTTCTTTTCTTAACTATATCAATTTTGTCATGTTTTTGTTATTGAATCTTTGAATAGCATCATGCATATGAATAAGCTTGTTATTTATACGAGAGCATGTTTCATTGTTGATACACAATGATTTTTTTGCATAGGTGGAAGTCTTTCAAGCAAAATCACTTATCAAATATTATGATGTTGAATCTAGCACCATATATGTGCATGACCTTTATTGCAAGTTTGCAAGATGGGAGGTGGGAAAGAAAGGATTACAGCATAGTGCAAAGTGTTGTTTCTCTTGTGGAAGTAAGCGTGACCATGCCCTTCAAGAAGGAAGGGTTCGCATCCATGATCATCATGTATCTCACATTACAAAAGATATATTGTCATGCACAATATGTTTGGAAGTAGAATTATTTAGCATCCAAGATTTTGCAAACTTGGTTTGTGTGGATGTGCCAGGGATGGAGAGTCTTAAGGAGTTTGGCGCTATTGGTGGTTGTCTTAAATTGATAAGTGTCAATCTGGAAGGCGCTGTAAATCTAAGATTGTTATATTGGCATGGCGTTGAGGGAAATTCTATCTTGATCTAACAAGTTTGGATTCCCTTGAAGGATTATGGTTAGAAAATGATAAAGCAGAGTCACCTCCAACTCCTCATGGGTGTTTGGATTTCTCCAAGAACTCCAGTTTGGAGGTACTATGTTTGGCATATCTTCTAGCCAATCTACTCAATCTTAATCAAGCGGTGTTATTGAAGAATTTACATCTTATGAATTGCCAAGACTTTGAGAGGCTTGAAGGCCTTGAAGCTTTGGCCCAATTGGAGAAGCTTATTCAATGGCCCGCACTTCTCTCATGGAGTTCCTTCATTAGCCAATTTCCCATCTTTGGAAACGTTTTGGTTGGTCGGAGCTGGAAAGTTGAAGGCAATACATGGATTTGCCAACTTGACTGCTCTTAAGGAGCTTTCATTACATGGTGGTGGGAACTTGGAGAATTGCTTGGAATTGAGGCTTGCACAAAATTGAATATGTTGGACCTATTTGGCACAAATATTAGAGATTCTTCATGGATTTTTACGATGATGGATTTGACGTCCATCAATCTTTCAAGTACCAAGATAAGGTTTGTGCCCGATTGCAACATATTTGCAAACTATCCAAATTATGGCTTAACAATTGTGAAGCTACGGAGAGCATAGGGGACAAGACAAGGTCTATTCCTCCAACTTTTCCACAAAGTTTACAAACTTTCAGTGGAGTGCGGAGTGAACTAGTGGAGCTTGAATGCAATACCATATTTATACCTCAGATCATCGTTGGAGTATTTGTACCGTGTGTGGAGGATATATATGACTTGACGTATTGCAAGCAGCTTCAAAAGTTAAATTGTGCAAAGAGGCAAATTATAAGTCTCCCAGTCTTGAGTAGCTTAATGAATTTGAAGGTGTTGGATGTGCATGGATGTGAGCTCTTGACTAGAATGAAAAACATCAAGAGCTTGTTTGCACTTGAAAAACTATTTGTATTTGGTTGCACCAGCTTGTTGGCATTGCCTGACCTTTGGAGCTCCATGGAATTGATGGAGCTCAACTTATTTGAATGTTCGTTGATGGACCCAAATGCAGTAATGTTGTCGAGTGCATTTATCGTTGACATGAACATGGAGGATGCTATTGATAAGAACGAGTGAAACGACAACGTTGATGCAAAGGAATGTGAGGACACAAATACAATTGAGGCCATTGAGTTTCTATTTTTGGACCGTAGAAGAGAGTTGCATGTGCTTTCTCCACCACTCTTTGAAATCGAGCCCTCAACTTCTTTTTTGGTTAATGACAGATAAAAATGAGTGAACAGTGATGTTGAGGGCAAGACCAAGGGCTTTCTACAAAAACCTCCATGTAGAGTGGACCTCTTTGTTTAGAAGGACTCACAAAAAATTTAAAGTGTCTGAGGGCTTTGATAAATAGTTGTTGCCTCAATCTTTGACCCGATACAATACTTCTTCCCATTTCAGGGCCCGTTCGAGGAAGCTGTTAGCAATACTATAATTGATTTGGACAATTTTTTGAACAAGGTGGTCTTCATTAGAAAGATGAAACACCACAACCCAGTGGATTTGAGAGATTATCGCATGTGAAAAAAATTGGATAGAAAAAATAAAAACCAATGTCTAAAGCTTGTAATCTTCCAAAAATTGTTTTTTTGGATGTCACGCATTTTGGCAAACCAACTATCCTTGAACCTTCTCCAAAAATCATTTACTTCAAACATTACGGATCTAAGGTACTCACACCCAAAATCGCTGCTCACCCTAAATCGCCATCTACAAATTGACCCAAATTGTGCAATAGTTACCTAGGTTTGGGGTGCAGTTATAATGAGGCAATTTCAGCACATTTACTGGACGGTGTAAGGTCTTACACGTGTGATTTTAGCAGTTACTTGGATTCAATAAAGGATGATGGTTGTGGTGAATGCGAGCTCTTTGGTGGCTACTTTTTGGATGGCTAAAGACAAGCTCTAAATTACTGCAAATCCACTTAAGGAGGCAGTTGAATGTAAATTAGTAACCTCCACTGTTTGCATGAAAAGTGAAAAAGCAAGATTGGGATTTGGTGCACAAAATTGTAACACCTTCCAATACATGTTGAGATTTTAGGCATGATAAATTCTACATTTTCCAAAGATCTCATTGGATCCATTTCTTCTTCTTCATTTTTCTAAGAAATAAACTACTGTGATTTTGTAAGTACACTGTCACTGCCAAGGGCAAATTTGGGTCACTGTTCCAACACTCAGTAACAACACACAAGTGCAAACCATTGGAGAGAGGGGAGTGATGATTAGATAGCATGAGATTTTGCAGTGCAACAGTGACTGCGAGGAAAGTCGGACCGAGAAGGTGCCACCACACAGTCACAAACACGGCATGCAAGCATCAAAGTGAGTCATCATGGAGAAGCTAGAATCAGTAAGGGGGCGGTGCCACTGGTGCGGTCCAAGTGATTCGGTGGGAGGTGCACGCAGTCACAGAGAGTCGGCCAGTAACACATTGTCAAGTCCCTCGAGGTGAACAACTTGAAACCTGTGTATGCTCCAAATTTGATCACTGCAGCATGCTCCGAATCAATCGCTCATCAATGCTGACTAATATCTGCAGTCACTGAGCATCGTGCTCCAAATCACAGGTGCAGTTCATGAGATCACCGTGTGCATGCACTCTGCATGCAGATCGGGAAGGTGACTCAACTCAGCAATTGCTACAGCATCGCGCGACATCGGCTAGTGATCTAAATCTTAGTGACTGCAGGGCGAACTTCGACGTGCACATCATAACTCAAAATGGAGCCAGAAGGCGGAGAGGAGGGACATGATTGAGGGGAATGTCGTTGGGAGGGGGGCCTACGAAGTAGAGGAGGCCAGGGTGACACTGGCACTAGGAGAGTTGTTGTGTAGCCGCAGCGCCTGAACTTGTGGTAGCTAGGTGGGAGCCAAGGATATGATGTGCCGGAACGCCGAAGCGGGCAATCCAATACATCAACAGCTGATGCAGATGGAGCTCAAGTGCAAACACCACGTGACGAGAGTAGAAAACAAGGAAAGAGAAAACGTTTGAAGAATGGTAACTGGACCTCGCACCAGCTAGATCTCGCCATGTGCGCACACAATTGGGGAGCAACTATGTCAACAACACCGGATTATTATGGCATTTCAAGATCCAGCTTGAGAGGGCATGTCCATGGCACAACCTTGACACGCAAGAGGGATAGGCAATCTGTCATGACAGCAAGCGAGGAAGACTTGTTAGTGCAGTACGTGCATGACTTGGCGACGCGGGGATTCCCATTGACATGGCTGCAGCTCAAGATCAAGGTGGCAAGCATTGTGCAGGGGAGGCCAATCCCCTTCAACAACGGCATTCCGGGGAATGGGTGGGTGCGTTGGTTCAAGCGCCGACACCCGGACATCAGCATGCAAAGTGAGCAGGAGCTGGAGCAGGCCAAAGCGAGGGCGTTGTGTCCCGAGAATGTAGCCACGGTCTCAAGAAACCTCGAGGAGTTGTATGCGAAATGGGAATACGACCCTGCACACATTTGGAATGCTGATGAGAGCGGGTCGCAGGTAGGGCGCAGCGGTGGCGGCAAGGTGTTTGCCAAAATCGGCACCGGTAACATATACATCATAACTCCTAACGAACGAGAGCACATCACGGTGCTATCATGCATCAACGTAGCGGGAGATCAGATACCAAACTACTATGTCTTCAAGGGCAAACGTGCTCAAAGAGCGCGCATTGCACGGTGTGAAGAGGGGGCCAAATTTGGGATGCAAGAAAATGCATGGATGACAGGATACTTGTTTTTGAAGTAGCTAGATCACTTTGTGAACAAGCTAGAGAAGAGGGGGGTGTGTCACCATCAAATCGTCATCTTCTAATACTAGATGGACATAACTCTCACGTCACTCTAGATGTGATTGAGAAAGCGGGCAAGTTAGGTATAGACATGCTCATGCTTCCCACATATACTTCCCACGTTCTACAACCCCTTGACGTGAGCTGCTTCAAAACATTCAAACAAGCATTTCGAATCTGCAGAGATGTTTGGACAATGGGCAATAGAGGCAAGGGAGCCACTAAGGCTATTCTAGCAGGTTGAGTATGTAATGCACTGAAGAAGGCATTGACACCTACAAACATTCAAAGCGGATTCAGATGGACGGGGATCTACCTGTTGAACTTCAATGCGTTGGATTCAAAATACGAACCCTTTGAAGTATTCGTGGATGCCATTGACACGCAAGACGAAGAGGAAAGAAACTACAACGATGTACTTGAGGAATTCTTGGAGGATCCATTCTCCGATGTGGAGGAGTGCTCTGAATCTGACATTGCCATGGACTGCGGCAGTGACTGCGAGGCTTTTGGGGATGCGGTGGTTGGCCAAGGCGACGTAATGTCGAGCCAGGAGCGCAGCCAAAGCAGCATCGGCGAGAAGCTACAGCTTCCGACAGTCACTCTACTGCAGCGCAAAAAGCGAGCAGCAGAGACATACGTGGACTACTTGAAGTCCATAAATCTCACCAACGACAGTCACGTACAGGACCTGAAGCGGATCGCGGCGCACAGAGCTGTAGCAGCGGAAGCTGTTGAGCTTGCCAAATCTGAGGCCACCGAGCGCAAGCAGAAGTACGTGGAGGAAAAAAATTAAGGCAGAAAATCAAGCACAGAAAGAAAAAGAGAGAGCTATGAAGAAAAGATTAGAGCAGTACTGGGAAGGTGTGAAGGATGTTGGGTGGGGAAATCGGTTGCTGGAGCTCATTAAATCGTAGAGACCTCCCTCGGCAGGTTCATACCGCGCCCCATTCTGCGGCACTGTCCCTCCAATCTGCAAATTTTGGAACCAACATGTTGCAAAGATGAGATTACAATTGAAGAAACAAAAGAAAAATCACAGCGTTGTGGCACCTATGGCGCAACTGCCATAGACACGCGAGCAATACTCAAGCCACCCACATGTGGAGTGAAGTTGCGTGCAGGGTATGAACCTATCCACCTGTGGAGTGAAGCTGCGTGCAGGTTGTTGAAGGTGCAAGCATTGAAGTCCCGACGCACATCGACCATAGAGGCGCGGGGTGGGTGCGCAGGTGAGATTGAGATTCAAAGCTTCACACAACGAGCATGAAGGCGCGGAGTGGGTGCTCAGGTCAGATCGGGATTCAACGTTTTGGAGAGTCACTATGCATGCTTTCGGTGGGAGGGTTGTTGCAGCGGCCCGTGACATCACAACTGGGTCAGACATGGCATTGGCCGCACGGCGCGGAAAGGGGCTAGCGGTGCAGTCCCGCGTGGGATCTGCCACGACTTATTCTTGACCATGCACTGCCAACGGCTATGGCCAAGGCTGTGAGCTGCGCCAATTTTGGGCATGTGCATGCCAACGCTTTTGGCATCATGGATAGCTGGGCTCAGTAAATTGTGCCCGATTTAGTATTCGCAAAGGTGTAGTTTTGGTGCAGGTTCAACATTCATTTTTTTCCTTGGCGTTGTTTGCTTAAGCTACATGCAACCCCCATTTTAGATGAGTGTTCACTGTCCATTTTAAATATCACTCACATTCTTTATTGTACAGTCCCCTTCAATAAAGATACGTACTTTTTGCATTCCTAGGGATAGCAACTTTCACTGCTGCCAACTTTGACACTAGAAAATTGTTATTTTACCATGAAATTTTTGGCACAAGATCATTTCTATGTGGACAACATGTGTGCCAAATTTCAAGGCGAGAAGATGAATATAGAAAAAGATATTCCAAATTTACGAACATGTGTAGTTGTAAGTCATTCACTACTACCAATTTTGACACCCTCCTGAGGGCTGAAAATTTGATATTTTACCATGAATCTTTATCACAAGATCATCTCTATGCTGATAACATGTGTGTTAAATTTCAAAGCCATGTGATGAATACAATAATAGATACACAAGATTGTTTCTCATAGTTACACATGTTGGTAGATTTTGAATATGGATTTTTTTATTCATCTTCTGGCCTTGAAATTTGGCGCACATGTTATAAACATAGAGGGGATCATATATTAAAAATTTCAAAGTAAAATAACAATTTCTCAAACCTAGGGAAGGTGCCAAAGTTGAAATGGTACCCTTGATTGTTTCTCACAATTAGCACGTTGGTAGATTTTGATTTTTTTCTTTTCTATTGTGGATATTTTAGACTTGAAATTAAGCCCACATATAATCAACATAGAGATGGTCTCATGTCCAAAATCTCATGGGAAAAAAAAATATAAAATTCAATCCATGGGAGGGTGTCAAATTTGGCAAGAGTGAAATGTTTCTCACAACTACACATGTTGGTAGATTTCAAAAATCTTTTGCTATGTAGGTATTCTGGCCTTAAAACTTGGCACACATGTATTCAATACAGAAATGGTTTCATGCCAAAAATTTCATGTGCAAAAACAAAAGATTTAATCCTGGGAAGTGTGTCAAAGTTGGCCAGGAGTGAACTATTTTTTACAACTACACTCACAACTACACATATTGCTAGATTTTAAATTTGTCTCTTTGAATGGATGTTTTGGACTTTAAACATGTAATAAACATAGAGACCGTCCCATGCCAAAAATTACATGGGCAAAAACAAAAAATCCAATCCTTGGGAGGGTGTCAAAGTTCGTAGCAATGAAACTTTTCCTAGTGCTACCCATGTTGGTAGATCTTAAATATCTTTTTTTTATTCGACTTCTGACCTTGAAATTTTGCACACATGTTGTCAACATAGAAATGATCTTGTGCCAAAACTTTCATGGTAAAATAACAATTTCTAACCCTCTAGATGGTGTCAAAGTTGGTAGCACTGAAAAATTACTTTCCCTAGGAATGCAAAAAGTACGTATCTTTATTGAAGGGGATTGTACACTGTCACTGCTCATGGGTGAATTTGGTGACTACATCAATGACTTTTGTGCACGAAATCAAGGAATCCTATGAACAATTTCTGACCCCTACATTGTACCCTACAAAGCCCTATAACACACTCAATTTGCCACGGAGAGCATTCATTCCACTTCCACCAAAATACTTGCACCTTTGCCCACAGATTCACTGCTTCAATTTCTGAATTTCATCACAGTAAATACTCACCACAGTTAAAGTGGCGATTTTGGGTGTACCTACTTTGGTTTTGGTAAACTTCTTTTTGGAAGTTTGATTTGGTAAACTTCCAAAAAGAACACAACAAATGAATGTTACCATCTAAGCTCACAAAAAGTGCATGCAATCCATGCACCAACCATCAAATCCAAACTTGACATCCGACCGCAACATAAACCAATTTTTAGTGTGAGTACAACACCATCAACAAACTCGACATCCGACCCCCCACAATCTTTACACCCAACCCTCTACAAACATCTAGTACATGAATGATTCATGAATGATATTGTATCGTATATGAATGATATTGTATCATATATGAATGATATTGTATCGTATTTGAACATGATAAGGTTCAGATATTGAAATGACCTCCAAATGAAAGATGTTAGTCTTGCTAAACTTTAATTCATTTAATTCATTAGTATTTGAAAGAGTATAATACGATTCCCGACTGACGTTTAAGGGTTAATCTAGACCACGAAGTCCTGCAGACAACTTCACACTAACAAGTCTAGCTTAAATCTCAAAATGGCACACAATTTGCAGTAAAGTTGAATGTCCAGAGCTGGCCTAGAACACACAGAGAAAGTTAACGAGAAACAAACAGCAAGATAGCATGTTCGCATGCAATTGGTCTGTCTCTTGTAGAGGTCCACAACTCCAGAAATCCATGCAGATTTCTGGCAGAGTTGTTTGCAAGATGTTGGTTTTGCTACGCCTTGTTGACATTGGCGGCGTCCAAGGATGCGAGAGGTGTGCTCCCACCAAGGGCCATGGGCACTTCCTTGAGGTCCATGGCCCAGCCCTTGCCTGTGGTCATCCAGCGGTCGGAGAGGGGGCGGAAGGTCTCGGGGGCCTCGATGCTGTACTCCCGCTTCGACGCCCGGGTATCTGTGGAGATGTCGTACTTGGCGTCCCTCTGCTTCACCATGTCGTGAGGGATGCGCCCCGGCTCTGCTTGCTGCGGCGACATCATCAGCGCTGGAGGCCCCAGAGGCAGTCTGTCACCTGCTCTCACATGTCCAAACAACTGTCGTGTCAGGTTTGTCCAAGCAATTGCCTCTAGGTTCAATACATAGTATGTGCATGCACATGTCCTTTCATGTATGTGCACATACCATTATTGCTTTGTTCTCAGAATTTGTCACTGGTTCAAGAGTCATGTCTGGTGTGCCCTGAAAAGTTTTTGGTTAACTATCAATTTTCAAGTTCACATGGTAGTCAGTTGAACCTCTTCACGCCATTATGTTTGTTTTAAGAATCAAATTCCTGCCTCAAGAGACATACACCTGGAATGTCTTGTAGAAGTTTTGGTTAACTGTCTTCAAGCTTTAGGATGTGGGTTTCGGTTAACCATCATGTGTAAAGTTGGTCTAAACAACAGTCGATTGAACCATTGAATGCTACAGCACGCGAGTATGATTATTTTCACAGTTGCTGGAGGTACCAAATGTTGGTGAAATGCCATATCTAGACTGTCCTGAACATTTTTTCGGTTAACCATCTTCAAGCTTTCAGGTTGCAAGTTTTGTGTGCCCAGATTAGATAATTGGACAGCATTGTACCTCTATCAAACTGCCAGGTGCACCAGAATTTTCCATAGGTTTTTGCCAGCTTTTTCAGCTCCTGCTGCGCCACAAGCTCTGGCACGCCTGGATTGAACCAGAGACCCTCCTTGATCTGAACTCAAGCACCAGCCACACTACTTGAGAGATCATACTCCGAGTCCCATGACAGTGCCCAGGCCAGCTAAATGGAAACGCCCAAAGTTTAGCATTGCAGACTTCCGAGGAGATCAACGAACCTCGTAAAAGTGGGAATGCCATAGCTCCTTCTCTTCGTCAGAGAGCGAATCGAACAGTTTTTCAGAAATGACATACTCAACCCCTGCATCCAGTACCAAGAAGATAAAGAGAATCATCTCCAAAAGACAACATCCCTGGAAATTTAAACTCCTTCTCCTCTACAAAACAGATAGAACACATACCTTACTAGAGCCAATGTCTCTATACACTATGGACAAACAGGTTCACTCAGCATGCTCCACATCTGTGTAACATCAAAAACCAAATGTACCCGATCTTTGCTTAACGATTCTCTCGGAAGCCACTGTTTTGCGCAAGCAAAAAGGTAGGAAAAGAAAGAAGAGTACCGATCAAACGAGCATTCGATTGATCTGAATCATAAACAGCACACTGCAAAAAATCTTCATTGAGACGAGCGGTGTGGTGGTGCGTCTCGATTTTCCGGCTCATGTCGTGACTGAAGATGGCCCAAGTACACACATGCTGCAAATATCACCAAAAATCAGAACAGAACATCACACCTTTCTTCCCAAACCTTACCTCTCAATCTGCAAAGAGAGACTCAATCACTGAGGATTCGATGAACAAGATGAATGCGATCATGTTGCATGATATCCAAAAAGCATAACCTAATGCGTCAGAGACATGGCATGCACCTCTTGGAACTGATTCACGGGCGTCAGATCCTGCACCATGCCTGCCGCAGTATCGATCACCTTCGAGGTCATCGTCTTGGACGCCCCAGGCACATCTTCAGCCGTGGTCGGCACCTCGCCGCCCGGGTTGTGCTCACTCGTCGTCGTCATCACTATAAAATCACAACTGCAAAACCCCAAACCCACCACACAACCCTACAACAACAATAAATTTCACGCTGCATCCAATCTTACAAACTCTCAACCTACAAGAAAGTGAAAAATGGGAGCTCACATTGCAACTAAGAAATGAAATCCTGAGATGGGCAAGTCGACTCATCATCATCATCAGCTGCATGTTGGCGACACTTGGCTATCTTCCAGATGGCTATCTTCCAGACTGTACAACTTCAGAGTATCATACTGTGGTCCCTTTGCCGAAATACCGTGGATGAATGGGCTATGAGGTAGCTGGGAAATGAACTGGCGCGTAACCCGCCGGGTGGTCAATGGTCAGTAGAATCAGGTGCTGGGCACCTTCGGCTTTGACATGATTTTCTCCTCATGATGCATCTGGGAATTTACTGTGGGTGAGCAGTGCTTTCGTTTTCATTTGGTGGTTCGGGTGCGTGATCTGGGTTCGGGTGCATGATCTGGGTTTGGGCCCAGTTTAGCGGTGGCAGCCATGCTCACTGCCAACATATCTGGCGCTTGCAGCGCATCAGTTTGGAGTGGCGCCCATTCGGTAAGAAGTTATCTGTATTTGAAGATGAGGATCGAGTGTAGTCGAATTTGTTGCGTGAGACAGCTGCACTGGTGTCGTTTTTATATGGCTAGGATTCCGCAGCTATGTCAGATGATGAGACTCTGTGGCTGTGGCACCGATCAGTTACATCGATTCTGATTTATATCACCGTATGAAGATCCATATCTGATATTGTTTTTCTCGATTAGGGTTTACTAGATTTCTAATCTCTTTGGAGATTTATGCCGGATTCTGCAGCTGTGTTAGAGGATGAGACCTTGTGGCTGTGGCACCGATCAGTTCCTTAACGAATTAGCTAAGCTCTGTCTTGGTTCTCTCAATTAGGATTTCATAGATTTCTCATGGCCAGAACCCCACTCACAGTTTACGTTTGAATTATATGTTGGTGTCTTTGTGCTCCAACTTCAGCAACGAATTCGTAATTACCTGGGACAGCAACAATGTCGCTCATGTCGTGAGAGTTTTTCGCTAGATTCCGCAACTCTGTCACTTGATTTCTCATAGTCTCTCGTGTTCGATTACGTCGTCGTGACAGATTCCTACACAACTTGACCAGCCATGTGCACCCTGGAGCGCATCGGCGATGTCTACCTGCTCCGCTTCACCGGCTTCACCTCGGAGCACCGGCTCAACCCCTCCTTCTGCGACGCGGTCATCTCCGCGCTCGCAACCGTGAACGCCTCCGACGCGGGCGCGCTCGTGACAACCAACGAAGGAAAGTTCTTCTCCAACGGCCTGGACCTCGCATGGTGCAACGAGGATCCCGTCTCCCGCTCAGCCCCCCTGTCCGCCGCCTTCAACCGCCTCCTGGAGGCCTTCCTGCGCGTCAACGTGCCCACCATCGCCGCCATTCGTGGACATGCTTCCGCGGGCGGATTCATCGTGGCGCTCGCGCACGACCACCGCCACATGCTCGGCGAGCGCGGATTCCTCTACATGAGCGAGCTCGACGTCGCGATCGTCATTCCGGACAAGGTGAACGCACTCATCAGGTCCAAGATGAGTGCGCGTGCGTTCAAAGAGGTGGTCTTGAAGGCCCCCAAACTCGCTGCTGCGCAAGCCCAGTCTCTTGAGCTTGTGGATGGTGTGCATTCCAGTCCGGAGGCGACCTTGGACGCGGCGCTGGCTGAAGGTGCGGCGCTTGCGCGGCGGAAGTGGAGCAAGGACGTGTACCTCAACATGCGACTCACCATGTATTCTGAGGTTGTGGCTGGCTTTGCTGCAGCTTCAAAGTTGTGAGGATTGCATGTCAAGGTTGCATTGTTTTCATTCACATCAAGAGAGGGATTATTAATCATTTGGTTATGGTATTTGGGCTTCAGTATTTGTAGATTTTTGAATGTCGAGGCAGCATTTTTCGGTTTAGTGATTTGCATCCCGGTGTCGAGGTTGCATTTGTCATTTACATGATATGCATAACAAGCTACACTAAGGATGGCTTTTCGTGTAATGATACGAATAGTGTAGTTACTCTAGTATATTATTTGTTAAAATGTTGGCAATTAGTGTTAGCTGCCATCGTCATGAATATTATCCCTCAATCGTCCACCTACCCTGGTACACTATTTGTAAAAAAGTTGACAATTAGTATTAGCCCCCAATCAACCGCCTATTGGCCACCATGCATTTATTCTCCTCATCTCATCCTCAACCACATCCCCTTATCTTCCCATTCCCACCTCTTGCATTCTTAGAAATTTCTAGTTCGAGTGAGAACATCATGTTGGAGGTTGTGAACTTCTGAAGCATACTTTCTTGGAGCACCATACTTGAGTGGGCCTAATTGTGGGGGTTATTTTCTCTGGGGCTAGCTTGCGGGGGTTATTTTCTCTGGGGCTAGTTTTTGGGGTTATTTTCTCTGGGGCTAGCTTATGGGGGTTATTTTTCCGAGGCCTTCTTGTGTAGAGTTTGTTTATGAAGGCCTACTTGTGCGGGGTTTTTTTTCACGTCTACGTTCTCACAAAGGAGGAGGGCTTATACTCCATGCATATTAGGGGTGGGGCAACTTCCACCAACTTGTATGGATTATCTCAATGACCAGCTCCAGTGAGCCAGGGTGCACTCATCAAACCAACAGCGGCTCTAGTGAGTAAATCTCGGCAGCTAAAGTACCTAATAGTCTAGCAGCTGGAGCACGTGTCAACGCACTCACATGAGACCCAATCGAACACCAGCAGCCGGACTATAGCAGTAGTGAGCCATGTCGGGACCCCGGCCAGCTAGCCCAACGTGTCACCCACGTCATCCCTCCGTCGAGACCCACTCAACCAGCTAGCGTTGTCCACACACGTACGCATTTCATGGATGAACATATATCATCCTCGGTTACATGGCCTAGTAGAAATCCGGGATGCTAACACCAACTTTCATTGGTGGAGGGATGGGGCCCTTCCAAAACGAACGTCGTCCGCGCTCATTGGAGCAGGTCTCCACCATTGAGACCCGTAGGAACGTGGTCGCTTGGATGGTGGAAGCCGAGAGCCTCCATGGCAATTGGAGGTTGTATAGTAGGACTGTGCCGCATTTCTAGAACACTTCAGAGTACAACGTTCCACCAACATCGTTTGAGCTCATCATGTTCTTTGAGACACTTTATCACCTCAAGTAATAACTGATCCGACAACTGCCATATCACTAACGCGGAGTAATTTTAGCAAGCGAAAACAAAAGTTTACCAAGGCAAAGACCCGACGGAGACCAAAGACATTAGAATGGGTCCGGTGGCTCCACCCAAGACTGCTCCAATCGTTTGAGGTGTTCAAGACTTCGGGGGTAAAATTTTCTTCTGCTCTTTTCATTCAATTAGCACTCTCCATGCTTCTATCCCCCAATTCATCCTACACCGCTCAATCTAGGGACCTTAAAGATGATAGGCTTTTAACCGAAAAACTCAACCATTCATGGATATGTTATTTTATGGACATTAACAATGTAGTTTTAGTGTCACAACACGTTCGTTTAACTTGTAGTCCATATAAAGAAACTCAAATTGAAATTAATATAGATTATCATTTGGGACTTTTGCAAGGAGGGTTTTAATTTGGGGGTTTTGATGAGAACCTCATCGAAAACATAGGTAAAACACATTTTACCATTAATATGGATAACTGTAGAACTTTAGGCTTTTGTAGAGATACCACGGTAAAACATGCGGATGTTGTTGCCGGAGGAGAGGCAGCAACCATGGCTGTAAGAATCTCGGGAGGCCGTAGAGCAATTATAGAAACCCCTATGTTTATCTTTAGTAATGACAATAGTATCTACCTCATTTGTGGTTTGGAAGATTCCATTCCCGAAGTATGTTATTGTACGGGCCTTAAAGGATGGATAGACCAATCCATCTTTCCGCAATATTTTGAAGAATCCACGGCATATCAACAGGATATACATAACCGTACAAAATATGTTTTTGTAAGTAATTGTTCGGGCCACAATATGACCCCTACATTAGCGGCCGTACTAGTTCAGAAAGAACTATATTAAAATATCTACCCCTATGTGCTACTCACCTTCGCCAACCCGCAGATACTTTTGTAATTTCAAAAATCAAGGATGCATGGAGAAAACAGTGGGAGACAAAAAAATCCAAGCTCATTCAACAAAAAGCTTGGCAAAATAACCCTAGTGGCAACGGTCAATTTTTTGGCAAACTTACTAATCCAGGTAAAAAAAATCTTCAATTAGTGGCCAATTCAACTGAAAACGTTAATTACTTAGTGGATTGCAATAATATGACTTATGCTAGAAAATCCATTATTAGATGTGGTTTAGCTTTAGATTTAGATGGCACGTGGAATCTTTACCAATTATTTCCACATCTTCAAGATATTATAGCAAAACACCATCAATATTTTGAAGGTTTAGAAGTACCAAATTTGTCGTAGGTAAATTACTGTATATTTCTTATTTTTCTTATAATAAACTTGCAATCTTCATTTTCTTGTATATTTGTATATTTAATATATATTTGATGCATACTTCATGTATATTTGATGTGTATTTGATGTGTGTTTGATGTACATATATTGTATATGTAGATAATTTCATGTATAATTGCATATTTAATCAAATTATAAGTAATATTTAATGAACTTTTAATGTATATATTATGAATATTTTATGACTATTTTACATATTTTACATATTTAACAAATTCAACATATTTATAACAATTTAACATATTTCATGACTTTTTAATGCATGTTTTATGACTATTTAGTATATATTTATATATTTAATGAATTCTTAATGAATTTTTAATGTATATTCAATGTGAATGTGACTATTTAATGCATATTTAATTCATATATATTGAATATCTAATGAACATTTAATGTGTATTTATATATTTATTGCATATTTATGTATTTTTTCTTTTCCTATATTCCTTTCTTTTCTCACTTTCCTTCTAAATCTAAGTTCTTCTTTTCCAACCTTGTACTTGTAGTTTCATTTGGAACTACGAGAGAATGGCTGAGTGAGCTCCACGAATTCCGGTGAGGGGAGGTGGGACTTAGACTCATTTTTGAGCGCCTAGGGCAACAAGAGAGGGCTGACCTTGTTGAGAGCTCCCTTATGCGTAAGATCTGAGTTGGGAATAGGATTGGGAAGCAGAATGTGTTGGGAAGAGCTCATAACTTTTAGACCTGGAATAGTAGTGTGTATGAAGTATCTTATGTTTAGATGTGTGAGGAGTTTATGCTGAAAGCGACTGGGACGTGTGTTGGCCCATAGATCATAGCAAAAGCATGCTTTGTTGGCAACTACTAACACAGATCTAGAAGTCAAAGACATTGATCCAGGGATCAGCGCCGAAACTGCAACCTCTTCCCACTAGTCATCACCCCCCCAAACCGGATGCTCGAGACAAGATAGCGAGCAAGGACTCGACAGAGCTGCCGCCAGGCAGCTACGCGTCGCCAACAACTTCAGCTGAATCTCCCTAAGCACAGCCCGAAACGAAGCAGCAAAGAACGACAAAAAGTAGCGTACGAAAACAAGAGCAACACTTGCTTAAAGGCGTACGGACCTTCACCAACAAATCGACCCCCAGCTGCTCCAAAAAAATCCCAACCGGAACCAGGCCGACCCCTTACCTGTATCCCCCGCTTTTATTTGCTTAGTTTTCTTTATATATTCTCTTGTACACAACTAACCCCATACATACGCAGAAAGCATAGCCCTAACCAACAAAAAATCGTTACTAACCATATCTATCTAGCAGAAGAAGAACAGATAAACGCACCCTTCTGCGCGTCAAGGAGAAACCTCACCAAACTGACCGCCTCAACAAGACGCCAACCTCGATCACCCACAAAGCAGTACCGACCGAAGACACCGAAAGCCTGCCCGCAGGAAGCCGCAGCAAATTGTATTGAAGCACCTCGCGAACACACAGCGGAGGCATCCCAATCTCGAAACTGCAGAACATATGAGGCATCAGCAAAAAGACAAACAAGAACACGGCACCGTAGCGCTGGAGCATCTGACCAGGCTGCTGCAAGGACACAACAAGCACACGCGAAGAGAGAACGCAAACACAACTCCAAGACACAGACAACCTACGAGAGCAGTAGGAGGTACCAAGGTCAAAGAACTCAAACCCCACCTCACCCAACCGCAGCCACAGTACAACACCGCCAAGCACCAGGAAGAGGAGGATGCCAACGTAACCCGCGCATAACGAGCCTCCAACGACAACCAAGACCCTGCATCGCGGAACGGCTCACTAGAGTAAAGCGGCACAGAGCTATTTCTCCCGACCAACCCAACCTACAGCCCGGTAGAGACGCGCCCCATTTCAAGTCGCAGAGCCTTCTATCCCGAGGACAGGAGAATCTACGAAAGACCCCAATGATCATGCCTAGAAGAGACATGGAGAACTCGGACACAGACATAGAGATGGAGCTTCAAGACAAGAGCCCTGACAAGACACCCAGCTCAAAAACAACAAGGAGGGAAGGCGTACCAACCAGCAGCAGCAAGAAGAAAAGAACTTCCTCAGCAGAAAAAGGTAAGTCACTTCAAACGCCAAAACTCTCAAAATTCAAATTTTGGCTAGGGTTCCCTGCTATGGAGGTTATGGCAGCAGAAGAAGGGGCCGAAGAATTATTTAGTGGGGAAACGGCGGAGGACATGATCACGAGAGGACTCAAAGAGGAGGAAGCCATAGAGGCGTCCAAAGCAAGAGTGGCCTTCCCCCGCATCCCCCAAGTGCTCTACCCCATGGAACGAACGGGAATCAAAGGACAACACTACAACCTCACGCAAATACCATTTGACATCAAAACAAATCAAGAGTGAAGCCTTGGTGAGAGTCTCTGCGCAAGCACTCTTCAAAGAAGCTCTTGGGAATAGCTTCCACCGGGGACACGAGTTCAAAATAACGGGAGTACAAAAGGCCACCAACGATTCACATGCCTTCATCATTGCCACAACCCCACAACAAGTGAAGAAGATACTATTGCATCATATCACCTTGCGTGGAGAAGTCTTGCAAGCAAGACAAGTCCTTGACACAAAAGGACTCAAAGGTACTATCGAAACCAAAGCCAAAAAAGATGCATTGACTCTTACCCTCTCACCGCTTCCCATCTCACTTAATGTGGAGAGTACCACCCATGAAATTTATAAGGTCATGGGTGGAGCTAATGTAAGATCAATTTGGTACCACCGGGACAATGGCACTAACCATAATGGTAGTGCCAATGTCGTATGTTCTAACACCATTGTCTATAGAACTTTTGTGAAGAAAACACATGTAATTGGTGGGAACTATGTGGATTTCTCACCCCACCGTAGAAGCTTGGAAGGAATCGAACCACCAACCGATGAGCAAGTGAAAACTTTTGGCTTCGACAACGTCAACACCGCAATCGTCAACACCATATCCACCTTCAACATGCAAGAGAAGAATGACAATATTACCAAGAGAGACATGGTGGAACTATTGGAAGAGAACAACAAAAAAATGAGGCAAGAGAATAGGGAATACACCGACAAATTACACGATGAATTGACGATACAAATGGAAGAAATTCAAGAATCCATGCTTGCCACACTTGAAGGCATGAGAGCCTTTGCGGGCAAAGTCAACAAACCAAGACTTGAATCAAATATGTGACCTTCAAAGACCACATAGCAATACGTACCTACTCCTTAGTATTTTATACTACCCAATATAGTATAGACTCTCAATACAAAACTAGTATGGACTACATAGCAATATACAAGTATATAAATACGATCAATGTACACCGTAGTAAAACATATACTCAATACCAAAATACATACCACAATTCACACCTTACTCCATACGGTACTCTACAATGCAAAAAACTCATACACCTTCTTACAAAATACAAAAAGCACACCATATATAAAAAAAAATAATAAAAGATAATACACAATATTCTAAATACCATACCAAATACCATACAAAAAATCATCACCATCCCCAACAAAAACACCACACAAAACACAGACCAAGATACAATACCCCATACAAATACACTTACGAAAACCTCACCAAAAAATATATACCAAAAAACAAACACACCATATGTCTAACCTACAAACACACACAAACACATATACGAAAACATTACATACATAAAAATCTAAAACACACAAAAACAACCACCAAAAAACCCAATACTTTCTACACTTCAAATACCATTACATACATCACAACTACAAACAAAAACAAAAACACAATAAATACCACAAACAAAAACATACATCCACACATAAAAGAAAACATAATAAATGATAAAACCAAAAACATAAAAACAATACATCCAAAGAACATACATAAACCAAAAAACCAAAAACAAACCACACTTATACAAACAACCAAAAAAAAAATACACAACAAAACTAAAACTAACACCAACTCCACAAAAAAGAACACAACCTCACACGCCAACCAAAAAACAAAAACACCCAATATGCATTATAAATTAATCAAACAAATGTACACCAAACAAACCAAACAACTCACCAAAACAAAGACATACACACACCTTCAAACAAACATAAACTCAAGAACTTCAAAAAAACCCCCAATAAAAAGCACAAAAATTAATAAATATAGAATAATAATAATAATAAACAACCTAAAACAAAAATCTAAAGACATGAAACCAATACTAAACTTAGTAAGAGAAATAGCAATTGACCCGTATACAAATTCGATTATGAGAAAAAACACCGGTACGGATATCGAAATATATACTAATACAAACATCAAAACAAACACTAGTATAAATACTAACACAACTACACAAAAATCAAAAACCCCCTCAAATATCAACATATACCCACAAACAAATACCCCTACAGATAACATAACATGGCCAAACACAAACACTAAAATATACAAACAAACACACGCACTCCTATACACCACTAATAAAACAAAAACACCTACGCAAACAAACACATGGACACATAAAAAACTAATGAAGCATACATCTATACCCACTAAAAATATAATAAATAACAAAAAAACCAATACCCACATACAAAACACAAACACTTGCCTACCTCCATACAAAAAAGACTTTAATAACATAACAAAACCTAAAAAAATTATACAACGAACAAAAACTCTAAAATATAATATTAAACACACATATCACAAACTTCTTCTACTCCTAGGAGGAGACATAGAAACCAACCCGGGACCCATGCCTAACATACTAAAAAGACACCCTGCTTCACACTAGAAAAATGCGAAAATATACTTCATACCTAATACCATAAAACTACAACGGGAATACGAACACATTGCAAAAACCTTTGCCCCCTTTTTTAAGAGCACACATACATCCCATCACACACACAACACTACATACCCAAACATTACCCGATACATACAACAAAAAAATACGCATCCACCACCCCACGTCCTATATGCCCTAGTAGTCACCATCCATCCACAAATAAATGAATGTAACCATCTCCTAAATCCACAAAACTTGAACACAATTACCTGGACTAATACACTGCTACAAACACTAATAAACCTACAAAACCCACGAGAACGACACATTCACACCCAACACCCCTACACAAAGTTTCTTGAAGACAACCAAAACATTATAAACCATGAAAACTCAATTCATAAAAGACTATACGACTTCTTACATAATCAATCTATACCTCCCTCAAATGAAACAATAAAACTAAAATTCCCTTACCTCCCTAACAACCTCATAAATGAATCACTAAAAAGTTTTAACCCAATACCGGAATATACCCACCCACCTCCACCACTTCCTTACATTCCTCCACAAAATCAAAACATTAGATCAAATCAAGAAAATACATACATAATCACATGGAATGCCTCCTCTCTAAACACTGCCCTCTCTAGCTTACAAACTTTGATCACACACACAGACACGCCATCAGCCTTCATAGTTATACAAGAAATAAAATTATCCGCCACAAAATCTACAAAATATATACAAAATATATTTCAAGACTATAAACTCATCTTTAACAATATACATGCATTTACAAGATGCATTCAGCAAAGGAGACCATACACACCGGGCCGAGGTGGCCTCCTTACACTAATACACAAAAAATACGCCTTCCCGGGCAACATCAATAAAATCCCTACCCCAATGCACATATCACCTTATATCCAAATAATAAAAATCAATAATCACCCATTACAATTGTGGTTAATCTTTCTCATGTATATGCCATCCCATCCTGAAGATACCAGATTTACCATAGACATACAAAATACCATTACAGCTCAAATTAATAATAACCCCAACCATACTTTCCTATTATGTAGAGACTTCAACAGAGACATAGCACTAATAGGGCGCCAAAATGGAAATCATAACACCCCCCCTCAAAACATTGATTACCAATGGCGCCGCTTCATAGAAAACTTAAACCTCACCTACATTAATACCAATACACAATTCTCTAGACAAGGTAGCTATAATTATAAAGATTGGAGTCTAATAGATGGATTCTATATAAATACAAATAATAATACACAATACACCTCTACAACAAACAAAGACGCTATTCTCAACTCGGACCACTCACCCATAGAATTGCACATCCCAAACAACACACTAATTAATAGAACTACTACAATCCCAAAAAATGACACTATACGCATACTCAACCCCATTCCAAAAAATAATATAGAAAAATTCAACACAAAATTCTTTGAAGAAAACTCCATACAAATAGACTCCCTTATAAACACTCTCGAAAACAACAGTCAATTAGCACAAGAACAATGGCAAGAAGCATGCTCCACCCTAGACAAACTCATCAACAAAATCTCCGACACATTAGAACAAACTTGCAAAGCACAACCACTACCTCAAATAACAAATAGAACTTCTCAACAAGGAGGATATTTATCCCGCAAACTTTCTAAAATCTGGAAACAACATCTAACCACATATCATACCATACGTAAAACTATTAGAATTGTAAAAAACAACCCTCAATGGCGTAATCACCCCATATGCAATGAATCACTAACTCTACAACACACCCAAATCCCTACCCCGCCACCTCCGGACCTCCCCCACGATGCATGGATAAAAGATATCGCACTAATTGCAAAAAATGCCAACATACAAGCCAGGAAAATAACCACAAAATACGCCAAAGATAACATTAAAAAAGCCATCTCAAAATATAGACAATTGTACGAAATTAGCCCCAAAAAAATTAACAAAAAAGTTTTTAAAAACCTTGAATCCCCGACAATGGATTGTATCACAGATCAATATAATAATATCCTAACTAGCCCTGAAGACATTGCAAACGAAATATTCAACCAACAAACAAAAACCAATAAGCCAACAGTACCAACATGTAATTATCAACCCCAACATACAGTCGAATGTCTATGTGTAGTACGCCAATACCCATGGCACGACCTAGACGGATATATCCTGGAGAAGCGTGGCGAACCAGAAACCCTACTACATAAATTCTTTAACAGAGCTACATACGACACATGCCTTCAAAATCTTAGTAACAATAAAGCCCCAGGCCCAGATCGCATACCAAACTCAATACTCAAAAACATGCCTCCAAGATTCCATATATTATTGTTCTTATTCTTCTCTCACTGCTATAAACAAAAATAAATACCGACCTCATGGAAATCAAGTGCAATAATTTTAATATACAAAAAAGGCGACCCGTCCATACTACCCAACCATAGGCCAATTGCACTAGCTAACACAATATACAAACTTTTTACTAGTACACTCACCTCTATACTATCCTCATATGGTGAAAAATTCAAAATCCTACATGATAGCCAAGAAGGATTCAGAGCAGAAAGAAGTACCGCCTGACAAATACAAACTATAATAGCTGCACTAGAAGACGCAAAATTTACAAACCAAGATATATATATATTATACGTTGATTTTAAAAATGCTTTTGGCTCAATAGATCATGCCCGACTACTAGCAATAATGATGGACCTTGGATACCCAAAAGATGCAACTACACTTGTTGGAAACATCTACTCCCAATCATCCACTTACTATACTGTGAACACTTTGGGAAAACAAAACCTATACCCATTCAAAGAGGAACTATACAAGGAGACACCCTTAGCCCATACCTATTCATTATATTCTTAGAACCACTACTAAGATGGTTAGAAAGAGGCAAAAACGGATACAATTTTGGCACATCACAAGTCACAATAAACTCTGCCGCATACGCAGATGACCTTGCCATCATAACTAAAAAAATTAAACATATCCAAATACAACTCAATAAAATAGATAGATATTGCAAATGGGCCGGTATGGACGTAGGTGTCCCAAAATGTGCTGCTACTGGATGCCCAAACAAATCCAAATTAAACCCCACCACTTTCAAAGCTCTATTACAAGCCTCTAACATCAATTACCGCAATCAACCGATCCCTATACTACACCAAAATGAACCATACATATACTTAGGCACAAACCTTGTTCCCTCACTAAAATGGAAAATCCAAATTCACATTACAACCACGAAACTCATCAAACAATGCAATGAATTAACATCATGTCCGGCCACCATGAAACAAAAAATAAAAATGGTAGATACCGTATTACGCCCAGGCGTGGCATACAGTTTTTATGGTGTACCATACTCTATGCCAGCTATCAAAAAACTTGATCAAAAAATAATAGCCATACAAAAAACCATATGTGGACTACCAAAATGTATGTCAAATGCAATAACCCAACTTCAACATAACCTATTTGGACTTGAAGCTTTCTCCCTCAAAAACGCATATCTCTGATGTATAGGCGAACAACTGCAAAATGCTTTAAACGATAAAGGAAGGCTTCGGAAAATATATAATGGAATAACTCATTATGTCCTGGCCCAATATGGTGGCGCCGAAAACATACCCATAATTAAAAAAAGTGACTGCATAAGATCACCAATAACACGAACATTCTTCTTATTAAAACATATAGCTAAAGTCCACCTTAAAAGAAAACTCCCAAACTTCCTCATTAATCCTACATCACTAGAAATACTATGGCGCCAAGAAACACTAAACCACAACACACTAAATGCCCAACTCTCCCAAAAGCTTCTACAAAAACTCCTCTCAAAAAATATTTTTGAACTAACCCAAATTACTTTACCCAACGGAACACACATCATGAACAATGAGGACTTCAAAGCCTACCATTTCACCCCATCCAAACTAATAAAAAGTGCCCTAAATATTGCTAAACAACTATTTTGCCACACTCCTTGCAACATACACCCATACTTTCACATACTTAAAGATTCATTCATCACCCTCAACAATAGCATCATTCCAAGAAATATCCCCACACCAATCAATCCCCCTAACCCTCCACATACAGACCATCCCCGTCCCCCTACATACATCCCCAAAAACCCCACCACATATCCCATTAATAACATCATATGCCATAAACATATCCAACACACAGACACAAATAACATACAAACTACCTACACAAAATATTTATGCCAATGGCAACACAATGAAAATACATACAATAAATGGCTTCCCCAAAGAGACCTTTTTCCACGGCACGACACCAATACCTCTACAAATAACACCGTAAAATTAAAACAATACTACCAAAAAATCCAAAACAAAATATACTCAGATATCATCCTTGCCCACCACCCACAAGAACAATCCTCAGACTCAAGATCCGTAACACCACCCATAATTATCCCACTCTTAAACATCTACACAACAGAATGCAACCCCGAAAATGATATCCTTACATCCTCAAACACAATTCAAATAGACAACAATCAAGCACATCTATACGAAGAAAACGGACGACACCTACATACCATCCCCGTTACCCGACTCCAATGGCTATGGAATCAATATAATACAAAATTACAAACTCCTACAAACATCAAACCAACGACCCAACCCTTTGAAACCGAACTAATATGGCTCTATCAAAGGTATAAATACCGAATACCAAAAACTGACCCCCTCAAAAATGCCCAATACACAATACCCACTCCCATTTTAGACTCACTGATCTCATCCTTTAACATCGAGCAATCATATTTTTCTTCCCCGGTCACATGTCCTACCAAACTCAAAAAATTCTACTCACCTTATGAAAGAGACAAATATTCGGATCCCTAGGAAAGGCCTTTGACTACAAATAGACCGGTAATGGCATAGCCCACCCCCACAACAAGAAGGACATGGAACAAGCCATACATTGGGCTAGACTTGCCGCCAAACACGATCCAAATAATACAAAAACAATCATCATCACACCGAACAACAATTGGTACCAAAACAACAACCAACATTCAAACCCATTCCCAAACTCCCATATCATTGCATTATTTGAAGCAGACACAATAACATACGAAGAACCTACTATTCCACCCGAGCTAAAAAATCCCCAAATAGAGCCATCTACATTACAAATACTATGCGTCCATCATCAAAATCAAACCCTTGGCTCCCTAGAACAACTGGCGGAACTTACCTCCATAACAGACAATTTAGACATACGCCGGCTATATACAAAACCGGCCCCACCAACACCCATACAAACCCCCGTAAACAAAAGTAAAAAATGGTCAAAACTAAACTATGTTAACAACACATTAAACTACTCCGTCATATCTCCCCCTCTTCCAGACTACCAAACCCATATCATACCAAAATTTAACCCCACACACAGTTATTACACCGACGGCTCCTTTAAACCACCAGAACAAATTAGCCCGGGCTCTTGGCGCAGCGAAAAAGTTGGCTATGGCATATATAATTCTACCATAGAAATTAAACTAGCCAAAAGACTTCATGGACTACAAAATATCCTCAGAGCAGAACTCATGGCCATTCACAAAACACTACAAATCATCACAACAAAATACAATGATGAACCCGCACATATATTCACCGATTGTATAAATGCACTCTACCTGCTTAATACGCAAATAACACACCCTACCCTTCACAATAGCCACCCCGACCAAACCATATTAACATCAATGATCCAAATGTTACAAAACCGTACCCAAATCACAACCCTCTACAAAGTGAGAGCCCATGCCAACATTGATGGCAACGAACAAGCAGACAAATTAGCAAAAGAAGGCCGTGAAAAAACACACAAAAATGCCAAAGACCCACACGAACATGCCCATGCTACCCCATACTACTTTCAAAAAGAAGAATGGCCTTCCAAAGAAGACACCCCCGACAAAGGCCCAATTAGATTTTTGGACAAATATCTCAAAAAACAAGACCTCTACAACAACCTTGACACAATCTCAGAAAATATTCCTAACATAGAAAAATGGACTAACAATAACGACATAGACAATGAACTCTCTACAAATTTTCGGAAAAACCCCATCATCACAGACTCGCAAATAACATGCCTCATAAAATTCCGTACTGGTCAGTATATGGGAAACGCTCGCAAACATCTCTTCTTTGGAATAGAAAGATTCCCATCCATAACATGCCCCATATGCCCCTCAACGGACCCCGACACATGGCTTCATGTTCTACTCAAATGCCAAAACCACCACATACACTCTCTAATTGTTAAAAGACATAATAAAGCGGTATGGGAAATCCGAAAACTAATCACCTCTTACAAAAAATCGAGATGCTTTATACTAATGAACGCCGGCACTTTTAATAACAATCCACAAGAAAATACGGTCCCCCCTTGGCTACTCCCATGCTCATGTATGACTCAAAGATGTCATTGCAATGCCAAGCTCAAACCGGACATCCTTTGTGTTAGAGGTTTACCATATAATGACCCACCACCCGATAACATCAACCAAGACTACACCATTCAATTCATTGAATTCACATATTGCAATGATAGATTTTCCCCGGAAACAATCCAAAATAAAATAAATAAATACCAACCCCTTATTGACGACATCATAGCCCTTGGATGGAATGTGGACCCCCTTATTGTAATCACATCCGGCGCTCGGGCCACCACCTTTATCCCATCTATAAAAACCCTAGAAGATACCTTCAAGATACCCATTGAAACAATTAAAACTACCTTTAAAAACATCAACACCATCGCTATCCAATATGCCATGTCTATTCTTCTACATAAACGCAAAATTGAAAACAACCAAGCCCTCCCTAATACACAGGACCCCCCTTAAAAACTTCGCCACCTTGACTCTTCCTTGTTGGCTGATTGTGTGGTCTTTGCTACTTGCTTGGTTAGCTATTAGGTCGTGGTTGGTTGTTCGGTTGGTTGGTTTATGGCTACACGTTACATAGTGTCTACCCTCAAAAGGGGGAAGTAGTTCCAGCTCACTAATTCCCTGTCCGGTGGGCATGGTCTTGGTAGTGGAACGAACAGACACTTTATTCACGCCGGTCCCCTTTGGAAACCGGCGTTCTTCTTCTTTTTGTAGTTTCATTTTCCCTCCATATGTACTTTCTACTTATCCAATTTTTGGGATTTTCCTTTTGTTCCAATCTTTCTCTTGCAGATTGCTGTTTTTTCTAAATGCACTCTAAATCTTCTTCACTTTGATGCTCGAAAATGTACACATAATCGTTTTCTAGGTTTCACACACTAAATGTCCACAAGTAAAAAACCTTATGTTCCACTATTTACTAGAATTAACATTTAGTGTATTAGTTGACATTTAGTGTAAAGTTTTGTCACTACACTAATGGTAAACTTTACAATTAGTGTATGGGATTGTATTTAGTGTCCACTACACTAAATGCCATCTTTAGTGTAGTGGTAGTGAACATGTTGAGGTTGCATTCTCAGTTTACCTGATATGCTTCCCGGTGTCATTTCTTGTATACATATTATGCATAGCAATTATGGTTGGATGACCTATAACCACCAACTTAAGCTTGATGACCTACTTATAGCGTTTGTATACGCGGTAAGATTTTTATTGGGAATTCAAAATAGGATTTCATGAATATTGCAATTGTCGTGACCATTTATTTCTTCATATTGAAATTGCTACAAATTTTCAAAGTGGATAGTAAGCCGTGACCCATTCCTCGATGTACAAAACTCTCTACTTCCACTTGTCAAAGCACCCATCACTGTGAGCACAAGAGACTAAAAACCGAGAGCTGTGAACCAATTATAAACTGACACCCAATAATAAATTGATTTTCTAAAATTTTGGAAATGGTGGGTGGCTGGCGGTTTTGGCCCACATAAGAGTGTCGATTCTGGGGTTGGTGGTGGTGATAGGTTATCCAACCTTAATCAGCTGTGAGCATGTTGAGGTTGCATTGTTTGCGGACATGACTATGCATGCTGTTCACAGACATCTGCAATTTTATATGTTAGGAGAAAGGATTAGTCCCAGATTCTTAGCATAGGCTCAAATCTTTGGAGACAGAAGCATCACTCCTCATCCATGTGAAAGCAATCTAATGATTGGCATCAGCTTGCGTCACTATGCCTTTTGCTCTTTGTACAATTCAGAACATGTCCCATGTTTCACTCTTTTTCTAATCAGGGGCGTGTTCAATATGACCATGTGTAGTACGTCAGCCCCTGCTTTTCCCAAGATTCTCAACAGAGAAAGAGGATCCAGGAAAGGATTGTAATTCATTTCACAGGATTGAAGTGCTCTGAGATGGCATATTCTTCCTTGCTTTTTGACACAAATAGGATTACATTTTCGAAGATGAGATCATCGGACGCCACTGTACTGTTGGGGTCAAATAGGACATTATTTAGAAAATCTTGACCCTCCAGCTACAGTGCTGGATTCCCCATTCATGATAGCAACAGTTTGTTAAGTTCATAAAAAATTTGCAACGTGACAAAGGGCTGTAGCAGGTTGCAGGAGCCAGTTACCTACATAAATTACTGAAAACAGTGATTATGTGGATAAAACAAGCTTGTCTTTTCCTTTAACTCATGCTCTTACTCCTAGCATGACATTAACCCCTAAAGGCCCTAGGCATTGTCACACCAAAAACACTTCAAACTACTTGTTCTAGTGCAATGAGTAAGGATGGAAACAAAAAGTTTCATTTCTACATCTAACCGCACGATTTCAATTAAGACTTATCAAATAAGGTCCTCACATAGTTTCATCAACTTTGACCACACAAATTGAAAGATTATAGTGTTTGTAGTAAAGAAAACCCTTCAGTTGTTTCCCTGCATTGAGTGGATCAATAGAACATGACTTCACTTGGTGTCAAGTCTTTGCACTACACAACGTCTAAATTCATTACCATCATGTTAATCATGATGTTGGTTCCTTATACACCAATTTTTAGAGGTAGAGAATGGGCGTAGCGTACTCGAAACAATTGTGCAAGGAGTGGAGGCTCAAAAATTGCCAATTCGCATTTTACTTTTTTGTGAACTAAATATGTTTTAGAATGATAATCTGAATGGTTAATAAGAAGGTTTACACCACATCTTGTAGTAGAAAATATTAAAAGTAAAAAATATGAAGGTCTCTAAGTTGTATGTGGAAAAGAAGAAGTTTTTTTTTGGTTACCTTGCCCGACAATGTGTGACAATATGTGATAATGTGTGAAAATGTTTGTGCCCACCCTCCCATTTGAAATTCAAAACTCTGTAACTTTTTCATCAAATGTCAGATTTAGGAAAAAATTGTCCTCACACGAAGCTTTTAGAAATGTCCATCTACAGAAAGAATTTCCGAAAGGAATGATGTAAATTGACACCATAGGAACCTGCCCAAACCTTCAAGAATCCCCGAGGGGACTGGTGGGGGACTGTTGGGCCTTTAGGGGTTGAGGGGTAGCAACAATGTTGCAGTAACTACTGCCTAGTCGTTCTAAGAAAATGTGTGCCACAAAAGTTGGTCCTCTCATCAGCGTCATCGGGTGGTATTGTGCGGGTGTGGGTGTGTGCGTGACGTGAACTCAGACGTGATGTGACGGAGGGCATGACGTTGGGCCTGTGTGTACTTGGTAGGCTTTTGGACCCATAATGCGACTGTCAGTTGTATTGACTCGTCCTCAACAGCAGCAACGACAACGACATCCCCATATGAACTGGTCCCTGGTGGCAACCCAACTCCCTGCTTGTGGTTGCCTCCCGAATCCAAGCGCACTCCTTCGCTGGAGATGGAGGCCAATACACTCACTCGGATCACTGCCTTAACCCTATGATCATTCCAAGCGAATGGTGACATCTGGAGTGATTAGGGGCTTCTTCGTTCAGGTTGGGCGTCTCTGAGGATCATGGTGGTGCATTGGAGCTTGTGTGGGTGGGTGTGGAGGTGGAGGGCAATGGTGATAAGGTGAGAGAGAGCGTGAGAGAGACGGGAAGCTGGGGTTTGGAGAATCTGAGATCGATGAAGGGAGATGGGAAGGACAAAGGGCTCCGGGATTTCTTGTCGCTAGGAAGCTCAGGAAGTTGGGAGAGCGAAGATGAGCAGCCCAACCTGTCGAGGGATGGGCTGAACATGCTTGCGGGCGGTTTCCATGGGGGTTTCACGTTGAAGCCGCCTCCGGCGCCGGGAATGCGCAGCTTTGGAGGCTTTCACCGCCCGAAGACGACATGGCCCGCCTCGCCGGCGCCGGCGCCTGGGATGGGGATGGTGTTCGTGAACGAGGAGTCTGCCACTCATGGCAGCAGCAGCAGCGTCGTTGCGAAGCTGGAGCAGCCGCTTGGATCTGCTGTGGAGAGCTTGACGCCGGGTGAATGCTGGAGCGTCGTTCTTAAGCTTGGTAAGCGTTTTTCTTAGGTCAAAGTACGAGGTGCTAGCTACTCAATGACATCGATGATCTTCTTGTTCTAGATGTGAGTTGATTTTATGGGAAACGCATGTAGGGCAACCGTCTCTCGGGTATGGATCTCTTGATGGAGTGACTCGATCCAGGTTTTTTGTCGCTGTACCTGTTGACAGATGCTTATGGGAGTTTATCGTTTGTGTAGGGAAGCGCTGGCCTGCTTGGAACCGAAGTACTATGACCTTACCATCACCTGTAAGTTTTCTGTAAGGTGATCTTCAAGCATGATTATGATTTGCTTCAAGATGATCTGCTTCAGGATGAATTTTGAGATGAACATGCTTGGTGTTGTTTGAAACAGCAAGGCATGAGAAGTGCACTCCAGCTTGATCACGAGCGGCGTGTGGGTGGAAACTCTGAGGTGATGCTGGGGCAAGGCTCTCTGGATCTGCTCACTACCCGGGCACTAGAAGCGCTTGCACAGGCTCCTGCTGGAAGTATGCAAGCTCCAAGACAGACAACCCAGCAGTTTTCTGAAGCGAAAGCAGTAAGAGATCCACCTTCACAAGCAGCAGCAGCTATTCCTCGACAATCCGCCAAACCACCCACTCATTCATCACGAATCATGTGAGCTCCCCATCTTGTGAATCTCTTTTGCATAGATTGATGGTGTTGATTAATGTGTGTTTCTAATATTGTTTTCTCATCATGTTATTGTTCTCAACAGGGCTGCTGCCCCTGCAACTGGCCCTCGAACTGCACCTTTAACCATCTTTTATGATGGCAAAGTGAACGTGTGTGATAACGTTCCGGAAGACAAGGTAAACATCTCATTATCCTTCTGTTTTCGGGGAGGAAAAACAACATCCTCGTCTTTCTCGTGTAACACTTTCTGGTCATCAGTCTAGATAGCGATATTCATCACTTTGCTTGCCAATATGAGGTTTTTATATGCCTAGAGAGAGCTTCCTAAACTGCCAAGGTGACAAGAAACTGATGGTGATATTCGTTACTGCGGCAGTTTCATGCTTGCCAAAATGAGATCCGAAACTGCCACAACTATATCTGGTTTACTAGTCCAAATTAGCTTCCTCTGACTATACTCATCTTTTTTTCTGACTGATACCACAGGCGCACCTCATCATGTTGTTTGCTCAGAGAGCAAGCATTGCTCCTTCTCCTGCTGCTGCTGCTGCTGCTGCAGAAGCACCTGCGTCAAGTGCACCCTCAACAAGCGCTGCTGCTTCATCCCAAGTGACTCCTCAACCACAGGCTACATCTTCTCCCCACCCTGCTGTTGTTGTGCTTCCCTCTCACCACCTAGCTCCAGGAAAGCATTATTCAGAGCTTGGATCCAGCTCCCATCGCCAGCCTCCAGAGAGTTCAAACGCTCTTTCCAGAGCTACTACCACCACAACAGAGGCCAACACCTCTCGCCAACTCATGCAACAATGCTTGAATGGCCCCATGTCTAAACGTGAGTTCAACCCTTTTCCCCTCTAGTGTATTGTGCAGTTTTTATTTTACTTTTGGTTTAAAAGTTATTTAAAGATTAGATAACTTCTTTTTAGAAATAAAAATCCTGTGAGTGTGTATACTCATGTTCAAGTTGGCTGATTTGTTCTGTTTTTTTTGCCAGGTTTGCCAAACGCCCGGAAGAATTCATTGGCGCGGTTTCTGGATTCAAGGAAAAGGTATGGCACTCAAAAATTTCTTGCTTTCCTTTACCACATATATCAGCAAGGCTTTAGGGTATGTTTTATTCCAATGCAGATGACATTTCAATGAAAGTCTGCACGCTGTACCGTTTTCTTTTCCCTATGTGTACAGATGAGAGTATCTTGGACCAGGAAAAAGAGGAACTTTTTTAAATGTCTGTTTGGAGTGCATTTTATTCATGTCCGTACTTTTACACAGGAACAGACCTAACGCTCCAGCCTCTGAGGATCCACCGTCGAAGAAACAGGAGCCTGAGCCTGAGCGTTCAGATGCATCAGCAGGTGACAGCAGCAGCAAACCATGTTAAGAATCCCAAGGGGGGTATGATGTATATTAATGATGCCGAGATGCACCCCATAATTTTCTCATGAAGTAGGAAATAATTATAGCGTTTTCCATTCAACCGCAATCGGCAGATCAACAAAGCTGCTGCACCATCCACCTACCTTCCGTGTCTTCAGTTCATCCTTCGAGGTAAACAAAAATGTTCCTTTTTGTACAAAGATAGAGGTTTTTGTCGTTCAGAGACCATGATATTCATATTGATTATTCTCACGGCCTCCAACCAATTCTCTACTCTACTAATGAAGGTAATTGAGTTGTGAAGCGAACCACAGTTTTCAGTTGATTTGTAGGCACCCTCCAAGTTCAAGTGAGGCAAAGATGCTCATCTCTTTTCTCATTTTGTATTCTTTAAATCAGCTCTAAATTAGGCTACAATCCTCTCAAAAGGCAGCAGCAAAGATTCATGACCTCTCCTTCCTTCTCAAAAATGGTTAACCCTTAAATGTCAGAAGGTGCCACTCGTGGCCATTGTATTCTACATGTATGGTATCGTATTTGAACATGATAAGGTACAAATATTGAGATGACCTCCAAATGAAAGATATTGAGATGACCTCCAAATGAAAGATGTTGGTTGAAGAAACTTTAATCCAAAGGTGTAAGTCTGGCACAACTTTTACGCAATTTTTGTATTTTAGAGAGAAAAATACATGCCTGTATATATGGTTCCCAACTAACGTTTAAGGTATAAGAACATGTCCCCGCATGCGCCAAGGACCACACTAGCAGATTCGGCGAGAAATCCGCTCCTCAGTACACCCCACCGCAAACAATATCCATCACTCCAAATATAAAGTCCTTCCAAATACTTGTGAGTTCACACAACTATGGTGTGTGAATTTCAGGGATGCCATATGTTTGGTCAATATAATTTGGTCTAAATATGCTTGTATGCATGAGCAACAGTAAATGGCCTATCAAGAGCAAATCAAGGGGGGTTCACATGGAGAGGATGCGGTGGGGCAATTGCCACAAAAAGTCAGCAGTTAGGGCCACCAAGTGACCCACCACCGCTTCCTTAGTTGTATCCTGCATCAGGAGGAGCAATGGCCATGCTCTAAAGCCACTACACCATTCCGTGAATATAGTGTAGACTAGACTATTTGAAATTTCCTACACTAATTGAAAATTTACATGCAATTGTTGATTGACACACACTTGCTTGAGAACAAATACCCAATCAAAATTTGGCATGCACATGCTTTGATGGAAATTAGTGTGGGTGATCTACATCAGTAATCCCTCTACACTATATTCAATGTTTAGTGTAGTGATTTGAGCCACTTGTGATTTGAGTTACAGTCCCCTCAAAGTCAACCAAAGTTAGGTGTAATACTACTATTTGTTCAAGCTTTGGTTGACTTCACAAGAAATTCTAGTGATTGAATAGGATGAAGGCTTTGTGGTGACAATTGAATCAATTGAAAAAGAAAAGAGAAACCCATTAATTTAGTGCACATGGGATGTGACATGATGATTCCGAACCTGTCAAACATGGATGCCTTTTTTTTTGCCCCGAGTCGAGCGGTGCACCAAGCATCATGCTTCGGAGGGTACGGGAGGGTAGGGGCCAAACCGGCCCCTATTTTTCTGTTGGAGGGGGGGGCTATTTGATCGAAGAGGGAGCTTGTGAGGGAGAGTGGAGTTGTAAGTTCCAAGTTTGGCAAAAAAATCCCAAAAAAAGCCACCAAAGTCAGGAAAGCGAGGTGGCCAGAGAAATAGACCCACCCAAAGTTGAGACTTGGGGATCTCCTTATTGACCCTGGTCAAGCGTTGCACCAAACCTCAGCCTCGGGTGTCCATTTTTCTGGCCCTGCCCATTTTAGGATCCTAGAGGTTTTTTTTTGCCAAAATTGGAGCCTACGGCCCCAAATTACCCTGTAGTGCCCCTTCGTGGATCAAGTAAGGCTCCACTCCAACACAAAAATAGGGGCAGGTTTTGTCCCACCCCTCCCAAGCCGTGGGTCAATAGGCAAATCGGAGACTTGGTGCAGTGCTCGAACAGGAAAATTGTTAAGAAAAAGGGAAGAAGAACATATGAGGGGATGCCACAGAGAGAGAGCAAATAACATGAATATATATAGCTATGGAGAAGTGTGTGCAACTCTGTGGAAGAGTTGCCTTTTATACTCTCCTCCCACCATAGAAGGTGGAGTTAACTTAGAGTTAACACAAGCCCACTTTACTTTGAGCGGAAATAGAAACACTTTACCTAAACCTCGGTTGTAACGTAGGAGGATAAACTGGGAGTTGGATTATCGTCCTATCTTAACAAAAATAAAGGGATCTGTCAAACATGACTAACTTAACCTTATCTGCAAACTGTCCTTTGTGTTGCAACTTCCACGATTTGCTTCCATGAGTGCCATGATCATAGATGACCGCCCTAGCCACCACTGCACCGTACATGAGTATCTCCATGTGCATGTCTGCACACAACACATTTTTACATTTTTTGTTTCATACCTCGAAACTTCATAAAAATTGGGATGAGTACCCAGAAACTAAACTATAAACTATGCCTTCCTTGAATGGAGTCGGTCATTTTTTGACTCCTATATCAACACTACAACGTTCACTGCATATGCTGTGGACCATGCATATAGTGTGGGCCAGAATATTTTGAAATACCTCCACAAATTCCAGTATTGCAAATACATTGGTTGACCTCAATCCTCAATCCACATCAAATCATGTACTTCAAAAAATAGTGTGGGATGTTTCAAAGTTGTTGACACAAAATTAATGTGGATTGATGGAGAGGTGGCAATGAGGTGGCATTGAGTGGCATGACACATGTTGAACAGTGTCCACATTAATTTTGTTCCAAAACCAAAATTGATGTGGTCCACATCATTTTTTACCTACATTACCAATGCACCCACAATATATTTAGTAAATGGTCTAGTCCTTTTGTTCCAGACTATGGTTGCTCAATGTCCTTGAAATGCAAAACCTTGATTTAGCATGTCAGAGGTGAGGTTTACTATGGATCACTTTATCTACCCTGGTGGAGCATTGCATTGAGCCACAGGCTTGGGTGGGACCATTTTTCTGGCCCTGCCCGATTTAGGGTTCTAGAGGCTTTTTTGGATTTTTTTTTTACAAAATTGGGGCCTACGGCTCCAAATAACCCTCGGTGGCCCCCCTCCTATGATCAAATAGGGCCCCCCTCCAACATAAAAATAGGGGCCGGTTTTGTCCCTACCCTCCCCCACCCTTCCAAGCCTGAGTCTTCCTGCTACGCTCGACTGGGGTATTTAGGCAAATCCGTTTACTATGACTCCCATGTGTAAAAACAAAATACTTGAATAGTGTTGAAAAGGTGATAAATATTATATCAAAATGTGGTCTTTCATTGTAACATTAAATGGAGACATATAATAGTAGAATCCTTGGATTCCAAACTAGTGATTAAATGGAGGTTCTAGTGAATCAACCTCCTTTCATTTCATGAGGCCTAAGCGAATTCTTTTTTCAAAAAAAAATTTGATTTTCAGCCACAACAGCAATAGGAGGTGGAGCGTTTCTTTGAAAAGTACGGTAAGAAGAAGAAATTCATCATAACCAAAGCAAGGTGTCACAGCACCCAAAACTACACAACAAAATCCTCCCCGCAAAATATAGGATTTAAATTTAGGGTTTGGTGATATAATACAAGGTGACATGCTTTGGATCTAGAGTTTGGTGATTTTATATGCTTTGGATGTTATTATGGAAGGTGACATGAAGGAGTTTATCCACCACTGCAAGAATAGGAGGTAGAGACTTCCTCCAAAATTTTGAAAACAAAAAAGAGATGCAACAAAAGCAAAGCAAGGATTCATATAAACAATTAGTCTAAATTCTCCCAACAATATATGCATAGAAGCTAGGATTTGGTGATACCATAGAAGAGGTTAATAGGGGTTTCAAATAGAACATGTAATAGGGTTTTTTTTAACAAGGGGGAATACAGTTTTTCAACCACCAAACAGATAGCCATGGCCACAATAGGAGGCGGAGACTTCCTCCGCAAACTTCAAAAGGAAGAAGAAATCCAACAAAAGCAAAGCAAGGAATCACGCAAACCCAAGTACTCCAAATTTTCTCAACAAGAGCTCAGCTCTTGTAAGCCTTTACTGCACCCTCCCTGCATTGTAGCGCTCTACATCTCCATGGGCGCCATTTGCATTTCCGTTGGCATCATTTCCCTCCATGCCTCCCGGTCCGTGGTGGAGCTCAAACATAGATACGATATTGTTTGTATCATGAAGTACGCAACGCTGGAGAATCCCATGACCACAGTCCATGCTAAGGTAGAGTTCATGCAAGATGATAACAAAAGAAAGAATTGTAGTGTCAGTATTCCTGTCAGCGCTTCTATGCAGTCGCCGGTGTATGTGTATTATGAGATGAGCAACTACTTCCAAAATCACCGATTGTATGTGCGGAGCGTGAGTGAGCGGCAATTGAAGGGCGTTGCCGTTTCCCAAGCTGAACTCAACGATTGCAAGCCTCAAGACTTTAAAGGTTTTTTTTTAACTGTTGTATTGTTTTTTTATTTATCTATTTGTCCAATGATTTCTTTACATACTCATACATCCATTTATTTAAACCTCAAACTCTATAGTCTTTTTTATGGTTAGTTTTTTGTTTTTTTTTGTTTACTTTGATATCTACTTTTTAATTTAACTATTTTTTATCTATAGATTTCTCTATTTCTTTACTTATAATGCAAAGATGATTGGATTTACTATTGAACTTAAATTTTGTGGAATACGTGAGCCTTTGCTTTCATCCTCTTAGAAATGAATCTAACCATTGCAAGTGTCTTAATGCAATACCCATTACAAGTCATGTTCTTTAATATATTTTTATATGTTTTGTGCAACATAGTAGGCATTCTAGAGATTCTTTTGTCAGGTATTAAACTCAGATTCACAAAGATTTTTGTGCCTTTGCCTACACCTTTTTCTATAGAAGTATAATGGTTGCAAATTTTACAATTCTACAAGCTAGTGTGGTTGTTATTAAACATTTTGTTTACTGAATAAGGCTTCTATAATATATGCATCGATAGCAAATATGTTGTTATTTATTGATTGATTAAAAATATTTGCAAAGCACATAGTGAATGATAAGTGACACCAAGAAAAAGAGGGGAGATCTTTTTGAAGTGAAGAGTAAAGAGCAACATTTTTTGAATGAAATCAATAGGTTTCTTTATAGTGATATGAGATTTAGTACACCAATAAATTTCTTTTTTGTGATATGAGCCAATTTAGGGCAAAAGAAATGGTCTATTAGAATCTCCTATTAAGTTGCTCTCTATTTCTATTAATGAACACCAAAAGAAATGGTCTCTTAGAATCTATGATTTTTTTAAGTAAATTCTGCAAGGGCCTTCATCTTTCTTCTTCCTATTCTTGTTTGTTTTTGCACTATTGCTTTATGGACCCAAGTACAATTTATAACTAAAGCTTTGAGTCTTACTATAACAAGTATTGAAATTATAGTAGACGTCAAGTATAGTTTTTGTTTAACTATATTGTCTCAGGTGGAGAAGAGATAGTTCCATGTGGTGTCATTGCATGGAGCCTCTTCAATGACACTTTTGACATTTCCACCAATGGATTTTTCTCCAAGGAAGGCACTTTGTATATGAACAAGACCAACATTTCATGGAAGGTGGACCGAGAAGAGCGCTTTAACAATAGTGTCTTCCCAAGTCTCAACTATGTGAATAACAATAGGTCGGAGCAATTATTTAATTGGATGTGTAACAAATTACATTTTTTGCATTTACCATTACTTTTGAAAACATTTTCAATTTCTTCTTTTACAAAATAGTATGGCCTAGTCACTTATGTATTTATAGCGGAAATGTGGCCACTTGATGGATTTGCTTGAAAAGAAGGCTCTTGATAGAAAAGGAGGAAGTGTGGAAGCCCTTTGCTACCCCGTCATAAATAGGATTAAAAAGAAAGAACTACTAACTTGAGATCAAACAAAGTTCCACCCTCTTTGGTCTTAAGAAAGTGAGTCTCTTATTCTATGCTTGCTTGCCGTGTCTGGTGGGGTGACAATGGATTTCCACACTTCCTCCTTTTGTTCTAATTTTTTTTTGTTTGAAGTGAATTACTCAATTGCCAGCAATCCACTATAAATTTAAAAGTGACTAGGCCATATAATAATGTAAAAAAATACATGAAAAATCTCTCCATTTTTTTATTTTTTTAAAAAGAATAAATACTTCCTCAAATGTTATTCTTGGCACAGGTCTTATGTGGCAAATGGCTCTGAGATTGGAGGATCGTACCTAAACACAAGTGAATCCTTGAGCGCAAATGAACCCTTAATAGTATGGATGCGCACGGCTGCCTTGCCGACATTTCGCAAGCTATATGGTAGAATTGAAACAGACCTCCCTTCTGGGACAAATCTCACAATCAACATTAACAATTTATACAACACATATGGATTTGGAGGGAGCAAGAGCATTGTATTGTCAACGGTGAGTTGGATTGGAGGTAGGAATGACTTATTAGGATTTTCGTATATCCTGGTTGGGGCTGTGTCGGTTTTGGTGGGGGTTGTGTTTTTTTTTGTGCAATGGAGGTGTCCAAGGCCTTTGGGGGATAAGTCATATCTCTCTTGGATCAGGAAGTCAAATGTTGGATCCATGTAATGCCATCACGTGTTGAATGTGAAAGTATATGTAAAAGCATGGGAACATGCCCGAGACTTGCGAAAACCCACTTGGAACTTTTGGTCTTTAGGGGTTGATGAAGGTGATAGCAAATTTCCCTTTGGTGTAAAATTAGTGTCATATGAGACTTGAGATTTGGAAGTCAAAGACCACTAGGTAATATGTGTACATAAGGTTGGATAACCTATCACCACCACCACCAACCCCAGAATCAACAATCTTATGTGGGCCAAACCCACCAGCCGCCCATCCCATTTCCGAAATTTTAGGAAAGTCAATTTTGATTGGGTGTTAGTTTATAATTGATTCAAAGCTCTCGGCTTTTAGTCTCTTGCACAAGTGGTCATTAGCACAAGTTACTGTGGAAGTAGAGAGTTTTGTATGTCGAGAATGGGTCACGGCTTACTATCCACTTAAAAAATTTGTAGCAATTTCAATATGAAGAAATAAATGGTCACAACAATTGCAATATTCATGAAATCTTGTTTTGAATTCCCCAAAAAAATCTTACCATGTATGCAAACGCTACAAATAGGTCAGCAAGCTTAAGTTGGTGATTATAGGTCATCCAACCTTATATCAGTTGCTCACTGGGAAGTGTTGTGGTACTATAGTCATGGTATTGCAACCGGTAACTTAGAAACTAGTAAATATTTCACGCAACACTCATTTTGAGATTTTACAAAATAGAGTGCTTTGGAGATGAGTGTCATGCACACCACGAGGAATAAGTAAGGTAGGACAACCCAAAATTGATTGGCGATCCAATACCATATCCTTCTTAGATTCCAGAGAAGAAATGTAGCCTATTTTTACATGACTTATACATTGACCAATGAATTTATAAGTGATGTGATGATCATCTACATTTCCTCCCTAAAATATAGGAAGGCTATTGAAGGGAGCGGTATTGGGTTACCGATTGGTTTTGGATTGTGCTACCTTAGTGTAGCATTAAAATAACCCCAATGATAACCAACCAAAATCCAGAAGCGAACACCTACAAAATTGGGGTATGTCCAACTCACTCCCATCCCATTATCACTCATTCACCGATCCAAATGGAGGTTTGCTATAAGTGAGAACCTTTACTTTTGGTCAACGCTTGTAGCGGTACCTATGGACACCACCAACTAAATATGGTAGCACACTTTGAAAATTCATAACCAATTCACATTTTATACCAAAAACATGAAATCACTTGGGTTGAAATTGTAATTTTGTTGGCTATCAATAAAAATAAAAGTCTTATTATTTGTTCTCTCCAGTATTACACATTGCTTAATCCTAGAACGCCTAAGCAACCAAAAATTGGCTTCTTGAATGACATTTTGAAGATGATAACCAATGACAACGATAGTTTTCCATCCAAGTCTTGTGTGGAGAGAATGTTGAATGTGTAAGCATTAGATGATGATGAAATTTGCCTCATTCATGGTTTTGTGTATCATTTAAAGAAGAAAATGTTTATGACATGGATCTCAATGTAGTGAATTTTAGACATTTCTTGCCTTAGCTCTAGATCTGAATTTGAGTCATTAAAACAATATTTTTTGAGTTTAAGTCCAACTAATGAAACAAATTTTATGAAGTATGGTTTTCATATCAATATGAAAATTTGAAAAATACATAAAATTGAATAAGTTATTACAATTTGATCTTTGGAACTATAACCATAGTTGACCTATATTCTACTTTTGATTGAACACAAAAGTTCCATTTATACCCCAAGGTTTTGGCACAATAATATTATACACCTAAATTGGTGAAATTTTTAGAACTTTTAATCATACTTTCTATTTTATATGAGTTGTCATAACACTTACTTTGTTAATTTCACTTTTATAAGTGTTAAAGTTGGTAAAACCCGATAAATTATGGGTAGTAGATAGGAGCAAGGGCATTAAAATTGGTAGGGTAAAACGCAATTTCGAATAACTATTTTGGATGAAAACTATCATCATGGATGAAAATATTAGATGAAAAATGGCTGGAAAGATTGGTTGAAAACTCAATAAGTGTTATTTTTGATACATTTTACAATTTTTCCACTCCCAACCATTAACACTTAACCCCTAAGGTACAATGACAGTTTCACACCAAAAACACTTCAAAATTATTGAATTCTAGTGCAATGAATAAAGAAGGAAACAAAACTTTCATTTCTAGTTTTGACCATAGGATCTCAAATACGACTTATTAAGTAACATACTCACAAAATTTCATAAACTTTGACTGCACGAATTTAAAGATTATAGTGTTTAAAGTCAAACAATTGGTTCATATTCTTCCCTGCGTTAAGTGGATCATTAGACTTTGACTTCACTTGGTGTCAAACTTTTTGCACTACACAAGGTCTAAATCCATTACCATCGTGTTAAGCATGATGTTAGTTCCTTACATACCAAAATTTAGAGGTAGAGGAGGGATGTAGCATATTCAAAACAATTGTGCAAGGAGTAGAGGTTCAAAAATTGCCAATTTGTGTTTTATTTTTTTGTGAAAATAATATGTTTTAGATTGATAATCCAATGGTCAACAAGAAGATTTACACTACATATTGTTGTGCAGGAAAAAATTAAAAAATATGAAGATCTCTAAGTTTTATGTGGAAAAGAAGAAGTTTTTTTGGTACCTTGCCGACAATGTGTGAAAATGATTGACTCGGGTTAATATGCTCTTTTTCTCAAAAGACAAAAACTTTTTTTGACCATATTATGGAGTAATATGAAAAATATTACTTGCTAGTATTGAAAATCTCACATTCAATAGAGTGTCCTAGCAAAAGTGCCCATTCTCCCCATTTGAAATTTGAAGCCCTATAATTTTTTCATTGTATGTCGGATTGGGGAAAAGATTGTTCCTCGGACACTCAGGTCTTTAGCAATGTCCTTCTACAATAATAATCTCAAAGTTGATGTTGGAAATTGACACCGTAGGAACCGGACCGAACTTTCAAAAAACCCATAGTTGACACTTGGTCCTTTGGGATTAGAGAGGGCAGACTGTAAGCTCATGCACATGTGTGCGGATGGGGCTGCATTAAGGCCCCAATGCCTAGTGGTGGGCCCCACTAAACAAAAAGGAAATTCGGATGTAATTTTAAAAGTATAAATTGGTTCCTAGTGTAAACGTATTGGGAACTCTTCGGGAACAGGGGAAACGCGGTGGGACCAATGGGGGACACTGTGGAACGCACTTGGGAACACACTGGGGAACTTTGGGGGGAGTTTGACTTATGGAGGGAGTTTGACTTATGTTGAAAGGGAGGGAATACCCTTCGGCGAAGGCCCTGCCGACATGAGTATTGATAATCCGCACGCGTCGGTACTGGCTACCGACGCACCGTATCGCACGAACCTTGTAAGTTGTCGGGCCCGACGCTACTGCTGAATCAACTCATTGAGACCCGACCTTTCTCGGTATCACCCAAGCAGACAGTGCCTGCCGAGACCATCGCCTTCATATCCAGTGCAACAATCTGTGAGTTCAGATCAGTGCTCAATTCCTCAAGTTTTCCTCTTCTAGACATGATTGTCACTCCCAGTGCAATTGGATCCTAGTTTCTGGATGCACCACCAAAAATAGTGTGAATGACAATTATATGTGCAGGTCGATCCATAGGTGGTTTGCGAATAACTTTACCGATATTTCATCGTTGCGTGAATTGCACATCGGACCACTGACGCTTCCAGGGCAAGGTGTATACACGGTCGACACGCTGTGTCCTAAAAGGGTTAAACCCTTTGAGGATATTCCTTGTCTTTTTCATTTCTTGCGATTATGGAAGCGAAACTGAGAACGGTGATAGCCAACGCAACGAACCACGACCTGCTCATCAGGGTGGGAACGCGCGATTGCTTCGTCCCGCTCGCCGTCGTCACCAAACGCGGCCACCACGTCATGGAGCTCTGCCTCAACTGGACGTTTCAGGAATTCTCAGTCGAGGAGAACACCACAATGCATGATGCGAAGAAGAGGACGCTCTTCGTGAACTCGGACGACTGCTGCGAATACGAGCGCATCGTTGTCACGGAGGCGGACGGAAAACTCGTCGCGGACAGAGTGCCGAGGAAGCAGATCTCGGAATTTGGTGACTATCAAAGTCGGATGATTGCCTGCACCTGCTCCTGGTTGTCGCGGTTTTGGTGTTAGGTGTGGGAATAAGGTGGAGCCACCCAAAACCGCCAACCCCAGAAACCGCACCCCCAAGGAGAAGTAGAACTCCGGTCTCTTACGGAGGCCCGGATGAAGAACTAGTAGTATGGAACTACAGTACTTCCCCTTTTTGATGATAGACACTATCAAATATATGGAGTTGAGAGAGCCATATATGTTATAATTTGGGTTTTAGATGGAGAGGTAGAGGGATATTATATGTAGCATGTTTGACAGTGAGTACCCTCAAGAGTACCTTATATGGCCATATTTGTTAAATTGAGGCATTTCACAAAGTTTGAGACTTCCATCCCTGCTATTGTCAAGTTCAAAGTCACTCATTTGAGACTCTAAAATGTCTCAATTTAATGAATATGGCATTTTATAGTGTCTACCCTCGAGGGGGAAGTAGTTCTATACTACTAATCCTTTGCCGAGTGGACATCGTTTTAGTGGTGAAACGAAGTCCACTGGGCATTCACGTCGGCCTCTGCTAGAGAGTAGAGTTCTTCTTCTTCTAGCATGTTTGATAAGGCTAGAATGATCATAGAAGTGTCCTTTGATCAAATTTTGTATGCTTTGATTCTATCTGAGGGGGTCAAAGATCCTGACACCTGAAAAACAATATTTACTACACTAAGATAACCTTGAATTGTCTGGTGTGGATAAATATTACATAAGTGTCTAGGGTTCAGGAATAGGATTTAAGGGTTTAGGGTAGTTGGTGCTATGAAGGCTTGGGATTTGGGAAGCACGTCAATCATGGTAAACTTCCCTAATCCGAGGATTTGGAGAATTAATCACGTTGTTAACTTCTTAAATTTTGGGAATTAAAAGGAGACAACCACCATAAATATATGAACTTCATGGTAAGTTATGTGCGGAGGTTGCTCTTGAATTAATTCAACTGCAAATTTCCTGCCGGATTTTGTTGTGCTTGCTTTTGGGGTAAATAACCATGCGTGCTTGTCATGATAATATGATTGCATGGTATATAGTAGGAACATTCATTGGCAATTATCAGAGCAATTTTTGTAAATGTGACCATTGATTACAATATATGGAAGACAACTACCTATTTAAATGAATTAATGTATTATGATGAAATTCTTTGGAAATTTGAGTTATAATACAAGAGTAATAATTAGATTCCTTGAACACAACATTACAAAAAAGATGGAGTAGTAAGAAGTATACTAAACGGTGGGAGGTTTCATCGAAAGACCATGACTATGTTTCATCAAAATCACCCCAAAATTGCTCATTTGAGAAATAGATATATTATTTCCATCTCCAACCGAAATATCTAAACCTATTTTAAGAAAAAATAATGCTCACAAATTTTCACAATCCTTGACCGCATGGATAAAAAAAATTAAATTTAAATTTAAAACAAAGAAAGAGCTTTTTCTTCATCCTTGTGTTCCAAGATCAACAAACTTTGAATTCACTTGGTGTTAAATTTTTGCATTACAAAAGTCCTAAATATCATGCCATTATAATGTATGTTATGTTAGTTCCCCATACACCAATTTTGAGAAGTATAGGACAAGTGAAGCATATTAAAAAAAAAAACAATGAAGAGAAGTTAAAAACCCCAAAACACATTTTGATTTTTAATTCAACCACTCTTGTATGAATTGAGAATTCAAATGGTCAAAACTAAATTTCATGTTTCTTCTTGAAAAGAATAATACGAAGATATATCATTGTTATGAAGAAATGATATTTGCTTTGTGCACCTCATCCAAAAAATATGAGAAAATTTTTACTCATCTTGAAGTGCAAGTTTCATGGCCAGGGCGAATTAACTCCTTCGCTGGGACTTACCCGAGGGGCCAAACCTAGCCCCTATTTTGTTTTTGGATGGGGACCTATTTATAGAAGGAAGGGTCTTCTACGGTAAACAATAGCCGTAGGCCCCAAATTTGTCAAAAAAAATCCAAAAAAACCTTTGGGCCCCCTTGAATAAGAGGGCTAGAAAAATGATCCATGCAAATAAGGCGGGGCCCACCTTGGGTAAGTCCCAGCGAGGGGATCAATTCGCCCTGGCCAAGTTTCACTCTATGGATGCTTTTTTTACAACATAAAATAAAATGATGTTGCTTACTTGTTTTGAAAACCTAATATTTGATAAAAGGTCGTACCAAAAAAATTTGAAGCTGCCAAAGTGTCCACCCACAACAATTTATTAATAAAGATTACATAAATTTTTCTTAGCAGGTCCAATGAGAATAAATTTATATTTCCAAGTAGCTCTTGGGATAATTAGTTATTATATATTTTTAAAAATATATAAAATATGAAATGGATGGAGAGGGGTACCTAAACGTACTCCTAACATACGAATAAGATAAAAAAGAGAAGTCTCAAAATATAAATATAACATTCAAAAATTATGAATTGAAAGGATTTTTTTAAAAAAAAAAGAGGTAAATAGGAAGCACGATTCTAACATTTAGTACACTAAAGATGATATTTAGTGTTAACCACACTAATTTATTTAAAAGTGCTATAAGTTTTTACTCTAGATAAATATTTTTACCAACTATGTTAACGATGATCACTCTCTTTAGATAGTATTGATAGTTGTGCCCTCGGTAAAAATCTTCTTTGAAAGTAAAAGATATTGCATTACCAAAAACATTAGTGTGGTTACACTAAATATCATCTTTAGTGTAATGATACTTCGAGTAAAAATAACCATCAAGTTTCCAGTAAAATTAATAAAGACAAGTGAGCATGTCTTGATGAAAATAAAGTTGCAAATTTCTAAATTAAAACCCATCAAGGCACGTCCTGAACCCCGGTCACTACAATCAATCCGGGTTCGCGGTGTCAGGGCCCGGTTTTAGGCCTGACACCGAGAAGAGCGGCCCTTCTCCCCAAGCGCCTTTTCGCCTCCATGCGCCATTCTTCCTACGATAACGTTCACTTTCGCCCACATTATTTTTGCGCTGCCCGTATCCCTTATCGGCATTCTCGCCGATAGCCCCTTCTCCCCCTGCCTTCTTCGGATCACCGAAAGCCCCTTCTCGCCCCACCACATGTACTCCAGAATGACCCGTCCTTCTCGGCGGCTGCGAACGCAAAGTGCCATCCACATCGTTTCGTACGGCGCCGTCTTTCGCACGATCTATTGTGCCGTGTAGTACCCTGCCGGAAGGGGAGTGCTTGTCTCTGCGTGAATGGAGTTCCTCGATCTCAATCTCCCCATACAGGACAAGCCGAATGGGAATTCTGGCGAGACGGTGCCACCAACCGTTGCCGATAACGGGGCAGCAGTGAAGAAATGGAGGCATCAAGGGAGAAAGAAACCGGCTGGCGTACGTGAGAATGGGGTGGAGGACCTTGATGCCGCGTTCCGGGAAGGCCCGCATGCAGACTACCTAAAGAAACACGGTCACAAGGTTCTTCGGATGCGCGATTCATTACAGAACCCTCCTCCAGGAATTTTGACATGGAACATGGAGGCCGAGAATGATACGAGGTTCGTAGAGGATCCGCAATCATCGAAGAGGAAGCAGTCCATGCTTATCGCCTACATTCCCTGGGATAGGGTCTCGAATTTTGTGGAGGGTGAGTAGTCTGGCCGAAAGGATGTAGAGACTACCTTCGTCCGCGAGAAGAACGATCCCACAAACGTCGGCGAGAAGACGCACTATCGGTGGAACTGCCATATCGAGTACCAGCGGTAAGTGAATCTCGACCTCTGATGTCACGATATCCACGCTTATCGGCTGTGCCGTATCATCTCTTCAGTACCGCACGTATCTCTAATGGTCATAGCCGATAAGTAGATGGTGTTGTCAATACGGTCCCGAAGATAACAGTGACTAGATCCAAGCTATCACGCCCGAAATGACACCAACGCCATCGAAATACAATCACAAAGGGAAACAGATTACGTCCAGCGCTAGCCACAAAGGCCCTCGTGCCACTGATGCGAAGGAGGGGGCCTCTATGAAAGTGGGCTGCCAATGTTGATTCTACGTAAAGAGGTACTATTTTCTCTCACATATCGCCGAGATAGGGTACTTTTGCTCGGAACATGTCAACACACAGGGCCTCATCATCCACGATAAGGACAATGTGCAGAGGGGAAAGCTCCGCTTTCGGAAGTACATGTCGGAGGAAGTAAGGCTTTGGGTTCTCAGGCAATTTGAGGAGCAAGTTCCGACGGCAGCTATAATACAGAAGCACCAGAAGCTGGTACTGAAGGCACGGGATGAGGGCACTCTTACGCCTTCTTGGGATTGTTTTCTTAGCATGGAGGACATCCACAACATATGCCAAGTCCGTGGGCAAGAACTATACAAGAAACATGACAACGATGCTGAGAGTGTCAGAATGTGGGTAAGAGAAAATCGAGGTACGGTTTTTTACTACCAAGACCCGGACAGCAAGGTTGACGGAGTACTGAATGCCGATAACGTACCCTTCGTAATTGGGATTCAAACCCCATTTCATACGCACATGATGCTGAAATACAGTCACGAAAACATTATTGCTTTGACGGGACATTTGCAACGAACAACAAAAAGGTACACATACCTATACCGTGGTCCATTTAGGGTCCGTCTAAAAATTAGGAGCACTCACTCCCATACCGCTTAATTTCTTGCTTGCGTGTCCAGTATCCGCTCTTCACGATGATGGTATTCGACGAGTGGAGAAACGGGGTTCCAGTGGCTTTCGTGATCACTACGAAATCCAAACAAATAGATCTCGTGCCTTGGATGCGCGCTCTGAAGCAGAAGTTGGTGCAGATAAGGCTGGACTGGAGACCTACTGCCTTTGTACTTGATAATGCCGATAATGAGATCAACTCTCTTCGGTAAGCGATTTAGTATTCTTACGTTATCGGGTGACGGGCCTTCGGCGAGTTGTACTTATCGGCACCTTGGGTTATCGTAAGGAGGTTTGGCCGCACTTGCATCTATTTCTTTGTCTCTGGCATGTTCGTCAAGCGTGGCAGAAGAATGCATGTGCTAAGTTGAAAGACATGGAGACGAGGGCCGGAGCCTTGCGAATTGTGGGCTCACTTATGTACGTATCGGAGACACCAAGTGACTTCCAAGACCCTTCGACGAGAGCTCCCGGCGATAAGGTGTGGAATTTGGTAGAGTGGGTGCGGCACATCTACGGCAAAGCTAAGGCTCTCTTGCCAGACGCTGATGCATACTGGAAGTACTTCGACAGGGAATGGCTCCCAAAAATCAAAATGTGGGTTGTGGGAGACCAGAAAATCCCCCATGCTGGCCAGGACACCACTACAGCAATCGAATCATACCATTCTAACATGAAAGCAATGCTCCGGCAATCCAAAAGGAAGCTTATCGGCCGAAGGATGGACTGGCTTATTTATGAGCTCACTGGAAATGTCATCGAGAAGTATGATTACAGTCATTGGTGTAAGCTGAACGGTTTTATAAGAAACAAGAGGCAGCGGCAGATCATGGTCAATGAAATCAACCAAGCAAATACAATTCCCGATAATGTGGTCACCTTGCCCGAGTGGTCAGGAGGTCCTGCATACGTTAAACCCTGAAATAGGAGACACCTTACGTATGCGGTATACAATCCATGCACCAAATGGGCCGTCTGCCAATGTGTTCATTCCCAGAAAGGTAACATCTGCAAGCACCAGGTTAAAGTCCTGAAAATGACAAGACCTGACCTGGCGGAGGGAAAAATTGCTAGATATCTGGGCTCCCTTCGCGGCACAATCCAAGGTGGAATGACGAATCTTCTCCGCCAAGACAATGGTCGACACCCGAATACCGAGGGCTTCCCCGATAATGGTGTCCCCTCCGATACCGAAACCGGAGATGTAATCCCAGTGGCTTCCAACCTTCGAGAATTAGGCGAGACATGGGTATGCGACTTAGATCGTATGCATTAGCTTGTCCTGAAGCTATTCGACAAGGCTTATCGGCAACCGTTGCTGGCAAGGCACTTGGATGCAGCTATGCGCAACACCAACGCCACCCTCTCAAGGTTGGAGGCTGAAATCGAAGCCGGAATGCTTCATCCACTCCAGGAGATAGTTGCACCGCTCCCCACAAATGAAGACGGCCTTGGAATGAGGATCCGAAGGTTGCATGACTTCCTGGATTCCAGAGGTTTTTGGGTGAGGTCTGTTCCAGCTAGCGAAAGACTAACTCAAGAAACGACTTAGGTTATCGGCTCCGATGTGGTTGAGTATAAAGGACAGAGGATTTTAGTTGCTAATCTGCGCCGATAACCATTAGTAATCTTATCGGTGGAAAACCTGCCGATAAGATGCGATAAGATTAAGTGATCATGCATCTCCTGAAATTTCCAATGAAGTGATATTTCTTTAGTTATGAAGTTAAAACTCAACATTCAATATAATCGGCAAAGACTAGATTTTAAGTTCCGCTTACAGGCCTCAAGTGGGTCTTAAATTCCGTTTATGTACGCTATAAAAAAACTTGTCATTTACAATGAATGAAATGTACAACATCGGCATCCTATTAATCTGTACAAATTCTTGGAGTCTATTGGTTGTGTACAGCACTTCCCCCCCCACTTCTTTGTGTTGGTGGTGCCCTTCGATTTTCTCGATTTTTTTGGGCTTTTTGGCGCGGTTGACTTCTTCCGCCTTCCTCGAGTCACTCGTGGGTTTGTGAGCACGTTGAAGCCCTGAAGTTCACGATTCCCCACTGTCTCCGAAATACCGAGAACTGGGACTTCTTTCTTCGAATCTTCTTCGCCGTCTCTATACCGGCTTCCACGAAAACTACGTCTCGACTTCCGCTTCCAAACTCCACCGTATCCTGTCCACATAGATTAAGGGCATCGTGGCATCGGAAGTGGTGCGACAATCTCCATATACAGCGCTTGCATGAACGATCGGTACGCCTTCTTCCCGTCCCAGTCCAGATATTTTGTCCCCATTGTCACGGTCTTCTCCTCCGCCTCTTCGCGCCCACTACGTGCGATAAGGTACTGCCACAAGGCCAAGCTTGCCATGAAACCACACTCCCAGCTTTCTTTCTGATTAGGCAGAGACAACCTTATCGGCGATCGACTCTGCCATTCTCCAAAACTTCAAGATCCGATCCTCACGCCCTTCGCGTTCGCCCATCCCATGTGCACAAGGAAGATAAAGTTGTCCACTTCCCAACCCTTGTGCATACCTTTCGCTGGGTCCAGGTGATACGTTCGCCTTTGCTCCACAACGAATACGCTCCAGTGATCCTTATCGTGGTAAGGAACGATAAGGGTATTCGGCGACTTGGTGGTGGTACGAAACGGGCGGCTGAGAAAGCTCACGATGTCATCCCAGTCCTTCTCTTCATCCGCCAGATAGCATTGCAACGTCGCCAATAACCAGTTGTGCGTGTGATGATACTGGATTCGAACATGCTCCTTCGCACGGTAGACGACATGCCTAACGAGGAAATCCAGAAATGTGCCTTCTATTTCCCGCTTGTCCTTTAGCACGCAATGCCAGTCCCGTAGTGCAAGCGAGACATCCACGGCTTGCCAAAGGTCTGGACCGAAAAACCTCATACCTCCACTCAGGTCCTTCGGGTGCATAAAACAAGGACTGCAATTCAGAAGAAAGAGGATGTTAGACAACAGGTGCCGATAAACAACAGGTGTCGGAGAACACGATAATATAGACGACGACACTCACCTGAGTTTAAGGACCTCCACAATAATACCGAGGTTCTTCTCTATCGTGGATGCGATATGCTCCTCAGCTTCGTAGCAGAGCAAGGGCTCTTTCTCCCAGGAAACACAGTCTGAAGTACATACTCCGCGATTCTCTTGCAACATGCACGTATACGCCGCCTTCTATTCTGTCCTAAAACCGTTTTAAACACGCTCTTCGAGTCCAGGATAAACCCAAATACTGGTCAATTGCAATTCATGCGCTTCCTTGATAAAGCGCAATGCTAGTCTGATCTCCTCGGGGTCCATCCCCTTTGGAGCAGGGCTTTCGGGCTCTGGCGGAGGAGCATACTTATCGGGCTGAGAAATCAGAGCAGGGCTATCGAGCTCTGGCGGAAGAGCACTCTTAACAGGCTCTGGCGGAGGAGCAGACTTAACGGGTTCTGGCGGAGGAGTAGGCTTATTGGACTCTTACGGAGGAGAAGAGTTATCGGGCTCTGGCGGAGAAGTGTTATTGGACTCCGAATGTAGAGACTTCTCGGGGATTGGATGAACCTCGTGGGGTGCGACGCAAGGCTCCTTGGGAACAACCGGGGGACTGTCAATAGAGTCCAGGTTTTCAATACCTTGACTCGACAGAGGGAACGATAGACTGTGGAGTTTCATGCCGGGTTCCGTCTCCCATGTACCTCCAAACACAACATGATGATGAGGGGTCTCGAATTGAGGTGGCCCCATCAGCCACTGTGAAGACTCCGCAATGCCCAAGTTAGGGTCATTCATTGCTTGTGTCCAAGAAAACTCCATGTCAGTTGGGTTATCGGTGGGACTCACCAGTGACTTTGCCGTTGTAGTAGCAGACTCTTCCCTGGGCAATTCGGGAACACCTCCCTCAGATATTTCATCGCGCGCCTCCTCTTGTGCTGAAACCGTAACTTCATCCACCGACTTATCGAAGAATCCAGATTCGTCGTTACTCCTTGGGTACCGATTTTGGACGTGGAATTCATTTGAGGTTTCCTCGTCCATGTGAAGAAGGGCATCTGCACCCTCTAGGTCCCTTGTTCGGATAGATGTCTCCCGCCGAATTTCGTCGTATGAAGTCACTTGATGCCATTCTCGTCGGTCCCACTCTATCGTCACCAGATGCGACACAACGTTCTTGCAATCTGCCTCTGCAAGTTCACTTTCGTGTGCCCCGGTAGGATCTACAGTGCCTGCACAAGGCTTATTGTTTAGTCACAGGGAAATAATGGAGATACCAAAAATGAGGAAGAAAACAGTTAGATGAATGACTGGGTTATCGGATAAATTTTACGTGGAACGAAGGCGGCATACATGAAGTCCAGATCCTCCCTCGTCAAGCAGTTCTCGTCCAGGGTATCCCAGTGTTCGTAGATATCCTTATCAGCAGAACACCATTGTCGAACGAAATCCTCTGGGTGACTCCTTGCCGAGTCCACGACAGTGCAAGCATGGACCATTGCGATTAAGCTAAACACCGAATCTCGCCGGCCGTGCTTATTGTCGCGGAGCCGCGAGAACGCCTGCGATATGGAGAGGTGCTGTTCGGATGAGTCCCTTCTCAAGAGGAAGGGACTCAGGACTTCGTACATTTGAGACGGCCCATCCCAATTTGTCTCTGGAGCGTCCACGTACATTTCAATGCTGGCAGGCCCGGGGATTATGCTAGGGTTGCACATATTTCGCCCCCTAAAAAACAACGGAGTCACGTCAGCCGATAATGGACAATAATAGACGATAAGGGCCGATAAGAGACGATAAGGGTCGATAAGAGACGATAAGGGACGAGAAGAGACGACAAGGGACGAGAAGAGACGATAAGGACAAGTCTGTGGCGAGAAGGAAAAACTTACATCCGAGAGAGCCCGTTGCAAACAAAATAACACTTTAACAGCATAGCTGTAGGCGGCGACGGGACACTGTCGATTCTGATCCGCGCTAGACGGTGCACGACCTCTTGAACCTCGTCAATGTTGTGCGTCCATGGCAGTGGGTGCAGCAATGGTCGAAGAATCTCGTTCATCGCGCAATACCCGAAGAGGTTGTTGAAGTCCCATCGAATAGCCTCTCCCTCCACCGCCATTTCGGTATCAAATTTCTTAATCTCGACCTCGACTAACTTCTCCTTTAACCGCTTTGTGGTCTCCACATCGGCTCTATGCCTAGCTACAAACTCGACGCACTCCTTCTCGTGCGTCATATATGCCCAGGTTCCCATCACTGCCTCTTTCCAAAGTTCTTGCGACGTACCGCCATCGTGATTCTATGCCAGATTGCAAAGGGTTGTCAGCTGTGAAAGCGTAACCTCGTTATCGGCGAAGCCAACCCCTTCGGAAATGCAGGCACCGAGAGCCTGGTAGAACCTGGCCTGGTGGCCGCCAGACTCCACCATACCCAAGACGTATTTTAACAGCTCATCTTCGGACTTTAAACTGTCCATCGTGATACTGTCGAGCAGACCATGCTTGAGGAGTAGGTACAATGGCGTTATCGGTACCTTCCTTTTGGGGAAGAGCACCTTCCAAAGCGGGAAAATGCGCTCAGCGTCCTCCTGAGCCTGCCTAAGTATTTCGGCCCTCTCCAACTCTAAACATTGCTCCCTGCTACCTTTGTCCGGCAGAATGAGGCGGTTATTGGGATTTGCACCTTCATTAGAGCCTGCCCGAAGTATCGTGGCCATAGTCAGCGGTTGTCGAAATTCCATATTGGCCGAGGTCGAGAGGCAGTCGCCCGAGGCTATCGGCGGGCCAATGTGAGAGTCGGCGGGTCTCTCGGCAATACTCGTCTCTCTCAACAGCTGTAAAGCCAGCGGGGGTCGAGGCCTTCTCGGCGTAGCGGTCTCTTCCACCGACATTCCCGTAAGCCTTTTCGCCATTGCTGGGGGATTGAGAGCTCTTGTCTTCTTCGTGGACTCTTCAAATCTTGCCTTTTTTGTGCCCTCTTCAGCTTTTGCCACCTTCTTCGCTACAGCCTGCTTCGTAGGCTGAGTCTTCCGGAGCACGATGGAGGAATCCCTCTCTCTCTTCGGCGCGAGTGCAGACTTCCGGACCCTGGATATCGGGTTCTCGGCACCGGAATTCCTGGAGGCATCATCCCCCGACCAAAGATCGTCCTTATCGCCAAAAACAGCTAGAGTGCCTACGTTATCGGCCTCATGATGTGTGTTGTGATCTCCTCCCGACTCTGCCGACGAAGATGTATGGTCAGTGGACTCCGCTTTCGAGGGCGGAGGTCTTTTTCGAGAAGGCACTGCGGTACGCTTATCTGGACGGTCCTCCTCTGCGGCCTGTGCCACCCTCTTGCTGCGCTTAATTGGGACTCTGATGATCGATTCCTCCTCATTATCGGCAGCCTTCCGAGGCCTCCACTTCGTGGCTATCGGTTGTATGGTGCCGAAAACCTCAATGGCTTCTTCCTCCAACCCGCAATCCCGAAGTCGTGCCACAAAATTTGCCACATCTCTGACGCCCAAATTGGGATACGACGGCATTTTCACGCCCACCTTCCCCTTCCCTTCGCACAATGCATGGTTGCGGTGGAGGTTGAACCTGTGCTTCTGGTGCGTCGTGTTGCAATATATGCATAGTATCTGCTTGGGGCCGGTTTGTCCAGCCGGTACGATGGGCGAGTCCGGAAGATGCAGCTCCAGGATAAGGGCCCTCGCCTCCATCACCTCCCAGCTATCTCGCCAAATGTGGTCCTTCTCAATGACAAAAAGCTGCTCGATCCTCCCCGTTTCCTCGTTGTAGGGGGGCGGAATCCCTTTCCTGTTCTCCAACGGGATCTCATCCAATAGTGCCTTGCAGAAACACCCCGGCCGCTTCGGCATTTTTACGGTCTTGCGAGGGAGGACATTGCCGAACATGAAACCTTATCGCCCGAAACGATTATCGGGAACCCTAAAACCCTGAAACCTTAAACCTGGACGCTTTGCAAAATTCTCTACATCTTCACACAACTTATTTTCCAACGCCCCACATTTGAAATGGAATGAAAGAAGGACAGGGAACTTACCGAAAAGAAATGGAAAGAAAGAATGACAGAGAACTTACCGAAATGGAATGAAATAGAAAACAAGAAGGGCAGGAAACTTACCAAAAAGATCAATCGGCGATTTCAAAGTTTTGCAGTAGCGATCGCTGACGTAGAGCTTGAACTTCCTGGATATGTCGCTAGACGGCAAAAAACACAGTTCGAAAGTGCGGGAAATGGTGCCGCCACAGAAAACTTTGCCATGATTGTATTAGGGTTTCACGTTGATGGTGATGATGAACGCCTAACCTACCCTAAACCGATTAGCCTCCTCCTATCCATGAGAATGTAGGCGATAAGCTTGTATTGCTTCCTCTTCAAATTGCACAACCGAAGAACCTTGTCACCGTGTTTTTTCAGGTAGTTTGCATGCGATACAATTCCCTAAACGCGGCATCAAGGTCCTCCACCCCCTTCTCATGCACGCCAGCCGGTTTCTTTCTCCCTTGACGCCTCCATGTTTTCCCTGCTGGACCGTTATTGACACCGGTTGGTGGCGTCGTCTCGCTAGAATTCCCATCAGACCTGTCCTGTATGGAGAGATTGAGATCGAGGAACTCCATTCACGCGCAGACAAACACTCCCCTTTTCGCACAATGATGGTGCGAAAGACGACGCCGTACGAAACAATGTGGATGGGACTTCGCCTTCGCAGCCGCCGAGAAGGACGGGTCATTCTGGAGTACACGTGGCGGGGCGAGAATGGGCTTTCGGTGATCCGAAGAAGGCGGGGGGAGAAGGGGCTATCGGCGAGAATGCCGATAAGGGATACGGGCAGCACGAAAATAATGTGGGCGAAAGTGAACGTTATCGTGGGAAGAATGGCGCATGGAGGCAAAAAGGGGCTTGGGAAAAAGGGCCGCTCTTCGCGGTGTCAGGCCTAAAACTGGACCTTGACACCGGGAACCCGGATTGACTGTAGTGACCGGGGTTTAGTTGGGGCAGCAAATTCGGCTTTTAGAGAGGGAGAGAGGAGGAAAACAAGTGGCTTTTAGAGTGCATGAGAGGGAGCACATTGGCGCTGATTAGGTAAATCACATAGTTTTGTGTGGCGATATTTTGTTCACGTTGAATGATTTTTTTGGCTACCTAACAATTACAAAAAGGTGCTATATGGCTCTTGCGTGGAAATCTACAATCGGTTCATTGGCGATTGTTTCAAACTTTTGGCCTTCGATTGGCTACAACACAAGAGGAATGTGAGCAAAGTGGCAACAAATCAAATGCCAGTTTTCAACAACAACAACAATGAAAGACTTGTACTTGACAGACATATGTGAGCGGTAGAGGTTGCAATGCAACTCTTCCAACCTGCACACAATATTCACTTCTAATTTATCTTTTCTACTACCTAGGTCCAACTATTCGAGTGTGTCAATCAATGGGCAGACATGTATTGGCCTTTGAAGAAGACTTAGAGATTTTCCAGTCATTGCTCACACAGCTAATTCCAAAGTCAGCTACGGAATTGGTAGTGGAGAGGAAGAAGAATTTTCGACGTACTTAAGGGGAACCACCACAGAAGAAGCAAAAAAGCAGTCGTATTCCTTCTTGTACGTAAGTTCAACCCAAGTTCACGTTATTTTTGTTGTTATCAAAATCAATCATCGTTATCAATTTCAACTTTGCTCCTCATTGTTTCTATGTTTCTTTGTAGAGCTCTACCGCTATTGTCATCTCCAGATTCTTCCTTTTCTTTACCTATCCGGGCTAAGAGAACTGCGGAGATACAATCAACTATGAAATCTCCTCCACCAACACGTCAGCGGCAGAGGTATGACAAAGATGTACTCCGTTATGTGGAGGTAGAAACAGAGGTTGGTAATAGAAGCGAGGGTAGTTCAGATGACACGGAGTAGTTGTTTTGTGTATTTAGTAAGATCTTATTTGGCAATCCAACTAAATCCAATCCAAAATAGATACTCTTCTTGTAAACGTTTGAATTGTAATCATTCAAGTTTAAATTGGAACTTGCCCTTTATTTTGCAACCATCTTGTAAGCTATCTAGACACGGAATAATGTACCACATTAATCACAACTTTCAACTTATTCCAATTTGTAACTGCGTACGAAACTGTCAGATAGATTAGTCTACTAGTCTCTCATTGAGTATTGGATCTCAATATAGTAGCATATACAAGGCAAGGCTGGATTATAAAATATACACTAAACGACGTAGAATATATTGCTCGTCCTGTAAATCGTACAGACAAAAATACATTCCAAAAAAAAATTGAGTTATTTTATAATGAGCAAATAGATATATGACTTTATCAATACTAAAAATCTATAGAAAATCTCAATATGTTTAAAGGGTTTGAGTTTGGAGTCTAGTAGATGGTGAGGGGTTTTCCATGTTGTGCAAGGACAACAATCATAAGAACTTGCGCCTTTACCAGTGAACAGTGAGCATTATATTTTGTGCACGCTACTCATTGATTGGAGCCGCGGGTGATCAACAATACTCAGATTGGCAAGTACCAAAATCTGTATAGCCAGGAGAATATAAAATAGAAGCAACTATCTGTAAAGATGAAAGATGATGCAAACCATACATGTGCATACAATCATTCTTTCAAAGTATATGTGCCTAAATGTTTTATGGTCCATTATTATGATGAATGTGGTGAAGCAATACATCATCATGGTCTGTGATGGATACTTGTTGCAGGAGGTGGGGCGGAGTTTGCTATGTTATTTTGATATGAGGATTCTCATAATAAGCTTCTCATTGGGTTTGACCACATGTTGATGCCAAAGTCTTAAGACCTTGATTGACCAAGTTCTTACAAAGGTGGAAGTTCAAGAGCGCTCATTAATTTGTTTTGATTTGAATATTTGTAGTTTTTTTGGTTGTTGCTTCTAGATTTACGCGCTAGTGAGTGATTTGGAGTTGTTGCGAATGATTGCTATGATTTTGGAATTTTCACCTTGAATGTAATTTTAAAACCATCTATATTTATTAAGATTTAATTTGTTTGTTGATTGGGTGACGCTACGAGAATCACCTACATATTCTGAAATTGTCCTCAATTCTACAGCTCCTGCCATGAAAAAATTGTTCATATCTTAGGAAACTCTATAGGTATTTCAAAACTACAATCAAGAGGGCACTTTTCAAATTGGCAAAAATCATTTGGCACATGAGCAAAGTGTCAGAGACATAGGTATTGAACGTGAAGCAAACAATGCACCATGTTGTAAAAGGCTTCGAGATTACCCGTTGAGAGGTCGTGTGGTAGATGGTGTGGCTTGGAGCATTCAAGAAGAATAAGAAGAACTCCGGTCTCTTCACTAAGCATATGGCCACGGGACATAGGCTAGTGTAATAGAACTACTCCCCCCTCTCGAGGGTAAACACTTTTCTACACTAAGTGCTTCCCTACACTAATTGCCTTAGAGACAACTGACATATATCTCCCCCAAGGGCTTTGTGGGTCCCCATACAACAAGGCCTTGGGACCCCCACCATAATTGGGTGGACTATGGTGGTAGGCACCATGCCGGCAATAGGACTTGAACTCACAACCACCTCACCGGTGTGCCATGACCCAAACCACTACACCAAGGCCATGGTGCTTGGAGCATTCAACATGTACTTTAGTGAATGAACATCTAATGTAATGCATATTGCACATTGCGATGGCTGGAAGAAGGCATAATAAAAAGAAGAACAAAATAAGCTCATCCATTTTTATTATCTATTGTAATCAATGAAAAGTTGAACTTCTATGACTGACAACGCCTTGTCAGCCATCATGGCGCTTGGTGCATGAAGAGACATGGGAAGAAAAGTGCTTCAGGGATCCAAGTGAAATGGTCGAATGAGAACTTTTAGAATCTGGACCGCGATACAATGGAGTCGCTTGAGAACATGTTATAGGAGCACAACCCTTGCGCACAACTTTGAGAGTATTCTCCAATGATTGATCAAAGCAATCGGAAATGAACTTAGAATTCCTATTATTGGCTCTGTGCTTGTAAGTTCGACAAAGGTACAATACGCCTATAGTCGTGGAGGTTGGCGCAATTATGGTTGGAGACAGTCATGATCGGAGCATGTTAGACTATGATAATATTGTCAAAAGGGTGAATGAACCTCTACAATGGATCTGAGCTTTTCATTCTCCATATTTGCCACTACATTCTCTTTCCACACAAGTGTCAAGGGTTATCTCCAAACATCCTATTAAAAAGCTTTGAATCTGAAGGCTTGGAGTTTATCAAAGTGGATCCAAATGCCATCAAAGGCATGGGCAAATTAAGAAGAGCGACGCAAATGTAGTTTTACTCGTACAAGCTTTACAATCGTAATGACAACAATTCCATATTCTATTTTGGCGCTTGCCACAACAATTAATGGTGGATGCATGGGTGTGTGTTGAACATAACCGGTTAAGTTCATTACAAATAATGAAAGGAATTTGTGATGCAAACTTTTCAGCGGAGTGGAAGATGCTTTAAATTTTAGCAAGCTTTGAACTAGGCACAAAATCAGCCAGAGATTCATCTTGCCAAGAAGTAGTCGTGAAATGAATCAACACTATGAGGATATCATGGCCATTAGGCTTGTGTTGGGACGGCTAGAATTTTTTGTGACGTTTACATGCAACTCAAAATGGCCTAAGATAACATTAGAACTAAATCCCGGGCATACAACACAAGACTATCAAGATTTAGTTGGGTGTGTATTCAATCCAAAATTCCGAAAGTTGATGGTAGATTTCAAGGACCGCAAGGTGTTTGGCAAGGTATAGGGATACACTTGAGTGATTGAATTTCAAATGATAGATTTAAACATGCGCACAAACATTTGATTCTCAATTAGGAGTCAAAATTGAGGACTACAGATGAGATCAACTCATGAGTGACTTCCAAACCGTTGGATCCGATAACTCATTCCAATGCATATGAGATAATAACACATTGCTTCGTATCGAGGCCTTGCGGCAAGCAAAATCCAAACGCCCCTTGCATAGGGGATGGTAAATGTATCAAACAATACCCTTGCAACTTTGCCAAAGAAACATGCGCAAACAAAAATGTCTATTCCGTGTATATGAGAAGAGATGATTGGTGATCTTTTGTTGTCAATAACAAAGATCATTATATTGACTATTCTCGAATCATACGGTACGCGTACTTAGTGTCAAAGTTATTGCACACATTAATCCTGAGGTAAGATTTTTGTACTCCCCTTGCTTTGTTGTTTTAAGGTCAACTTAAAAAAAATTATATCATTTTTGCCAACAAATATGGTTGTTTATCACCTCCGTGAGGTACCTTTTAAACACGTGTACAAAGGTCACAATTGTGCAACTGTGGTCTGGAAAAGCAAAAATGAGATTCAATAGTACATCGATGCTCCTTTGATCCTCCGTCTATGGCAACTTGGAGGCTATTCCATTTTCTATTGCACAAAGGCTCTTCAACAATCCAACATTTGCGAGTTAATCTATCTGATCAACATTATTTCACGTTTAATGTAAACAAAGATCTGGCGGACATTCATAACACAAATCAAGCTAGGAAGACAAATCTAACGGTTTAGGTTTGAGGCAAATCGCTCAATTCCACTTGCCAGAGATACACTACATATTGATTTTCCTTCTTGCTTGACATGACTGCAAAAGAAGAATTGGACAATCCAAAAGTTGGGAATTGCGATAAGGCATCTAGATAACTTACAGAGTAAATAACTGCAAGTAAGATAGCTGCAAGAAAATAACTTCACGAGTGGCACAAAGTAATCATCCTCATTCGTTCAAATAAGTTGAATACCTGGAATACCTAGGATTCCTCTCAAGAATAGCAAAAAACATAGTATGTATAAGTCAATACAAAACGGGAGCATCAGATGCTGAAAATGGCACCACCTCGTATTCAGTTACATACATGAATATGCAGTAAAGACACAAGACTTAGAGAGAATTGTATCGTAATCCATATCAGACACATATCACTAAAAATGAACAAACTCCTACAACAGAGCCAGAAACAAAGCAAAGACGCCATTTCTCAACTCAGACCAAAAAGAAGGAACAAAACAACAAACCGCAAGAGAAATTAATGAGAAACGCAAGAAAATGAATATGCGGCAAGAGAAAGCATCAAACCTTAGATTGATCGAGTACAAGTTAGACGTGAGGCTTTGGCAAGAGTTTGGCAATGGCGATATCCCCTACGAGCAAGATTTGATGTAATGCAGAAGACTGATGAAGGAAGCGCAGGTAAATTATCCGATCGCGAAAGAAGAAAGTGCGCTCCACACAAGTGCGCGCGCAAGCTCGGATTCATGTGCAGCAAGTTGAAACCTACCACCGTATCAATGTCCTGTGAGAAAAAAAGGGTCAGAAAAAAAGCCAAGGTAGATGATGTTCAAGGACCTGTGCAAGTGCTCCTAATGCCCATTAAACATGGAGCATATGGCCTGAACTTCGTTGAAGCTCAGCATGTCATGCTATTGGAAGCACTTCTCAACCCTTCTATGGAGGCTCAAGCTATCAACCGTGTCCATCGCATCAGCCAGACTCGCACAACATTTGCCCAAAATGTTGATTGTGAGTGATCTCAACTTTCTGTTTTCAATACACAAAAGAATTTTTACACTCCGAATCTCTGCGATTATGTTTCTGATTTTATCAACTTCGGCACAAGGTCTTCCAAGAGTTAACCTCTAAAGTCGTATTTCAGCATACCTCCATGTGAAAAATTAAGCATTTCTTTAGGTTTTGTAGGTCCTATGAGGGTAAAAATTATATGGACATATTCCTTACTCACATAGGAACAAGAATTTGAAGAGCCTCATGTCAAATTTCCTTTCAAAAATGGTTCTTTTGGCCCCCAAAACATTAGTTTTCCATTCTACAACAGGGAAATAATCTTTTTTTTCAACTTTGAACATTACGATCTCACAAATGGTGAGGAATTTGAATCTAAGCTTCGGTATGCATGTACATGTACAAGTTAGGTACTAGATCTTACGGTTACATACTTGAAAATTTGTCAAAAGTTAAAAAATTTCACCTTGCATTGAAAGAGTGCAGTTTTGAGGGCTTTCGACTTTAGGGGTTAAACTTAGATGCGAATTTACAATTATATGTAAAGTGAGGCGGTGAATTTTGACCGTTTATATCAACCTCAAATTAATCAAATCAGCCTATATAGCTATAAATATCTATATCCGGAGGGAAAGAGATCATTCCAATACCAACCCACACAACCCTCACATACCTTGCTTGAATGAAGGTAGACACGCGCATACACTACCTCACAAAAACCACGCCCTCAGAGTAGCTTTGCCACCAACAACCACACGCATACGAAGGCGGACGCATACGACGGCAAACGCCAAATCTGGACCTAACCAGAAGAAACCTGCAAAATCCATGCACAGAAATGAAACTCAACTCTGTGAGTTACTACTGTAGGGATTTAACGCTGTTAGAAATACAAAACAAGACACAAGAAACTCAGAACAAAGACCTCCAAGTTCGTCGCCCGGAATTTTGACGAACCTCCACAAGACTAGGAACTCATCCATCGAAACTCTAATTGCTGAAAGAACTACGACCATTCAGAGAGACTTAATTTGGAAGTTGCGTTCTCATTAATCATGCCTGCGTGAAATTTCAATCAGAGGACTTTCAATCACAACAATATCTCATATCTTTTGCATTCTCCTGTATTCAATGTCAATCTGTTCTACGATTGGATGTAATAAACTATTGTGACGGGTCTGCATGGAGATCTTGGAGCGGATTCTGAGGAGCGATGTGGAGAGGATCTGGGACGGAATTCCAAAAGAGAAGGAAACGCCACTTACGGAGTTTTTCAACGTTGAGGTCACGGCGCTGTCGAATTACGAGGAGGAGGAGCGGTTCATGGAGGAGGTGCTTCTACTTTGTGCTCGTGTTCAGCATGCATGAGCAGTAGAAATAAAAGTAGAAATTGAAGGTGACAGTACCTGATCTAGAACGGACGTCGGATAAGCTATCCAGAGGAATCCACAAATGCTCTGCTCCAGAATCCTGCTCCTGCTCCAGAATCCAACACCAAGATGTTTAGCTTGAAGCTCCAACGACCCTGACGGAGGATGAAATATACGATAAGAAGTTCCGCTGGCTAGCCACAAGTGCATACATGAATGGTACAGATACAAGGTGGCGGTATCTGATCTAGAACCAGCACAAGTGCATGCACGAAAAGTAGAAAGGCAAGGTGACAGTACCTGATCTAGAACCAATGTTGCACAAGCGACCCAAGAGAGATCCGCAAACGTACTGCTCAAGATGCTAAGAGAATCGTGGTCCTGCTCAAGAATCCAACACCATGATGTTCAGCTTGGAGCTCCAACTACGCTGAGGAGTACAACAGCACGGAGCACGGAGTATCAGAGTTCAAAGCTCACCTTGTTCGTGTCGGAAACCTAACCATGAACTCAGAGCGAGATACTCAAATCCTAAACTGCAACCTGGTCTGACCGTGTCAACCCTCTGTAGCTGCATCCAAGGCGTCCGGGGGACTGTTCCAAGTCCGAAACCGGCGCCTGGAGACTCGGATCAGAAAATGGATATTCCCGTCTCACTCACACAACGCATCAGAGAAGCAGCCACCGCACTCTGCAGACCGCCCACGATCGCGCCTGCCGAACAGAGCCTGCATCGCAACACATCACGTCTCAATCCCTGCTCTTTCTCACCAGCACAACAACAACCACAGATCCGGCAAGGAAAATACTAAGAAGTAACACCTGACTCCCCCGCCGCGCTCCCGCCGCCTCGCCCTGCGCGCTCGGCACGCTAGCACCGTCACTCAGTCTAGCACTGCTTAGCATGCAGCGCCGCCTGCACACTCGTTCGCGACCAGATACTGCCGCTCACTTCTCCACAAAACACCGCGACACTTGCGCCGCGAATTCTCTCTCCCAGTCAGTCACCGTCTCTGATCCTTTCCGCACCTGCTTGCGCTTCCACCGGTCGCGTGCACCCCAACCGTCTCGCTCACTCTCCACAACTTCACTCTTCGCACTCGCACCGTCGTGCTGCAACGCCTTGGTGGATGTGGCGTACGTCAGACACATACTTTCCATAAATCAAACATTCTCACAGATATGGTCTAGGGAACTCTCACAGAGATTACTGTTTGGCATATTGATAAAAACACTACTACTTCTAAAAGCCTACATCTGACATACACCTGATCCAGGAGGCGAACGACAAGTAGATCGTAAACGTCTCTCTCCCGGCTACAATATCCAACTTTTCGAGGGCTGTAAACCACAAATGCACCACATAAAATTCCAAAATTCTTCTACTTTCAAGATACAGATACTCGGTCTACCGGTCGTAAGAGATTGCAAGAAAAGCTTTTGTACAGGAAACAACAGAAATTACAAGAATCTGATTACACCGATATCACCATGATATCAAAATTTGGCATCAACAGAAACCAAAAAAGCACTCACCTAATAACACAAAAAACGATCTGAAGATTCCGCTAGCCAAAATTCACAGTACAACTCATCATCATCACACAAAAGCTCCACTGCTCAGCTATAAACCAAAAAAAGTGGAACACTTCCGAATGAAACCAAAATAAATAATTTGAATAGCAACAAAACAGTTCTGGCTTTCTGTTCTCTGCACATTGCAATTTGGAAGGTGATTAAGGAGAACAAGGACCTGGACCTGCCTGCGCACAAGGTCATGGTGGCGACAGTGCGCTACGACGAGATTGCGCATGAGAAGCTGCAGAGCATGGCGAAAGACGAAGAATGGAAGAAGCTGGAAAAGGATTGTAGGGTTGCAGAATTTGGAAAGAAAGTGAGCAAGGTGTTGGAGAGGTATACCTCGGAGTATGACGCCGAGGCCGGGTTCTTTGACGAGAGAGTGCGGATTGCGAAGCGGAGTTTCTTCAATCCCAACCCACCAAACCCTAGCACAAACAAAACTCCCTCGTCAATCCCAACCCACCCAAACCCAGAACCCAAAAACCGAAGAGATAGAAAACTATTTAAGGCCACAACGTCAACGGTTGATGCGATGGCAACAACAGCATCCCCGAGACCGCCACCTCCCGACTAAGTACTGGGGTTCGTGAACGCGGAAGCGAAGTCTGCATCCACTTCGTACAAACGCATTCCACGGCCACGATCCGCGGATGCGGTGGACCCTTGATAGACCAGAACCTACCACCGCTCTCGTCCATCACGCCACCCCAATCCCGCGCTCGCAACCGCAACCACGCGCGCGACCACGCATCCCCGAGACCGCCGCCTCCCGAGGCCGCGCTCGAGACCGCGCGCGCAACCAGGGACGGGCCCGGCAAGCGCTCGGGCTGCAGTCCTCTCGGACCACCGCAGTCCTCGGCGATTGGACCCGGCCAGCTTCACCGCTTCGGCACGTCCTTTGGTGGTGTGGCGGCCGCGACGTCACCGCAGTTGCGTAGCGCGCCTCCCTAGCTCCGCAACAAGCCTCCAAGGGCGTGAATTGGTGCCCATTTGCTCCGTTGTTGGTGCCAAGCTCTGTGGGACCTGTTCTCAACTCCAGAGTTTCCACTCGGAGTTTATTTGCGAAGTAGTTTCAATAACAGGTTAGACGCCCGTGCTGTGGATTCTCGTGGTTGCATTTTCTGACTGTTATGGGGATAGACTAAAGCTTGCTCACTCTTAGGGTTATCGTCACAAAATGCTGCCAGAATGAAAAATATTCAATTCTATAGTTGTTGCGGACCTTCACTCGAGACACAAATAGCAAGATTGGTTTTTTTTTAAAGAAGTAGACTTGGACTCAAATTTTGTGGCCATGTGGTCTGGGTTAGGCAACCTGGTGGATGTATCGTTTTTGTTCAATAAACATGTGCATGGAACAGGAGCCTTTCTCAATTTGTGGTTTCTAATCGAGACAGAAAATTGATTGGACAGGTACGGGGTTGGTGTGCCTGTAGCCATGCTGGTCGCCATGGCTCTGGTGAATGCACATCTGGTCACTTCTCAGACAATCAAGCTGACCATTTGATTTTGATGGGATGTGATTTCTGAAGGATGCGAGAGAGTTCGGGTGGAACATTAATGGTGACATATCTTGCGACTGGAAACTGCTTGTAAACAACAAGGTAAAGCACACATGTAATGGCTGGATGTGTTATTTTCTTGTTTGCGTGACTTTCTTTTTCTAAGAAGGCTTTGTACAAAATGTGTAATAAGGCAGGACTGATGTTATCTTGTGTCTTTTGGGTTTTTATTGCAGAAGTAAGGGAGGTAACATGTAGTTATTTTATAGTAATTCATTAGTCATTGAATTGGTATCCTTGGTTATTGAGTCAAAGTGCAGTTATTGTTTCATGATTTTGTAATTATTATATAGTGATTTCCACCAAGTTATTTAGACACCTCAGATGGAGGAAAACATGAATTCAAGGCGATTATCCTTGTCTGATATCCGTAGACAACAATTACGAGATAACCGATTGTGGGCAAGAGAGTGTCAAAGGGCACGGCTTTTAAATGTTAGGAAATTATTTTGCCCATGCGTAGAATGTGGTGGACGCTCAAAATTGCCACTGCACCGCATAAAGGATCATCTCTTGAGGTATGGTAGAGACCCTCGGTTCCGGGTTTGGAGGGGTCCGGGAACCCGGGACTCTTCGGATGAAGAGTGGGAACGAGATATTTGGCAACTACCTAACAATATACAAAGTATGGTAGATGCTGATGTTGACACTCGACAAATGTTGGACAACACATTCGAAGAACGTGATGAGCCTCCAAACAACGAAAGTTTTCAGCAAGTTGCGGGTATAGAAGAACGTAATGACGTCGCAGACATTGAAGAGAGAGCCGCTAATGAGGTCATGGACGCTTTCACTACAGCTGATGCTATACATGAAGAGTGTACCCGAGTCTACGAAGATGTGGAAAGGCTTGAAGAAATCGTTGCTGACGCCGCAACAGAGAATTTGGAGGACTTCGTGGATTTTGGTTCAGATTTATTAGAAGAATCAATGAGGAGACTTTATCCAAGTGCGAAGTGCTCAAAATTGGCTGCGACCATTGTTGTTATGAATTTGTGCAGTGTGCATGGGTTGAGGAGAAGTTGCACAGAAGAATTGTTTCGTATTTTGCATGAATACTTTCTTCCATTGAACAACATTATGCCTAAAACTCATTCTGCATCAAGGACTACGACAAAGAAGTTGGGGCTATCTTATGAGACTATACATGCCTGTAAAAACGGGTGTACGTTGTTTCGAGGTGATTACAACGATGCAGATTATTGCCCCAAGTGTAATGAGGCAAGATTCAGGGACACAAGGAAGAAATGTGGTCCACAGAAGATTTTGAGGTATTTTCCTCTTATACCACGACTGCAGAGACTTTTTAGAAGTCCAACAATCTCAGAGTTGATGGTATGGCATTCCGAAAACCGGAGCGATAGAGAAGGTGGAGACAATCATGTGCGGCATCCATGTGATTCGAAAGCATGGCGACATTTTCATGAAAATATCGACCCTTCTTTTGGAGATGATCCTCGCAATGTGCATTTCGCACTTGCAGCTGTTGGAGTCAATCCCTTCAAACAAAATCGTTCAACGTGGTCCACTTGGCCGGTAACATTACTAAACTACAATTTGCCACCATGGTTGAGTACAAAATTTTTTTTTTGTGCATTTAGCGTTACTTATACCAGGACCTCAGTCGGTTTCGGGTTCAACATTCGATATTTATCTACAACCATTGGTGGAAGAGTTACAAAGATTGTGGAGTGGTGTCCCTTGTTATGATATCACAAAGGAGAGGGGAAGTCGGGTATTTACATTACGTGGGATGTTATTGTGGACTATACACGATTATCCTGGATATGGCACAGTAGCAGGGGTTGCACATCAAGGGTACGCTGGCTGTGCATCATGTGGATGTGAATTGGGAGCAGAGTATTCAACGGAATTGAGGAAACATACTTTTGGTGGAACCCGGCGATGGTTACCTGCTGATCATAGGTACCGATCTTCAGATATGATAGAAAACTTTGATGGACATATTGAAGAAAGAGCTAAACCAAAAAAGGTTTCAAGTGAAGAACAACTCCACTATGCAGATGAATATGAACAATGGAAAGCTGCAGGTAACAAGGAAGGCGCAGCAGGAGATCCTTCCAAACTACATGGTGTGAAGCGAAAAAGTACATTATACACGCTGCCCTATTGGAAGGTTGGTGAAGATTTCAGCATACGTCCTCTGTAAAACACGTTTCCAAGATCTTTACTCTTGAATTACTATAAAATAACTACAGAGTCATTTATGCAGTAATATATTAGTATAGTGCAATAGTTGTTACTAAGAAGATTGATTAATTACTAGAATATGTAACTATGAGCTACATGCAACACACATAAATCACTATAGAGTTACGCCTTTGAGTTACTCATAAATTACTCACTGAATTACTACAGAAAGACAGATGTATCACTAGAGAATAACTTGGAAGGGATGACATACTATGTTTGTCATGGATCTTTACATATATGGATTTCATGACGATGGGAACTAACTACTTTGAATGCCATTTTTCAGGACCTTTTAATTCGATCCACCCTTGATGTAATGCATTGTGAAATGAATCTCGCTAAGAATTTTTTGAAGACAATTACAGGAATGAAAGACACCGTGAAGGTGAGACGTGACCTACAACGACGAAACATCAGGATGCATTTATGGCTCACACCAAATCCTCGCACAGGTGGAAAAATGTTGAAACCAAGTGCCCCATACGTGTTATCTGACGAAGAGTTTGACAAATTTGCATCATGTTTAGAAGCTTTGAGAGTACCTATTGGATATTCTTCATCATTCATGCAGCACTTGAGGAAGAAAAAATTTGGGGCCCTTAAATCTCACGACTATCATGTCCTTATGCAACAATTATTACCATTGGCACTACGGGGATTGCTGAAACCTGGACCAAGGATGGCTGTAATGAAAATGTGCAAAGTTTTTCGCAGAATTTGTACAATGGTGTATAATCCGGCTGAGTATGATTCCCTGACTACTGATGTTGCTGAGAGCATGGCATTACTAGAGATGGAATTTCCCCCATCATTTTTCGATATGATGACACATCTTACTTATCATCTAGTGGAGGAACTAGACCTTTGTGGTCCAGTTGCTACCCGATGGATGTACCCAGTTGAGAGGTACATGCAAACATTGAAAAACTATGTAAGAAACAAGGCGCGACCCGAGGCTTGCATGGCAGAAGGCTACGTCAAAGATGAATCTATTGGATTTGTCACAGAATATATGCAAAGATTTGAAGTCGTCGATCGGAGAGTGTGGGATGCTAATGAAGAATACGGTGACGCAGAGGAGGTGTTGGTGGGTGCATCAAAATCGTTTATCATGACCGCCCATTTTCGTGACATGGCTCATCAGTATGTATTAACAAACGTATCATGCATGCAAAAATGGTACATGTAAGTATTTTACGCTCACTGTGCATTATGACACTCTCTATGTTGTATGTGCTGAAATGACAACATCTATTTGTGAACATCAGAGGTTGTTGTATTTTATATTATTTCCAAGTCATAGAAAAGTGATGATGTTACTGTAAATTATTGGAATCTAGTAATAGATGAGGTCAGAATAACTAGGAAATTACGATCAAATGACTAACCTATTACTGAACACATTTTAGTGTGGGTAGTTGTTGATGTCTACGGAACACTTAAGAAAGAGTGTGTGGTAACTGTGGTCATAGTAAGAATGACTACTAATGAATAACCGAATATATTAGAGAGGTTCGCTAGTCCATACATTAGTACGAATCGCTCACTGTATAGATGTTGGAAAGTTCAGGAATTGGACAGAAATACAAGGACAAAATCCCACCACACCGTCATTTGAAGTGTGGGTGCGGGAACTAGCGGAAGACCTTGATATTACAAATCCTGAAGATAAAGACAACTTTCTTCTAAGTCGTAAACCGTCTCAACGAGCCTATCGATATCGAAAGATGAAATCACATGGAAATAATTTCCATGTGCACGATGAGGAGTCGACAACTCAATCAACATACAATAGCGGCATTGCATCTGCTTTTTCTCAGTGCACCATAGATGCTCAACATGTAAAACTAAATTATGTTGGCATTCTAAAGGACATCCTATTACTAGATTATGGACCGGTACAAGTTCCCATCATACTTTTACGTTGCGAGTGGATGAAGAGGCATGACAATCGAGGTAATGTGACATACATCCAGGACGACGCCGGGTTCTTGGTTGTTAATTTTCGTCACAAGCTTCCCCTCATGTCAGAGCCTTTCATTTTTGCAAGCCAGGCCACTCTAGTGTTCTTCTCAGATGCAAGAGAGAAGCCAGGCTGGAAAGTAGTCCTTCGTAAAGAAGCGAGAGCAAGAAGAGAGGTATTGGATACATCAGATGTATTCATAAGTACGACCAGAGAGAGTCCTGGTCTCATGGCCCCATCTCATGTTCCAAAACCACCCCTAAGGCCATCACTAATTGGGGCAATTGAATTGCCTACAGAAGATGATATATTAGCATCCATGCCATATTAGACGTCTTCCACCATAGTTGTTGGGATAGGAAGCATATATAAAGTTCATGGGACTTTGAGCTCACATGTTGCCAAATATCCACTAATAATATTTTCTATTATAGAACGGACTACTCTGCCAGGTTATTTCCTCGTGATGCAGTCATTTAGTTCTAACATATATTACTCTAGCTAGTTATTTTCTAGTAAGACAATATTTCTTTTCAAACGTATCACTAATGAATGACATAGACATAATTCAAGTCAGCAGTATCTGACAAAACCCTACATCTAACCACGTCAGCAAATTATCCAAAGTGCCAACGATCTGATTGGAAGTTATAAAAAATTATTCAGTAGTCATTTTTCAGTTATAGAATATATTACTCTACCGAGTTATTTCTTAGTGATGCAGTAATTTATCTGAAGGGTATCACTAAAGATTTACTGAAACACAATCCAAGTCACCACCTACTTGCCACATCAGCAATGTCAAACAAGTAGACATCCATCTACGTCATAATTTCTAAAAAGTATCCTCAAGTTATTTTTTTGTAATATAAAATATATTACTGCACCAAGTAATATTTTAGTGACGTAGTGATTTGTGCCGAATGTTTTACTAAGGAATTACTAGAATGCAAACCAAGTCATCACCAATTCGCCACATCAGCAATGTCAAACAAGTAGACATCCATCTACGTCAGCAACTTTCTAAAAAGTATCCCCGAGTTATTTTATAGTTATAAAATATATTATTGTACCAAATAATATTTTAGTGACGCAGTGATTTGTGCCAAATGTATTACTAAGGAATTACTGGAATACAATCCAAGTCATCACCTATTTGCCACGTCAACAATGTCCAACAGAAGTAGACATCCATCTACTTCAACAATTTTCTAAAAATACCGATGAGTTATTTATGAGTTCTAACATATATTACTGTAAGTAGTTATTTTATAGTGAGAGATTAATTCTTTTCAAACGTATTACTATGGAATCACTAAGGCACAATCCTAGTTAGTCTCTTTCTTGCCACGTCAATACTACAGGATGAAGCATGGATGAAAACACTGGGATGACAATATGAACAATGTTGGCCGTCACATGGTTTTCATTACCTCTTTGCCCGCAAAAACTTAAATTACCGTAGAATGACTAGGGCAGCTAACTAGCTAGATCCGGGCAGCGTCTGCAGATCTTGAGTAATTCTGTAGTAATAATTTTCTGGCTAGTCATTTGTCCTGTAGTCATATATAGGCCGATTTCCCGTAGTGTCTCTACTTTCTTAATCCATTGATAAAAGAAGGGACACTTCCTCTAAACACTTTTCTTGTCATTAATTTATGACAAATACAACATAAGATCGGATGTCTTATAACCACCAAATTAAGCTCCTGGACTATTTTTAGTATTGGTGTGTAAGGAGTTTTTCCCCTCTTAAATTGAAAGAAAATCATGATTTTTGCAAAAAAATTGAGCTTTAAACTTCCAATATTGCAATGTTTACAATGTTTCAAAGTGTAAAGTAAGCCGTGATACATTCTTTGTCATAATGTTTGTCGTAAGTCTACTACAAATTTTGTTTGTATTGATCCTGTCACTCCTAAATACGCTCCCTAAAACTTCACAAACCGAGTGTTAGAAGTGCTGAAAATCAAATTATTAGATCTTAAGTAATGTGATTCTACAACCCCAGGAAAGTTATAATGGTGACAACCTTACAAGTGGATGTCCTACCTTAAAACTATTGCAAGAGATGTCGAAAACCACCTTCAATAGAAAGATTATATGAGATCATGGTGCGAAGTTTGTTGGTTATGGAATGTCATTCATTCATGCTTTTAGGGTGGCTGGTGGATATAAGACATCTGACCTTATTCTACATTACAGTTCAAGGTCCAAGGAATTTTTGTGCTTTCAAATTTTATATAAACTTAATTATTTTGAGATTAAATTTGAAAATTGCGCGTTGAGCTTGCTTATTAATTCTTCATCTTTCTATGTTGTCCCTTGTAACATACAAGATGATTTTAGACCCCATTCGGCTCAAAAGAAGAGCATTGGGATGCTCCACTTAGGTGATGGTTCTTGATACTATTTTCTACATATGAGTTGTTACATTTCAGATAAGGAAGCACGGTCAAGATCACAATGTACTAATCAGTGCCATCACCATCAACAACAACATCCTCTCAAGAACTACCCTACCACCAGTCCACCCTCCCAACCCTTCACACCCATACCACCCCCGTCCTCCAACATACATCCCCAAAAATCCCACCATATATCCTATTAATAACATCATACTCCATGAACATATACAACATCTAGATACCAACAGTGCACAAAATAGCTATATAAGATATTTATGCCAATGGCAACACAATAACATTACATTCAACAAATGGCTTCTTCAAAGAAACCTCTTCCAAGACATGACAATAATACCTCCACATATAACACCGAAAAATTAAAAAAATATTATCAAAAAAATAAAAATAAATTCTACTTGGAAATCATCCAAACCCACCACCCTAAAGAACAATTACAAGACTCAAGATCCATAAATCCACCCATAATCTTTCCACTTCTAAACATCTATACAACGGAATGTAACCCCGAAAACAACATTCTCACATCCTCGAACACAATTAAAATAGAGAACAATCAAGCCCATCTATATGAAGAAAATGGCCAACCTTTACACACTATTCCCACTACTAGACTCCAATGGCTATGGAACCAATACAATTTGAAACTACAAACTCCTACAAACATCGAACCAACAACCCAACCATTTGAAACCAAACAAATTTGGCTCTACCAAAGATATAAATATCTCATTCCAAAAAATAATCCCCTCAAAAGTGCACAATAGATAATACCCACATCCATTCTAGACTTATTAATCTCATCCTTCAATATCGAACAATCATACTTCTCTTCCCTCGTCTCATGTTCCACCAAACTACAAAAATTCTACTCCCCATTTGAAAGAGATAAAATATTCGGCTCCCTAGGAAAAGCCTTTGACCACAAATGGATCGGTAATGGTATAGCACACCCCTACAACGAAGAGGAAACACAACAAGCACTACACTGGGCATGCGTTGCTGCCAAAAATGACCCAAACCACACATCTACACTCATCATCACCCCAGACAAAAACTGGTATCAAAACTTTAACCAACAAGTAAGTCCATTCCCAAACTCTCATATCATTGCCTTATTTGAAGCAGATTCAATACTATATGAAGAACCTACTATTCCAATTGAACTGAAAAAGCCTCGGATAGAACCATCCACACTGCAAATAATATGTGTCCACCACCAAAATCAAACCCTTGGCACCCTAGAACAACTAGAAGAACTTACCTCCATAGCAAAAACTCTAAACATACAACGGCTATACACAAAGATGGGCCAACTGACACCTATACAAACACCCATCAATAGAAACAGAAAATGGTCAAAACTAAATTACAGCAACAATACACTAGATTACCTTTTAACACCCCCACCCCTCCCCGGCAACCAAACGACTAATTTACCAAAATTTGACCCCGCATATAGCTACTATATCGATGGCTCCTTCAAACCACCAGAACAAATTAGCGCGCAGAGAAAAAGCCGGTAATGGAACATACAATTCTACAAAGAAATCAAATTAGCCAAAAGACTGCATGGACTACAAATTATCCTTAGAGCAGAATTCATGGGCATCCACTAAACACTCGAAATTGTCACAACAAAATACAACAATGAGCCAACGCACATATTCACAGACTGCATTAATGCACTATATTTATTAAACACCCAAATAACACACCTTACCTTCCATAATAGCCACCCGGACCAAATCATACTAGAATCAATGGTCCAAATGATACTAAAACAAGGACAAATCACAACCCTCCACAAACTTCAAGCCCATGCTGATATTGATGGTAACGAAGAAGCGGAAAAACTAGTAAAAGCGGGCCGAGAAAAATCACACAAAAATGCCAAAGATCCACATGAACATGCCCATGCCACCCCATACCACTTCCAAAAAGAAGACTGGCCCTCCAAAGAAGACACCCCCAGTAAAGGCCCAGTTAGATTCTTGAGCAAATACCTCAAAAAACAAGACCTATATAACAACCTTGACACAATCTCAGATAACTTCCCTAACATAGAAAAGTGGACTATAACAACAACATAAACAATGAACTCTCTACAAATTTATGGAAAAACCCCATCATCACCAACTCACAAATAACATGCCTTATCGACAATACATGGGAAACGCCCAAAAACAACTCTTCTTTGGAATAGAAAGATTCCCATCCATAACATGCCCAATATGCACTTCCATGGATCCCGACACATGGCTACATGTTTTACTTAAATGCCATAACCACCACATACACTCCCTAATTGTCAAAAGACATAACAAAGCCATATGGAAAATCCGTAAATTAATCACCTCATAACAAATCAAGATGTTTTATCCTTATGATTTCCGGCACCTTTAATAACAACCCACAGGAAAATAGGATTCGACCATGGCTACTCCCATGTACATGTGAAACTCAACGATGCCACTGCAATGCTCGACTCAAACCGGACATACTCTGCGTTAGAGGCCTACCATACAATGACCCCCCACCTGACCACATAAACCAAGACTATACCGTTCAATTCATCAAATTTACATACTATAATGACAAATTCTCCCCAGAAACAATCGAAAACAAAATCAATAAATACCAACCCCTTATTGATGACATTAGTGCCCTCGGATGGAAAGTGGACCCCCTTATTGTAATCACAGCCGGCACTCGTGCCACCACCTTTATCCCATCTATAAAAACCCTAGAAGATACCTTCAAAATTCCTATTGATACAATTACAAACACTTTCAAAAATATTAACATCATTGCCATACAACATGCTAATAATGTCCATCCTTCTACATAAACGCAAAATTGAAAACAACCAAGCCCTTCCATAAAATTACCCCTTTACTTTATTTTCAAACCCTAACATTGTGGAACACACACTCCTCTCCATCTTTCCTTCCTCTCTCTCTCCCCCCCTTTATCCCCCCTCCCTCCTTCCTTGTTACTCTTTGATTGGTTGGTTTTTATGGTTTTTGGCTACTTGTTACATAGTGTCTACCCTCGAGAGGGGGACGTAGTTCCGGCTTACTAATTCCTTGTCCGGTGGGCATGGTCTTAGTAGTGGAACAAGCAGACACTTTATTCACGCCGGCCTCCTTTGTCGGAGACCAACGTTCTTCTTCTTCTTCTTCTACTAATCAATGCAGAATATGCCTGAATTTTAGAAGTCCAGTGCCCCATGTACCATGCAGTTAGTTATTGTCCTAGTATCATAATGGTATCGATTTGAAAAGGCACTCCCTTCAGATTCCTTGAGATGCTTACTTTGAGGTGTATCTAGCGGGCATTAAGTCAATTTAAAAGGGTTTCACCTAGTTTCTTATAGTATTAATCGGAAAGTATACATTGCGGGTATTCAAAGTGAGTTTGTGCATTGGTGGATAGACTTGCTACAAGGAGAGTGATGGTTTCCATTGCTTGGCAAAATTGTTGGATGCTAGTACAAGGAATTAAACCCTAAAGTTCCTTAAATTGCATTTTCACACCAAAATACTTTATAATTATTGATTCTAGAGTATAGAGTAGAGAAGGATAGAGAACATTTTATTTCCAATTTCAACTATGGGGTCTTAATTAAGACCTCTTAAATAACATGCTCACATAATTTTATAAACTTTGACCATACGGATCCAAAGATTATAGAAAGTTGTTCATCATCTATCCTACACTAAGAAAATCATAGATCTTATACCATCTATTTGAACATGATATTAGTTCCTTAGACACAAATTTTTAGAGGTAGAGAATGGGTGTAGCATGTTCAATTGTGCAAGGAGTGATCTCTACACATTTTTATATTTCCGTGAACCAAATATGTTTTAGAATGAGAATCCAAACGATTAAAAAGAAGTCTTACACCCACATTTTGTAGAAAGAAGAATGAAAAGTAAAATAATCAAGATCTTTAATTTTATGTGGTTTTATTTTTTTGTTATTGGTATCTTGCCCAATAATGTGTGAAAATGTTTGACTTGGGTTTATAATGTTATTTTACACTAAAGAAAATATTTCTTGACAATATCAAAGGAAACTATATTTTTTATTTTGAGTTGCTTGGAGGTACCAATTTTGCATTTAGAATATCATAATTATTTTCTAAAGGTTCACTGTAAAAAAAGAATGTATTTTCACAAAGCTACTACTATGTTTCGTCCTCATAAAAATATTTAGAATTTCTTGATCAAAATTGACACCACAAGGAACATCCAAAATAGAAATGTTCCTCCATGAAGAAATGATCCTTCAATAGTTAAAGGACCTTGGATGGAAACTCAAAAGAAGAAAAACTCCTATCTCCAAAAGAGGTTGGCGTGGTCAACGTGAAAAAAGTGTCTGCTCGTTCCACCACTAAAACAATGCCGACCAGATATAGTTTTAGTATGAAACTACTTCCCCCTATCTACATTAGGTATGCAAAATTGCTTGCTATCTCTAATTTAGTGATTTATTTTTATTTTATTTTATATTTTTGTGTCTTTTATGCAAAATGTTACGTTGGATGAATGCTCCTTGAGTCATGACTCTTGATGTTTTTTGATTGCGGATTAGGGATATGTACGATAAATATTGATTTAGTATATGTTAGCTTATTTTATGACGTGTGAGTCAAACTATGGTAATGAGTTTACAACAACCCAAGTAAAGAATTTTTTAATTGTAGAGATTATATAGGGCACCATGGCCTTGGTGTAGTGGTTTGAGTCATGGCACACCGGTGAGATGGTTGTGGGTTCAAGTCCCCATGGCGGCATGGTGCCTACCACCATAGTCCACCCAATTATGGTGGGGGGTCTTAAGACCTTGTTGTATGGGTACCCAAAAAGGCCTTGGGGAGGATGACGTTTTGGTTGTCTCTTAGGCACTTAGTGTAGAAAAGTGTTTATCCTCAAAAGGAGGGAGTAGTTCTATTATGCTATCCTATGTCCCGTGGTCGTGGACTTAGTGAAGAGAATGAAAAAACACTCTATTCACGCCGAACTCCAATGGGGACTGGAGTTCTTCTTCTAGAGATTACATTCAAATGAGGAAGGTGATTATTTCAAAAGACGATTCTTTTGTGGAAGATGTCACGAACGATAAATGAACTCAGCTCCATACTCTTCTTGTATTCCAATTCTCATCCTCATTCTCGTTCCCATTTCCCTTTCACTTTCAAGTTTGATTTCTTTCAAATGCAATATAATTATTTTTGAAAACTTAAATGTGCTTGATCCTATAATTAATCCTTATAAATGTGCTCAACATCATACTTAAAAACAAGTAAAATACAAAGAAACATAATTTTCTTGAAAAGTGCACGGAGGTCACATTGCATGTCATCCTCTACACTATGGTCTTATGTTAGTAACTTGGACCACATGGACACGGTGACTTGGTTTGAGAAAAATGTGGGGAAATTAGGGTGAATCCCCATGTAATGCCCGACCCGAATTATCACTGTAGCTTCCCTACTTGCAGAATGTAGGAAAGAAAATGTAGGGCCACTTCCATGCGTCACCCCCGACGTGACACTTCAACCTAAAATGAAGTAGGGGGGGGGGTTAAACTTGGAGTCACCTTTATGTGTAAAGTGACTCTAACACAATTCATGACGCTCTGATTACTACGTTGGGAAGAAGGGGAGGTTGACGAGCTTGAAAAGCGGCTCCACCATCCCCGAGATAATCCGCTAAGGTTGGATGACCTATAACCACCAACTTAAGCTTGTTGACCTATTTATAGCGTTTATATACGTGGTAAGACATTTTTTGGGAATTCAAAATAGGATTTCATGAATATTGCTATTGTCGTGACCATTTATTTCTTCATATTGAAATTGCTACAAATTTTCAAAGTGGATAGTAAGTCGTGGTTATAGGTCATCCAACCTTACATGAAAGAGATGACGGGTCGGGCATTGCATGGTACCAGGCTCTTAGGATACTATGGAGAAACTCTCCAACCTTCTCCCCATTCAGGGCCCGTTTCAGGTAGAATACTACTGGCCATGTTCTAACCACCACAGAGAATCTGACACTGAAATCAAAGTTGAGAAGTTAAAAGAATTTGTTGCAGCCGTGGACCAGATTCTTAGTCAAGATCTGCGGAATGGATATTGTTGTTTACATAATTCGCCAACTAAGGTATCCATGAATAACTTACTTCAATTGCTGCTTCTACATTCCTTGCTAAAATTCTGTTGGAATTTCAGTTACTGCTAAACCTCACTTAACGTCAAAATACCTTAAACCGACACTTTAGTGATTGTGTGTTTCAAAAGTTGAGATTTAATTGCAAAAAAAATATGCTTGGGTAGAGAAATAAGGTTCTGATTTGTGAGAGAATTTTTTTTTGAAAACAACGCTGTAGATTGTGAGAAAAAAGAAAGAAAGTGGGTTTTCTCCAATCAACCCTAAAGCGACCAGGTTTAGTGACAAAACCAAACCTTAAAAGCACATTAAACCGTCACCTCTATCCCACCAAACCGCCAGCTCCATCCAGCTCCATCCTTGCATTCATTGGTGGGCTTGGAATAGACTTGGAATATTTCTGACAGAAATTATGACAAAAAAAGAGAGGAAGAAATCCGGTTCTGCAAGGTCTGCAGGGTCGCTTCAGGGTTGAGTGTCGGTTTAAGGTATTTTGACGTTACTAGAGTTTTCCTGAAAATGCTTCCCAAAGACGCAAGCTAGGAGGAATATGGTGCTGGATCATATGAGATTTAAAAACGGAAAGAAAGAGCATGAGGAAATTCATATCCCTTTTTTTCTCCTCCAAATGAAATGTTTGGCAATCAATGCTCTTGGGCCCTACCCCATGCAAGCTAAAGCTCCCCCATAGAACCCTAAGTTCTCAAAGAGTTGACCAATAGTTCCCCCACACCTTTCCTAAGCCAAGTCACCATGTGTATGTGGTTCCAATTACTAACATAAGACCCTAAGATTTGGGGTGACTATCCAGTGTATTTTGGTGACTTTTAGGAAAACTCTACTGAAATCACTCTCGTGAGGAAAGACTCCAAAATCTCAATCAAAGATCGTGGGTATCCTACTAACTAAAAAAAAAAACTCTAGTCCTTGTTGGGGACTAGCCTAAACATAATGTATGTAATTCTCTTCACTAAGCCTATGGCCATGGGACATAGGATAGTGTAATAGGACTACTTCCCCTTTTAATAGGACATCTTCCACAAAAGAATCGTCTTTTGAAATAATCACCTTCCTCATTTGAATGTAATCTCTAGAAGAAGAAGAACTCCAATCCCCATTGGAGTTTGGCGTGAATACAATATTTTTTCATTCTCTTCACTAAGCCCATGACCACGGGACATAGGATAGCATAATAGAACTACTTCCCCCTTTTGAGGGTAATCACTTTTCTACACTAAGTGCTTCCCTATACTAGGTGCCTAAGAGACAACCGACATGTCATCCTCCAAAGGCCTTTTTGGGTACCTATGCAACAAGATCTCAAGACCCCATCATAGTTGTGTGGACTATGGTGGTAGGCACCACACTAACATAGGGACTTGAACACACAACCACCTCATTGGTGTGCCATGACTCAAACGTCCACTACACCAAGGCCATGGTGTCTTTCCTTTTAACTACACACAAATCAACTGCACATGCCTTCTATTGAAACAAACTTTCTTAACTGGCTGAGGATTGAAATAGGTGATTGTGGAAGCATGTGGTTGATAGAGAGGAAGCCGGTTACTAGCAGTAAACAATTCCTCCAAGTACAAAACCCGAGAACTTTGTAGTCATTCTTGGATTACATCTCAACGGTAGATCTCAACGAATTTGGTAATCCTAATCCGACGGTCCTTGACAGGCTACATATTTGGTAACCAACTAGAGTAGGATGTTAGTTATCGGAGGAGGACAAGTTGGGAGCGACAAGTCCTTCCACGATAACTAGCCTCCTCAAGCTGGTGACTTACATAAATGGTCAATGGGCCATTGAATTCGGCTCAAATCAACGGCTCAGAACTAACCAAGCCTTTTTTTTGGCGACCCATAGCCAAATAACAAAAAAAATTAATACGCGGCAATAGGCCATTGTTCCAAAAATGGAGAAATTAAAAAACTGGAGCCAAAATTTGTGCATGCTTGATCTGACGGGTGCCAGGTGGCGAGAAAATGGTGGAAGGTGGGGCCAACATAGTTGAGGTTGGGACAAATAGAGTAGATGAGGGCATCGCTTCTCCCGTCTATCTATAGGATAAAAAAGGCACGTGCGCCAAAGCGCGCCAATTAGATCTTATCGCTCACCCACTCACCTTTGGGCTACTATTGAGAATTGTCTGATGGAGCGCCGAAATCCAAGCATTCCTCGTGTAGGCGTGCTGCCCGTTGGACTGCCACTCTTGCAAGAGAGCTCTGTCCGGCACTAATCTTGTCGCCCAAGCTCCTTGTCTCTTCCCTACGCGGACTCCCTTTTACTTAGGGTTTGTTTGAACCTACCTTGTACTCTGCGCCACCTTGATGGCCTGCCGGCGGTACAACACCAGTGACTATAACAACATTTCAATCTTGAGTGTGAGGACTAGGCGGCAAGGGCGCGGTTGGGGTTGGTGCCGCTGCAGTGGGACTCGTGCTTGGCGAGCTACGCGGAGAATGGGTGGCACAGCGAAGGGTGTATGGCTACTGGCGGCTGCGGCACTTTTCGGCGAAGAGGTGGGCGGCGCAGCGGAGGGCGTATTGCAATTGGCAGCTGCAGTTCTCGGTTGGGCCGTATGGGGACTTGGGGGAATTTATTTTTTGAGCTCGGGCAATCCGAGGAGGCGGCCAATGCGTAAGTGAGCGAGCGGCGCTGGTACGGCATTGCGAAATCATGCATGTATTCCGACAATTGCGGAAATTACATGCATGTAATGAGGCGCCGCACCACGTGCGTCAACTACGCGAGGTCGGTTTGCAACGATGACAACCCTTCAGGAGTTGTAGGGACGCGCCATCGGTGGTTGATGAGGTTTCATTCCTAACACCACTTTCTATGTCTAGGCTTAGGGTACTACATTTGTAATGTGGCAGAACTTCCGCTCTTCAGCTAATCTTCAGATTTTGCGTTGTTCGAGCTTCATTTTGTGTCCATTCACTTCAGCGTTGTAGATCTAGTTGTACGGTACTTCATCTGTGACGTATGTAAACTTCCGCTCTTGAGCTGCTGCTGTTGAAGGATCTTTAGATATTGCGTATTTAGAAAAGACACGAGCTGAAAACTCTCCTTTGATGTGTGTCTAACATGAGCTGAAAACTGTCTTTTGATTTGTTACTAACACGAGAGAACATGCAGTGAACTAGCTGCGACGTTGTAGGGGCAACACCACTTCTTTGCAGATGAAGATCCACCGTCTGAATATGTGAGTCGCTTAAGCTTTTCATATTCTTATAAATTGGTGAGTTTGCTAAGACAACGAGTAATTTGACAATCATATTATCTTTACTCTCATGCAAGCCGAAGAATTTTTTCCATTTTTTGAGTGCATTTGCTATAGATCTTGGTTTAGGATACTTCATTTGTGATGAGTGTGAACTTCTGCTCTTGAGTTGTTGTAGAATCTTCAAATTTTGCGTCGTTAGAAAACACACGCCCTAAAAACTCTCTTTCGATTTGTTAGTAACATGAGCTAAAACTGTCTTTCAATTGTTAGCAACACAAGAAAACATGCAGTAGACCAACAACAACGTCGCAGGCACAACACCAAAGCTTTGCACACCAAGATCCACCGTTTGAACATGTGAGTGACTCAAGCTTTTCACAATCTTTTAAATTGTTGAGTTTGCTAAGACAACAAGGAATTCGACAATTTTTTCTTCTTCAGTCTCAACTTTCATGTAATGAGAAGAATTTGTTCAATTTTCAAAGTGCATTTGCTATAGATTTAGGTTTAGGGTACTTCATTTGTAATGTGTGTGAACTTCCACTCCTGAGTTGTTGTAGAATCTTCAAATTTTGCCTCATTAGATATCACACGGACTAAAAACTCTCTTTTGATTTATGAGGAATATGAGTTGAAAAGAGTGTTGAACTTCAGCACCGGGTCGTTCACTCCGGTAGGGAACATCTACAACAGTGCTGGTGGCAGCAGGCTAGCATTTGAGGATCAGTTAATCAATACTTTTGAAAGGTACGTCAACTAATTTCTAGAGAACAAATGCACCAGTTCAGGCAAACCTGGTTGTGTTGTCCGCCTTGGTGGAAATTCGATAGTCATTCCCTCTTCAGTCTCATGTAAACAAAGAATTTGTTCAATTTTCTACGTGAATTTGCTATAGAAGATTGCACTTGTCTAGACATTTGGGTGGAAAAATGCAAATTTCCTTGGCCAATTTCTTGCCAAGTTATCCATCAAGTTGTAAGTCACTTACTGCAACACTACTGATCATTGGATTTTTTTTTGTATTTATTTTCTAACTCAATTTATCTGCCTCTATAGGTTTCAAATCACATAGTGCCCTCATAATTAGTTTCAATGAGGGATGCATTTACACAGCAATTGCTAGAGAGTTAGGCGAAATTTAGCCTGCAATTGTGGTGTTACTAAATCGCCTCTGCATTGTCTGTACGAGGCTGGCAGGGTGAACGCCTCCTGTGCAAGATGACGTGGGGTGGATTTGAAAAACATGTGGCAATCGATGTATCCTCTAATGTCGCGGTGACACCCATGTATTGAGCGATGGAGCAGGAGGTTTGGGCACTCTTGTTGACCTCTTAAGCGCACTGCAAAACCGTGTTGTGGGGAGAGAACACCGGCGGATCCACAATAGGCTTCTGAAGGAGGCCGCCGACAAGTGACGGATTCTTTGAGCTCTCAAACAAGGTGCAAGGACAACGGCAAAAGCAACTGTGACTCTAAACATGTATTTTCAATCATCTAGAAACACTTTAAGTGAAGGCCCACTTTTGTGGAGTGGCCTGGGATTGGCACCTCACGTAGTCTCGTCTGCTTCTGCTTCAGCTCAAGACACAATGGTGCTTTCCGTTACTCCGCTGTGGAGAAATCCGGCGGTGCGCCTATTCAAAGTGCCCTCTATTAAGAAGGACAAGCATGTGGCAATCCCTGTTTCTGTGAAAGCAAAGAGGAAGAAGGCGGGCACAAATTCAAGAAGGTCAACAGCTGCAGCTCCGAAACCTTTCCAGGTATGTCATCTTTTCTCTACATGTGTATGTGAATTTGCTCAAGATGTGCATGTGTGAATTCATGCTTGTGGTGTTTGTGTGGATTGTGATTGTGAAGTGCACGTGTGTATGTTGAAGTTGTTATGGTTTGACAATTATGAATTTAACTTCTTTTGTGTTGGAATGCAGGACAATTTTTATGATGAACTTAGCTAGCCCTCGGACTCCAACTTTGAAAAGACTCCACCACCACGCAAGTGGCAGTCTCGCCAATATGATAGAAACCGCCGCTACCATTGCAAATGGGCGGCGCGGTTTCCATGGGCGGAAGGAGCTCTGGAAGATGGTTACCACTTCGTACAATGCATCATATGCACAACAATTGATGGCCGACCAAAGTTGCTAGCGGCAAAGACGGACACCCTCATCAAACATAAGGGTCACCGTAAGGTACACTCATACATCCATATGTTTTTTCACTCTCTTTTGTGAAAGATTATTCAAATGTACTTCATGTTCTGCGCAGGCTCAAAAGGACAATTTGTCCAAGGGATTGAAAAAAGAGGACAACTTCCTTGCAAAGGACTGTCGTCATCAAAAGAACTCCCTTCTATTTGCAAAGAGGCGACCTGAGACAATCTTACAGCAGGTGAACAACATCAATGGATCCACGCGGCGGAGGAAAACAATTCAGCTCACAACCCTCTTTCAAGTTCTACAGGTGGGGAGGTCCATGCAAGACTTTTAGGACAGGGACGCTTTATACAACTATTTGGAGTTCCCAAATATTCTTAGGATGCATTGGACCCACACCTCGGGTTGGTGCATGGTAGAGTTGATGTTTGATGTGGTAGATTTGTTGATGCATTATTTCTTATTGTTTAGGAATGAATTTTCTTGATTGTTATTGCTAATTATCACTTGTTGTTAATGGTATCCATGAGTTTAGGTCGTTGAATATGGTTGCCATATTTGTAATTTGCAATGGTGTGTAGTAGAAGTGTTTTCTGTTTCATTTTATGGGGTGGGCCTACATGGGGAAAGAGGCTGTGACTACATGGGGTGGCTCAAATTTCATGGATTTACTTGGTCTTTTACATAGGTTGGAGTAAAGAGGAGGTTGGGAATTGCAAGGGGGTGAGGAGTATACTTTGGCAGGGCCTATGCACGTTGAAAAAAGATGCTATTGCCACTTGGGACAAAGCTCGAACTGTTGGTTGGGTGGTTGACTTCAATATGCAGAGTGTTCATCCTCCATGTTTTCTAATGTATTGTGAATGTGTTTGCAATTGAAAGGGCATGTCAAGGACAAAGTCAGCGCTGCTAATTTTGTTGCTCTTAGTTGCGATGAGGTAACTACAAATGACACCACCTCCTGGATGTCAATTCATGCGTATGTGATGCAAAATTGGCAACGCATCCCGCTGTTGATGAAGGTCCACAAAGTTGTGGATGGGACAATGGCGGAGGACCTTGTTGCCGTTTTTATTAACGTCCTAAAGGAGCATGGGGATTTGAAGACTATACAAATTCAGCGCTGCTTGGTAAGCTTCGGGGCAGATGGTGCAGCGGTGATGCAAGGGAAGATAAGCGGAGTGTCCATACAACTTCCGGAAGCACATGCCCCGTTTGCACAATCTATGCACTGCTTTGCACATAGGTGCAACCTTGCCTTCAAGAGTCTAAGTCAGTTGAAGGTAATGGAAGCTATTGAGAGGCTCCTAGCTTCCACTTACTTGGTTTCAGCAAAAGCCCAAGAAGAGTCCAAGACTTCAAGGAGCTTGCAAGTACGATGGAGTGTAGGGGCTTGAAGTTGCTGCGAAACGTATCCACAAGGTGAATTAGTTTGTTAGACCCACTCCGTCGATTAGTTTCATGGTACCGGCTGGTTTTATCAAAAATGCATCAATCCAAGGATTCAGAGGCAACATCAGAGGTGCCTTTCTTACAAATTTTCCATACTTTCTGCGCAATGTTTTGTAAAAAAACACATTGGTGAATAGTGTCAAACTATACTAATTTCTCTTGTTCTCATATGTATTTTGCAGGCATGTTATGATGAAATGATTGATCCCAACGTCTTGTTGGGCATGGTTGCCATGATCCCATTGGTCGAGACCATTGACATTCTAATCTCCTTTGCTCAGAAACAGAATGTGTTCATACAAGACTTTATAGCGGCGCTTAGTACATGTGAGCTACAACTGTTTAGACTCTACATTGACTCATCCACGGCTTTTTCAACCCACGACTTCAATAACTTCAAGTCATTGATGGAACTGGCGCACTACAACATCTTCCTTCATTGGGATGTTGATTTGAACATCCAAACTGAGCATTTGATGTGGAGGCTACATTGTATGGAGATTTCTGCACTCTATAAGGATAGAACCACTACAAGAAAACCAGCCCAATGTGACTGGATGTGACTAAGCGCATATGACTGCGTAGTCACCTCAGTCATTGGTTTAGTCTAAAATTAGTCCTAAGAGGGTCCAGTCATGCACTAGTCATATATGTAGTCATATTTTTGAGGACCTGGGTGGGAACGGCTACGGGAACGGCATCTGAAGGCTCCGAACGGGAGGAAGGGATTACGAGAGACGAGGAGGCCAAAGTGCCTGAGTAGAAGAGGCTGCGGCAAGAGAACTTGCGCAAGAACTCCCTCAAGCTACACGAGCTCGGAGTCCCGCTGCTGGCAGCATCTTCGAGAGAGTCGACAACCACCGAAGCGGGGGAGGAGAGGGGAAGACCGCGACGAAGAGCACTCGCAGCGCCGGCGCCAGCAGCCTCGAAAACTACCCCGGGTATGAAACCCTAAACCCTAACTCTGTCCATTGAATGCACTGGCCGTTGACGATTGGTTAGCGTACCTCCCCCCTCGCAATCACGTACAAAACCCAACAGCCATCCGACCTGCAGCCATTCCAGGTGCTTCGCAATCGCGGTCCTCCTAACCTCCGCAATTTGTTCTGACTTCTTGATTGCTTGAACTGTAGCGACGGTGGGGAACTGGTGCATCGGAGTTTGCAACTTAAACAACCACCACCAAAAGCTGGAAGGTCACGCAAGCGGGGGAAGAAGCAGAAAGACGCGCTCTGCAAGGAATCAAAGGAAACCGTGAGGAGCGTGAAGAGCAGCTCCGACGAGTGGCACAACGAAGAGGAGATAACGGAGAGCACTAACATCGAGAATGATGACGAGCGTGGCAATGGCGATGATGAGGTCTCGCCAGTAAGAGTGCAAAAGCCCCATCGAGGCAAGCAAAAATCTCAGGTGAGTGTACTAACTGAGTATTGGGATTTTTTAACATGCTAATGGGTGCACAGTTTTTGCTTGCAAACATCAAACTACCTGGATTCGTTGGGATTTATGCTTCCATCAAAGTACCTTGAATCGGTGTTTGCTTGCCTTGCAACTCCAGTCATCTTTCAAAGCTCTGTGACTGCTCATAGTCACATGAACAAGATTTGTGACTACAAAACTAATATGGAGCCCAACAAATCTATACCCTGCAGGTTTCCTTTGCTTCTTGCCTCGTTCCAGGACTGCTTCTCACTCATCATGTTTACCCAGAACCTAGGGCTACCTGCTGCTAGCATGCACCTTCTCTCATGTACAGAGCTGCCACCCCCGCGCCTTGTTTTACTGTACATTACTGATGTGTTGGAGATTACATTCTTCTTTTGAGGAGATGCTATTTTTTGTTAGTTCTCTAGTTTTGCATGTTACAAAATGGCAGTTTTCAATCTTCAACATCTGGCAAATGGTGAAGATCACGAACTGGTGTGTGTTTTATGATAGAGAATGCTCAATCTCAAATAGCATGAGATCGATAAATATCATGTGATCGATGCATTTGGGGGTAGTATGAGTAAGTTTAACATCACGAGAGAGTGCTAATGTAGAGGATACGTGGCTCATATGGAGTAGCTTGAAACTGTTGCAACATTTGCTTGAAACTGTAGCTCATCTTCTGTTTCCTTGCTTGAAACTGCAGTAACGATGCAACAAAGAAACTGAATTCATAGTAGGTGTTTGAATTTATGGCATGGATTTTGTGTTTGCTTGCCTTGAAACTGCAGTCATGTTTCCAAGGTCTGTGACTTCTCTTAGTCACATGAACGAGAATTCTGACTACAAAACTAGTATGAAGCTCAAGTTTTTTGACTGATGTTGTTTTCTGCTTCCTGGCTTCTTACATAACTCCATTTCATTCATATTGTTTGTGATTCATTTTTGTGGAACGTAGCTCTGTTCGTGATTAATTTTTTTGGAAGTGTAGTCTTTGTTGGAACTTCGAGACATCTTAAGTAGCATGTTTGCTTCATTATGCTTGAAATCGCATTGGGGTGATTGCCACATTGTCATGGTTGCCCAGAAACTGTGCCATAGTGCAAATCAGGCCTTGAAGGGACTAGATGCAGTCATCAAAACCGAATTTGTGCTTGTTTTTAGTCATCTCGTTCAAATTCGTGACAGTGCAGTCATCGAAACCGAGTTTGTGCTTGTTCTCAGTCATCTTGTTCAAATTTGTGACTCTGTTTAGTCATAGAGATGTCCGACCACGTTAACCCATCCTTTTTTGAGGACAGTTGACGGCAGCAGCTCATTCCTCAGCCCGCGAGACTGTGTTGAAGTTGGTCACATTTTCCAAGTCCAGTCCTTCCTACACGTCTTGCTCGTTGCCTTGCAGAAGCCCGTGAAGTTTTGGTGATAACCCGACAACGTAGCAGATTCCTACAATCGTGAGAGAAGCCTCATCAATTGGCACTAATCATGCAACACTAACTAGGGAATGTAACATCTTCTGTGCAGGCCATTGAGCTGGAGAGAAGCCCAACTAGGGGTGAAATTGAAAGGGAGCTTGCACGGGTCAAATATGCCCCTCGAAGACTCATTCCGGGAAAGGAAACCTCCCCCAGTAGCCGAGTGTCTGATGCACAGCCAGAGCACGATAGTGATTGGCGGAGATCCATTGAGAACATTGAACGCATCATGCAGCACCTGCAGATTCCCATTGTCACCCCCACGAAGGCAGCAAGTGAAAAGAGCAGCTCCAGCTCAGAGTCCACCGGCTCCGACACTTCACAAAAGGCAGATGACGTTCACGAAAGTATCCTGGCACTACAGGTACGAATAACATTTTGATGTGTGTTGTGCCTTGGTTCTTGCAACATTCAATGTGCCTAGGATTTCGTGACTGTTTGTAGTCATTGATATGGAACGAGTGACCAGGCTTTACTAGATGCAGTCATGAATCTAGAATGCGTGATCAATATTAGTAATGAAGTTAGAATATGTGACTTCTCACAATCACCAGTTTTGAATATATTACTATTCATAGTCATAGAATTTGAATAAGTGACTAGAATGGTAAAGAAGGTGTGGCATTGTTAAACGGAATCACGAACATTGCTCATGATTGAAAGCAATGACTGAGAGGATCCCTATTGACGTGTTGCCTCTGTACTTAATAGGGATTGCAGGAAGCAGGGGAGTGCGAATTGCAGCCTGCAGATTCGGATAAGGTAGTGGAGATTCCTGCAGTAGATGATGTGAAGGACTCACCGACAACGAGAACTTTGAACAACCCTGCAGGAGCTACTCCAGATTGTGGTGCAGTGACCGTGGCAGAGGCAGGAGGATGTGCCGCAGTTGTGTACTCAACTCGAAATTTGAGGGCTTCTAAGCCTGCAAAGGAGGACACTCGCACCCAAAAGAAAATGCATTTGACAGAGGTTGAGAAGCTGAAGAAAGACCACGATGACACAAAGAAGCAAAGGGCAGTCCGGGGGAGCAAAGAGAAAGCTGAAAAGAGCAAGGAAGGCAACATTGAGAATCGGCAGAACGCGAAAGGGAAGAGGAAGAGAAACATGAACGCACAAGTGAGTGAACATGTATGTGTAGTCAACCTTGTATTTTCACATTTTTATTTCTGAAAGCACCAATTCAGTCCCAGCTGATCCCTGTTTTGTATATTTTTTTACTTTTATAGGTTGTACAAGAAACCTCCGACCCCGAGTTGAAGAAGGATGACCCTGTGAGACCGAAGAAAAATGTGAACGCACCAATGAGCTCAGCTATAAGTGCCATGAGCTACATTTTGGAATGTTGTGTCTTAGTTCTGTACAAATTCAGTATGCCAAGTTTGTGACTGTTTTTAGTCATTCATATGGAACGAGTGACCATGCTTGACTAGAGACAGTCATGAAGTTGGAATATGTGACTGAGATTAGTAATGATGTTAGAGTACGTGACTTCTCACAGTCATAGAATTTAAATAAGTGCCATGAGCCTTGGAGAAATACATCTTTGTATCAAGGCAGCAATTCAGTCCCAACTAATCCTTGTATTGTGTGTATTTTTTTTTAATATAGGTTGTACAAGAAGGGGAGGACCCGGAGTTCAAGAAGGGTGACCCTGTAAGACTCAAGGGACTTGAAGAAGGGGAGGAGGATAAAGTTGTGGCATTCGGGAAAGTGCAGAATGTAGCTGGGGCTTCTCTACACGGGAAAACCATAATTGCAGGTACAGTGTCTGTAGAAGTGCTAAAAAGCCTAGATGACGACTACAGTTTTTTTGCTCCCGTAGATCTAGATAATCCTCCTGTGACCTTGGTAGGACAAGCATTAGGGCACTTTGTACTGTGGCCCACGGAATTCATGGACATTGATCTGTCCTTCTCCCAAGCAGTTTAGGCTGATCCCCTACCAGTTGGAGTGCATCTTGTTTGAACACAAATTTTCTGTTTCAATGAAATGTGTGAAAATCACTTACATGACCTGACCCAGTGCTCACAACCGCACGTTTGACTTGTAATAGTCAGCAGATCTCATTGGAAGCTATTTGAGTATTTGTGACTAGGGGTTGCCAAATAGATGTGACTCCAAAGAGTCACGTTCTCCCAACTCAATGAATGACTCAATTTAGTCACCATCTCACTACTATGCGTAGTGATAAAACCAGTATTATGTTGACTTATACCTCACTAGAAATAGTCATTCATTCAGTCACTACTTACATATGGATGACTACGTGTAGTCATACATATATGACTATATAGAGTCATATGGACCCAAGTCCCACTGCAGGTCCCGTTTTGAGGTCCCAAAACATTGTGGGAATGCAGTATTGGGAACAAGAAGTGTCCGATATGACCCCCAATCAGATTGTCCGAAGCGACTAAGTCAAAATGACTAGAAACAGTGCTAGTCACATTTTGGTTTATGCCCAACTGTAGTCATAAAACCTAGTCACATTGGGCTGGTTTTCTTGTAGTGAACCATTGACAGAACAACGTTTTGAGAGATGGCGGTGGCGAATAAAAGAGATTGCAAAGGTAACTTTTCTATCCACTTAAAATTTTGAATTTCCATTGAAGTTTTCATCTTGATTTAGAGAATTTACTTGCTTTTGATTATTGTTATGTGTAGGGGCAACAGTGCATGTTATCGGAGAGCTTCAACGTCGATTTCCTTTTGTGGATACACTAAATGCCATGGGCATATTGTATCCGCAGTATTGAATGGCGGATGATTGTCTAGACACTTTTCCACAACATTTGGAGGTTCTCAAGCATTTTTTCTGCGAGACCAAAGAAATGAAGAGAGTCGAGGCAGCTGCTCTAAGGCTTGTAGTGCTCGCATTACTCAATGGATATGATCTTGATTTGGAGCAGAGTCTCTTTAAACTCTTCATGCGAAGTAACTTCAGGCGTGCCTGTGAGGCTTCATTTGACCTTAACCCACTCACGAGGATATGGCGGGTTGCTCGATCTAACGGGCCGCTTGCGAGCCGTTTTCCTACGTATATGAAGTTTGCTAAAATTGCCATTGTGATGGTATTGGGGTCAGTGGAAGATGAGCGTGTCTTCAGTTCTTTATCTTTTTTGAAGTCCAAAGTGCGAGTTTCTCTGGATGCTAACCTGGGCATAGTAGTTGGGACGTACTCACAGAAGCTGTTTGATTTACAGAATTTCCCATATGGGAAAGCTTTCGATCTATGGTACAACACTCCGGACGGCACCCGCCGATATGGCTGGGAGGATTAGGTCCTTATTGTGGAATTTTGTTTGAGTTAAAGGCTCTCTTCCTTCAGTTTTATGTCATGCACTCTATGTGCTTTGAACATTGACATTGGATTTATGCACATTACCTAAATTTATATGTTTCTGAAGTGTAATTAGATTTTTGTTGTTTTGAATTTGTGAAGTGTTATTAGATTTTTAAAGGATGCAAACACCTTTGTATATATCGTTTGGTAGCCAAATTGTATGCAAAGGGTTTTGGGCGTTTTTAGCCAGTTAGAGCCTTTTTTTCACCGAATCGCCTCTTCAGAGATTGCAAATATGGCAAATGAGCCAAGTTGCACTGAGGTCGCACTTTCTAGTAGCCAAAATGTTGTATCATAATTAACCCTTAAACGACAAATCTTTCTATAGAAATTTCATAGAATCTTTGAATTTTAACACCCATATTTAGCTACCATTTACATTCTAATTATATCACATGATTTTTATTATACATTCAAAGAATTTTGAAAAAGAAAAATCATTAAAATGAATATCCATCATTAGAAAATCATGGTCAAAGTGAGTTGAAAAATGAAAAAACCAAGCCCCTCGGGCTGGCTTTGACGTTTAGGGGTTAAAAGAATTTTGCCACTGTATTCAATTTCATTTTCTACAAAGGAGCCAATTTGCTTAACCCCTAAAGGACCAAGTGTCCAAAATGGGCTTTCTGAAAGTTTGGTCAGGTTCCTATGGTGTCAATTTCCAACATTCTTCTTTGATTTTTTTACTATAGAAAGACATTACCAAGATCTTAGTGGGAAAACAATTTTTTCCTAAATTGGACATTTGATGAAAAAGTTATAGGGTTTTTAATTTTAAATGGGGAGGGCGGGCACCTCAGGCACCTCCAAAAACTTTTGATAGAACACTCTATTGAAAGTGAGATTTTCAGTACTCGCAAGTAATATTATTTCCCTTCATTTTGTCAAAAAAAAGTTCTTGTCCTTAGGGAAAAATAGCAAACCAACCCAAGTCAAACATTTTCACACATTGTCACTCATTGTCGGGCAAGGTACCAAAAAAACTTCTTCTTTTCCACATAAAACCTAGGTATCTTCATATTTTTCACTTTTTATTTTTTCCACAACAATATGTAATGTAAACCTTCTTATTAACCATTCGGATTATCAATCGAAAACATATTAAGTTCAAAAAAAAATAAAGTGTGAATTAACAAATTTTGAGCCTCCACTCCTTGCACACTTGTTTGGAATATGCTACACCCCGTCTCTACCTCTAAAAATTAGTGTGTTAAGAGCTAACATCATGCTTAACAAGATGGTAATAGATTTAGACCTTGTGTAGTGAAATTTTTTGACACCAATTGAAGTCAAAGTCTGCTGATCCACTAAACGCAGGGAAGAAAACGAACCATTTGCTTGACTTCAAACACTATAATCTTTCAATCCGTGCGGTCGAAGTTTATGAAATTTTGTACATGTATTACTTAATAAGCCTTTATTGAGATCCTATGGTCAAAACTAAATATCAAAGTTTTTGTTACCTTCTTTATTCATTGCACTAGAATCCATTAATTTTGAAGTGTTTTTGGTGTAAAACTGTCTTGGTACCTTAGGGGTTAATCTTTTTTGCATGTAGGGCCAAATTTTTTTCCTCCATCAAACCAATAGAAGCCAAATGTGCCACAGCCCTATTACAGTCGCAGCCATTGTGGCGATCAGACAGAAAACCAAAAAAAAAAAAAGGCCTGGAACTAACCCAAATTTTGTGTTGCGGGGAGCTAGATACCACTTGTAACCAGCTTCCTCTCCGCCAACCGTGTGCTGCCACGTACGCATAATTCAAACCTCAACCGTTACGTAAGGTAACCACCTCTTTAATACATATCGTACCATTAGAGCCTCACTTATTATCACAAAATTGTAAAAAAACCTTCAGTGTGTAAAAATATCTGAAGAAAATAAGTAGGGACAGCCGATGGTTGAGTAATTGATAAGAATTCGTGCTCGTGCTAGGCCTGACGTGAGGGAATGGATCGACTCCACTATCTTTAGCGACGCTTAAACCCTATGTCTTCCTTAATTTTCTGCTAATCTCTGCCACAGAGAGGAATTCTATTCCGGAGTATGGCACGCACCTCTCGGACGCCAAAGATTCACGCCAAAAAAATGCAGCAAAATAAAGAAAAAAAACTGAAGAGAAAAAAAGACTCGGACGCATGATCGAAGCAGGAGTGAGCTTACAAATGTGCACTGTCAAGATCTAGATCGTGTTCTCTATCTTAGTTGTAGGTATTGATCAGAACAGTCAAGAAATCAACCTTTTTGCTGAAGACGGCATGGACAGTGCGACAGAGAAGAGCTTGCAGAAGCAACTCTCCAAGGTGAAGGTGCGCGCTCCGGTGCGCAGAGTGCGCCTGTGGACGCGGCTGTCGCCCAAGCATCTCCTGCGCGTGTTCGTCGACAACTACGTCAAGGGATGCATCACCTTCGCCAACGACTCCGACGCAGACAACGCCTCGTCGTTTCAAGTTACGTTGTCGTATGAGGAAAAGGGCTCGCGTCCTCGAGGCCGCGTTGCGTCCGCTCGGGAGCTTTCCGGATCGAAGCCAGCGCCGGCGCAGCAACGGCTCGCAGTCGCTGAATCGGTGCACTTGGCGCACAAGCATGGCGCTATCATCACCAGTGGTAATGGTAAGAGTCCATCTTTCTCGCTTTCAGGTCGACCTTGTTGATGCATCGAAACGAAGCAGCTCATGTACTGCTAGGAACGTCAACATTGTCACGTAATCAAACTGAAACCTATCCCTTCTATTTTGTTTTCTTGCTCATTTTCCTCTTAGAACGATTGTATTCTCACAAAATCTTGGCCTAACGCTCGTCAGTGTGCGCGTCAGGTTCATCGATGGCGGATCTACAAGGCCAGGTCGGCGCATCAGAATTGACAACACGAGGCGCAGACTCCGGGGCTCTTCGCATTACGGGTGAAAACAACGTCGCCGTCGCCGGCAGGCTCGACACGCTGCTCCAAACCTCAGTGCTTCACCCGACGGACTTCCTGCAATCCGTGTCGCGGCGAGGCGCAGCGCCTGGCACGCCAGGCCGGCTCGGCCATCTGACAGCGCGAGGCGGCAGCGGGAGGATGCTCATGCGGCGTCGATCGGGCTCCTCGACCTCGTCCGTCTCCCCCGTCTCCGCCATGTCCTCCCCGCGGCCACTGACTCCCGTCACAGACATGAGCACGTTCCGGGAGCAGTCTCGCCGCCGGAAGCCCTCCCGGAGCACTCTCGCTGTGCGGAGACGGTCCAGAGACGTCCAGACACCGCCTCCAACAGCAGCTTCACCGCAGCCGTTCCTCGATGCCATGTACATTACGTCATGAGCCTCAGTCCCAGGGTTCGTTTCCTCACCATTTCCGCAAAAGTTTTCGAGATTCCTGTGCTTCTGGACGCAGCCGTGCGCTGTGATTCCTTGGCCGCTATCTCAATTAAGCGCAACTGGTATGTCAATGAAGCGCACGCACGTCATCTTCCTGCGTTTTCTCTTACATTTTCAGAAGGTTGTGCTCTTCGATCTGCTTCTCTTTCAGAGCATCGTAGCAAGTTCATGGAGATTCTTTGAATTAGTTCTAAGAGGAAAATGAGCAAGAAAACATGTTGATGACAAGCAGGCAGCTCTAGACTTCAATTTCTGACTTCATTCTGCTCCTCTGTAGAGCATCGTATCATACAAGGAAATACCGAGGTTCATGATGTGAATTAAAAAGCTTTGCAATGACATGAAGTTCAAGTTCGTAGTCACTGGTTTGCAAAAACATCAGTTGGTTTTTCTATTTTCCGAGGTTGTCGATGAGCGCCTTGGTGTAGTCAGTGCAGGTAGCGGAGCCTCCGAGGTCGCCGGTCCGGTACGTGCCCTCGGCGATGGTCTTGAGGATGGACTTGTGGATCATGTCCGCCGGCTCCGTCATCTTCAGGTGCTGGAGCATCATCACCGAGCTCAGCAGAATCGCGGTCGGGTTTGCCATGTTCTGCAACCACCAGCATTTGATGAAGATTTATCATATTTTGACAAAATTGAAGTTTTTTCATTGCAATAGAGAACACATTTTTGGTCAAGTTTTTCAGTTCTGTGCCGACTACAGATTCATGTGAGGTTGTTTGTACCTTTCCCGCGATGTCTGGGGCTGTGCCGTGCACTGCTTCCATAAGCGCTAACCCATTTTCTCCAATGTTTCCACTATACATAAGGTTAGGAGTTAGTGAATTGAATGAGTGTACATTTCTTCACAATTGCTCGTGTAGTGCAAGGGATGGTTGTTACCTTGGTGTCAATCCCAGGCCTCCAATCAGACCAGCGCAAAGGTCACTAATAATGTCGCCGTACAAGTTGGGCATGCACAAGACATCAAATAGTCCTGGATTTTTCACCAACTGCATGCGCCGGCAGTTCCACACCATCAGGAACTATTCATTGAAAGGAGTACACAGAGGAAGTATAGTAAAAACGGATGTGAGGGTAGAGATTACCATCATGCAGCAGTTGTCGATGATCACCTCCTCGTAGACAAGATCAGGATACTTCTCGGCCACCTCTCGACAACACTGTGAAGTCCATGAGCAAAGAGTCATCGAAAACCAGAGATGTTCTGTCGGTCTTATGATGGGATAAGCTAGTAACGGTCACTTGCCTGGAGAAACAGTCCATCAGTTTTCTTCATGATGTTGGCTTTGTGAATGGCTGACACCCGTTTCCGACCGTGAAGCTTGGCGTAGTGGAAGGCGTACTCGGCAACGCGCTTGCTGGCAGTGCGGGTGATGATCTTCAAACTCTCCACCACGCCTTTCACCACCTGAGAGCAATGCCATAGAATCAGTAAACAGGTCATTTTTCTCTCCAAAGCAGGCAAAAATGGAGCTGGGGGATTGGTGGTGCTCGACCTGGTGCTCGAGGCCGCTGTACTCGCCCTCGGTGTTTTCGCGGATGGTGACGAGGTCGACGTTGTCGTAGCGCGTCTTGTAGCCGGGGATGCTGAGGCAGGGGCGCACGTTGGCGTACAGCCCGAGCTCCTTGCGAAGCGTGAGGTTGAGCGACTTATGGCCCTTGCCGATGGGCGTGGCCATGGGGCCCTTCAGCCCGATGCCGCACTGCCGCACCGACTCCATGCTGTCCCACGTGATGAAGCTACCCGTCCTCGGGTCCACCTTCTTCCCCACAAAATGGATGTCCCACTCCACTTGCACCCCCACGGCATCAAAAATCTATCCAGGAAGACCAAAAAACCACTCATCATGTTTGGTGAAGAAAAGTAGAGAAGTTCCATGATGCTCACATCAGTCACTCAAAATGTGATCCAATTCACTGAATGAAAATGCAGAGAAACTTCTCTTTTTACGGTGACAAATCTCACCCACCCGCTCTGAAAAAGACGACAGGTCTGTTCCCAGTGAGTTTAAACGATCAATTCCAGGTAAACACTTAAATTCAATGTTCATTTCGTTGAATTTTCTTCCCAACGCAATGAGGATCGAGTTTGTTCTCTGGTGTTAGCTAGTAGGTGTGTAGCCGACATTCCGGACAGAACTTCAGCAATATCGATTCGATCATGCAAACGTGGTAGACTCACATGCCATTACTGTGAATCACTGTATATTTGTATCTACGTTTGGATTCAAGCTCCCCAATGCCCTAAAAGAACAAAACGAAGGTTTTCTTCACAAGGGATGTCAAACAATGCATGGAAACTTTCTCTCCAATATCGTAGCATAACTCAATCATAGAGAAGAGTGACAAGCTACCTCAGCGTTTCATGGACAAAATTTTCTCTAAGATCTAATTCTTGTCATACATGAAGTTCTTGCTGCAATGACTTACCTGCTTGACAGACTCGGCGATCTCCGGGCCAATGCCATCGCCGGGGAACAACGTGGCCTTGACGGACCCGCCGCCGTGAGAGGCGAACCCCCTCCTGTCACCACCAACGCCATGATCCGGGCTCGGAGAGGTTGCGGAAGACGAAGAAGGTGGTATTACAACAGACGGTGACGCATGCGGAGGAGTGATTACATTCCATAATGAATTGTCTCGAGCCGGGTGCACTACGCTGTTGATCAGGGATAGCGCCCTGCGCAGCAACCACTGCGGGTTCCCTGGCGGCCGCAACGCCATCTCTCCTGCGATCGATCTACGGAAGAAGGCAGCAGCATTCACAGATTTACGACGCTTTCTTGTCTTGTCTTTCTTCTCACTTGAATATCGCTCCGGGTGTCTCCCGTGTATGAAACGAGATTATGAGATGCAAACCTCTTGAAATATTAGCAAGGGGGTCTATTTTGGGGAGCAAATTGGATCCTTTAAGCAAGAAGAAATGTTTCCCTGGTCTTAATTTTTGGCTGCTTGGAACTGCATTGTTTTATTGACAGAGTGAGGAGGTGTTTGTTCGTCTTTTGTGGCTCGTTTTCTTGGGGGGTTAACTACCTAACGGATTATTACTCATGTCCTGGTGTCCGGACACGACGGTTCTGCTTGGAATGGTCTCTGTGGAGGGAACGGGTTTTGATTGGAACAGGCGAGATTCTGGTTCCTCGGGTTCCTGTTTCTATTGATGCGTTTATGTTTGTAACGCTGAGAGATTTATTAGTCATTTTGAAGGTACCCAAACTTTAATAAAATATTGGCCTTTCGATTTAAGCTACTATTAGAGGATCCCGTTGTTTCTAATGGGGCACGGGCAGTCCCTAGTTAAGTTCCCAGCTAAGTTCCCATTTTCCTCCTCGGAAAGGCCGCCCACTATTTGCCACTTTGCTTCACCGATGCTGCCAAAATTGTGCATGTGGCTTCACGTGGCGAGGACCGTAATCTTTTATTATGTACGAAGGTAGAGGCACCCAATTTCGATCACTAGAGTATGCATGGCATGGTGCATGAAAATGGCAAATGCATGAAATGGTGCATGAAGTGACCCAAAACCGATAATTCAAAATTTGAAATCACTAGTCATTATCGGCATTGGGTCATGAAGTGTGTAATTTTGGGTTGCTCCACCTCAATTGAGCTCTCATTGGTGGCATTGCCTCAAAAGTCAAACAAAGCCGATCAATATTGGATACCCTCCATGAGTTAGTTATCCATGGCATGTCCTCTCTCTTTTACTGACTCTCACTTATTGGCATTGGACAAAGGAGGGTACCAAATCTCACCTACTCTACAATTTGATTATAGGCTCTGGTGGTTTATGGGCTTATCATTCTATATCAATTCCAAATCTTTGTGATTAAATTTGAAAAAATATTTGTTGAGTTTCATTCCTAATTCCGCATCTTCCTACATTAAAGTTTTTGACATACAATGTCATTTGAGTCCCTAACTGGCTTAAGTGATTGGAATTGTGTGCCTCTACCTTAGTTGACCCGTCCGTTGTCTCCAAGAAGGCATGGGCAATCCCCAGTTAAATTCCCCAGTTAAATTCATGTCCTCTTCCTTAAAAATGCCGCTCAATATCTCCCAACTAAGCTCCCAATTAAGTCTCCATTGAGAGTATACCACACGGCCACTTCGCTTCATTGTTGCCTTTTATTATAAGAAGAAAGAAGATATACCACTATAATTTCTTTCTCCCTAATGATTCCTCTTTTTGTCCCATATTTATGCACCTATTCTACTCTTGAAATCTAAACCAATTCTAGACTGTAGGAATCAAATGGATGTGTAATTTTGGTTCACATGGAGTGTTAGATGTGGAAGAGATGTGGGGAAGAACTTGGTGGTTTTACAGTTAGAAATGAATAAGCTCTGATGAGAATATGGAGAAGCCATATAGTACCATGAATCTTAGCCACATTTTTTACTCTTTGAGCTCATTATTGAAAATTAGAATTGTTTAGAGTTTCATTTGAATGATTTGAAATGGAAAAAGAAATCAGTACCAGAGTATCTTTGCCTCACTTTACAAAGAATCCGATTGAAATATCCTAAAAGTGCTGAGAACTAGAAGTATTTTCTATGAGGCTTGAACAAGAAAAGGTATCATAGGTAAGTAGCATAGTTGTTCAAAAAAAATTTGAAATTTTTTATACATGTATATAAATATATAAATATATATACATTTAATTCAAAAAATGAAAATACCCAGTAACACGCAATTAAGCAGTTATGTACTTAGCCAAGTGCACTGGTTGTTGGTAGAAAGCCGCAAGTTATTTGCTCATAACGTTACAAAAAACAAAATTTGGCGAGAGTTTAGTATTTTTTTGTCACAAAATATTGGTGTTTGTCGTGTCAAACATTGGCATCTTCATGTTCACATAAGTGATATATTTTTCCATTTGCTACGATTTTTTTGAATATATATGATTTCTAATCTAGTTTGCAATTCCTGCTACAAAATTATAATCATGTATCTAAAGAGATTATAAATGTGTCACAAACACATAACGCTTACATCCATTGTGGTAGGTAGTATGGTGATTAAGTTCTTTTGTGGTGAGCGTTATTGTGTTTGTACTTGAGGCAACCATGTAGGACTTGCACTAGGAGAGTGCCCGCAAGAGCTAGAGACGAGTTCAGGAAGAGGCCTGATACTCTCCAAGGTCCGGAAGTAGCAAGGAAGGGAAGAGACGTATTACAGAGGTATCTTTGGTAGTCTCTAGGGCTAGGAAGCTTCGTGTGAACCCGGATTTTGGTTGAGGCCGAAATTTATCCTTCAAATAGGAAAAAAACCTAATGTGTATGTCTAGGAGTCCTCTTTGCAAGCTATAAAACTCACTCGATAGAATCACCTAGTACTCGCCGAAATGTCGTTGTAGTCTGGACCGTCCTCTGCGTGACCGCGTCCGGATAGCCATCCGGCTGATGTGAGAGCGTTGATTCAGCAGCAACAATCATCCACCGGTTAGTGGAGTAGGAAGAGAGGGTGTCCACCCACTTTATGTTACGGGGCAATGGGGAATCCGGCTACTTACAAAAACAAGATCAATGGCCTTTCGGTCACTCATTTAAACCATCGGGAAGATTCTCTAAGGAGGAACAAAGATAAATAAACTCCCTTTCATTTGTCCGGAAATTAATTCCAAAAACTATTGTAAGACGTCTGAAATCCGAAAGGATCCGGATTTTTGAGCAAAAGAATGAATAGAAAAGCTAACTTGTGGAGTAGAGTTTGGTAGTTTTGTTTTTTTGTAGTATATTCAAAAAGGAACAATAGGTGTTTAAAGGAACGAAATCAAAGCGGTTTACTTTGGAAGCATTCAATGACAATTGAATGCCTTCATGAGGAATAATGACTCGATGACTCGCAAAAGCAACATCAAATGAGTCCGTCACACACCAAAATGTCCCAGGTCTTCGTATACTTGCCATACCAACGAAGACCTCTGATCCGGCCTCGGAACTATGCGCCTAGTCCCATCCAGCCACATCCAAAATAGAAGGTCCTTTCTCCAACGGGACCTTGCTATTTGGTGTCCAACTCTATCATGCTCCATAGCAAAAAAGAGTAGGGGGAAGTGTCTCATATTATTGCTTGTGCAAGATTGGATTGTCTTCCCACACATCACTAACAACTTGGGCCCTATCCGGTTCCTCATTCGTTGCCAAATCAAACAACGTCGATGCGGAGCCAGACATCAACGTGAAATAAGCCGTTGCATGCCACCCCGAGACTGACTACTTGACAGAGTCCCCATGCCACCTGGCACCAGTCAGATCCTCCTCCAAAGGACTTGGATTGCGAGATAGACTATCCGCATCCAAGTTTGTGATGGCGACTCGATGTACAGCCTCAAAGTCATACTCCTTAATCAACAAAGCTCACCTGGTGAGTTTGCCAGTAAGCTTGTCAGACTCCATGAGCCACTTCAAAGGCTTATGGTCGGTAACCAACGTAAGACTTTGCCCATACAAATAGGGCCTAAAATGAGCTATGGCCCAAACCACGACCAAAGCTTCCCTTTCATAGGATGAATAGTTGGACTCCGCGTTGTTGTTGCTCCTAGAAGCAAATGCTATGACGTACTATTGTCGCTCATCATCGTTTTGAGTCAACATTGCCCCCAATCCGACAACACTCTAGTCTATGTGCAACTGAACGAATCGTAAAGCATCTAGACGGTGCAGCATAGGCGTTGAACCGAGCTTCAGCTTCAAAGTAACAAACGCGTGCTGCTGCTCCCATCTTTAAGTCCATGGTTGATCCTTTCCCGTGAGAATTGTCAACGGCTTAGCAATCAAGCTAAAGTTCTTGACAAACCGGCTATAGTCATTCGCCAAGCGAAGAAAAGCTCGAAGTTGTGATACGTCGGTTGCGGCAGGAATCTTTTGCAATGCATCGACCTTGGCCTACCGTACGCCAAGACCCCCTGGATCAATCATTTGTCTTAAATATGAGAACCAATCGTGAAAGAACTTGCACTTTCCATGGTGCAAGCGCAATCCCCTTTGCCGTAAGCTCTCGAACACTACCTAAAGATGCGTCACATGTTCTTGCCGGCCGCTACTAAGAATGAAAACATAATTAATGTAGCATCGGACAATTGGTAACGAGGTCAACACCTTGTCCATCACCCTTTGAAACTCAGCGGGTGCATGCGTCATGCCAAATGGGAGAAACTTCCCATGGTAGAATTGATCTCTCCCATCCTGCTCGCTTCCTCAAAATGCAGCCTTCACCCGGTCATCCACCATCAATGGTAAGTTGGTAACGTGTGATAATCAAACCGCAAATCTAGAGTACAAAATATTCTAGCGCGGCCCACCGCATCAAACAACTCCTCCGGCGTGGGCATGAAATACCGGTCTGACTTGGTCTTGCAATATCTTGGACATCCTCTTGACCAAAGTCCTCGGCCAAGGCTGCAAAGACACATTGAGCTCGAAGCTCCTGAGCTGCATGCCTCTTCAAACAAAAAAACACCTCCTCTTCCTCGATCTCTGTGAGATGTGGCACCGCTGCCCTCTAACCATCATAGTCTGTTCCAAACACACGTAAATGGTCACGCGAACGGCTCTGAACAGCAGAACAAAATAAGAGTGTTGAGGTCAATGGCTTGACCCAACAAATAACGTCGCAGGCCCTCTGAGAGATCCGGTGCGGCGGTGGTGCTTGACAAAAAGTCCATCGCCTGCTTCCTCTCATCCGCAAAAGGCTCCTTGTAAGTTTAAGAGGTAGAACCCCAAACCATACCCGAACCGCGTGTCTTAAAGGCAAAGGACCGCACGTAGCACATTAATGTGGAAAATGCCCTCCGAGTGAAGCCAATGTGGTTCACGACGGCCAATGGTGGCTCATCATCGTTGATAATCTTCCTGGAAACACGGTGATCGTCCAAGATGTCATTGATATTACAGCACATAGGCCGTTGCACTTGAGTAAGTGTAGAGGTGAGCGTCGCTAATGGTGCCATGTTGGTCCAAATCCAACGTGGCTGATAAGTGTAAAAGCCCAACACCGCGGCATCTAAAACGTGGGGGGGCCAAAAAACTGATCGGTGTATGCCGTTGATCAGTGAGGACAAAGGTGCGTGGGTGCATATCATCCTCACTGATCAACGTCACATCACGTGGCAACTTGCCAATACACCCCTAAATGGCAGAAGATGGTAATTGCTCCAAATACATCGCCAGAAGACGTTGATTGTGATGGTGAGTAGCACGGTTGGCTACAAAGCCACTATCCACGTGGATTTATCGACGTACCTTGAGCCAAGTCTCCAACACAACTGCGAGCCCCGTAGTGATACCGGCAAATAGTCCCACGAGGATAATACTCTCATCCGGTGGTCGCCACTAGATAGTACGAGCTACCAACATACTGGAAGAGTCCATCGAGAGCTTATGAGCATCAAAAGCATCCACAATCTCTCGACTGCGACAAGTGAGCTCCAAGTGAGTTCCCAATGGGGGAAGTGGATCTTTGTAATGACGTGTAGGGATCTCTACTAATTAGTACTCATGTGATTCTGCTACCTCCGACATAAAAGCATATGTCTCCTCCAAAAGTGTAGAACCACATGGTAAATCGGATGCCAAGGCATTGCATCTAAACATAGCATCCACTGTGAAAATTACTGAACTAGCTGCAAAGACAACATAAATGAACTCCTTTTTGCCAACACCGGCAGACCACCCAAGCCTAATCCAAGCCTCCTCCGTCCAATTATCCACCCTGAAACCAAGTGGATAAAGCGCTAGCTGACCCACCAAAATGTCATAGTTTGTGGCGCGAGTCACAACGCACTAGAGAGATACATGGCAGAATAATGGGCCAGATCCCACGCCAAACATCAACTACAACGGATGTCGGTTGTATTTCATGGCCTTCTCCATGCCCCCAACTGATGTAATAATCGTAATGGACAAGGCTTGAGGTCCGAAGCACCTAGACCAAAATCCTCGGCTATTTGTTCGCCAAATCATCACTGGCTGAGCTCTGAAGTTCAACATGACATGAAGGAGGGTAGCACGGGTGGGGTTGCCATCCGTACAGCCAACCACCATAACATCCTCCAAAATCACCAACCATACCATTCCTAGACCCATAGTGCGTCGCTCCCGTGCTGGCTGGGGCGCAAAGTTAGACAATTAAGACCCAAAAAATATCAAGGGCTGATCCCTAGAGGAAAACTCCATATGTGTGCAAGTGGCACTGGCCTCAAATATGGAAATAGCCTCCGCCGCCAACTTTGCATGCATTGTCACCAAATCCTCTTGTGTAGGTCAAACCGAAATTGCATGCGACACCTCCTATGATGCCAAGGGCACCTTGTCCTCCAACTACTACCCGCCCAGTGAAATTCTACTTGGCCTATTATAGGTTAGAGGGCAAGGTGCCCATGGCATTGTTCCAGGTCTAGCACGCACTACCCGCTCCACCCACCCAGACTTCGTCAATGACTATAGTCAATTTGTCAAGAACTTTAGCTTGATTGCTAAGCCGTTGACAATTCTCACGGGAAAGGATCAACCATGGACCTAAAGACGGGAGCAGCAACACGCGTTTGCTACTTTGAAGCTGAAGCTCGGTTCAACGCATATGCTACGCCGTTTAGATGCTACACAATTCTTTCAGTTGCACACAGACTGGAGTACTGTGGGATTGGGGACAATGTTGACTCAAAACGATGATGAGCGGACAAAAGTACGCCGTAGCATTTGTTTCTACGAGCAACAACAATGCGAAGTCCAACTATTCATCCTATGAAAGGGAAGCTTTGGTCGGGGTTTGGGCCATAGCCCATTTTAGGCCCTATTTGTATGGGCAAAGTCTTACGTTGGTTACTGACCATAAGCCTTTGAAGTGGCTCATGGAGTCTGACAAGCTTACTGGCAAACTCACCAGGTGAGCTATGTTGATTAAGGAGTATGACTTTGAGGTTGTATATCGGGTCGCCATCACAAACTTGGATGCGGATAGTCTATCTCGCAATCCAAGTCCTTTGGAGGAGGATCTGACTGGTGCCAGGTGGCATGGGGACTCTGTCAAGTAGTCAGTCTCAGGGTGGCATGCAACGGCTTATTTCATGTTGATGTCTGGCTCCGCATCGACGTTGTTTGATTTGGCAACGAATGAGGAACCTGATAGGGCCCAAGTTGTTAGCGATGTGTGGGAAGACGGTCCAATCTTGCACAAGCAATAACATGAGACACTTCCCCCTACTCTTTTTTGCTATGGAGCATGATAGAGTTGGACACCAAATAGCAAGGTCCCGTTGGAGAAAGGACCTTCTATTTTGGATGTGGCTGGATGGGACTATGCGCATAGTTCTGAGGCCGGATCAGAGGTCTTCGTTGGTATGGCAAATACACGAAGACCTGGGACATTTTGGTGTGCGACGGACTCATTTGATGTTGCGCAGCCAATATTGGTGGACTCGCGGGTATCACCGGGTCGCCACTTATATTTCTTGGTGTAAAGTATGTTATTGGGTCAGACCCAACTTCAACAAGTTGTCACCGCAGTTACAGCCTTTGCCCATTATGGGGCTAGGAAACTGATGGTCTTTGGACTTTGCTGGTCCACTTGTGGTGACTCCGTGCGGAGCCAAGTATGTCTTAGTGATGGTGAAGCATTTCAGCAAGTGAATTGAACTTGTGGCTCTTCCGCAAAATTCTTTAGAGTTTGGCAGCCGTGTCATTCCCGAGATTGAGTGTTGGCTTGTTTTGGAGCTCTAGCTAAGGTTTTGACATATCAAAGGCGTGAGATCCTTGGGACTTTTAAAGCGTTGTATACCATGGCTTTTATTGACCATCGTATTACTTCTTGGCATCATCCGAAAGCGGACGGTTTGGCGGAGTGTGTGGTTCAACTGTGAAGCGGGGCCTAAGGAAGTACGGATTACTTAAAGGTGGCCATCGTGATTGGAAACTGATGATACCATAGATCGCCATGCAATAACGATTTAGCTGACAGGCGTCGCTGGATTCTTTCCGTCCGTATCAGTTGTTGTACAGGCGGGAGCCAATTTTACAGAGTTCCGTTCGGAAAAAGTTGGCTCCGGTTGTGGATTTGGACGATCAAGAGATGTGGGCCCAGTGTCTTAGGGATCGAGCGATGTTCTTTAAGCGGGCCATTCCTATAGACATGAAGAACTTATCCATTGCTCAACACTGTGACACCTTACAGTACACTCGTATTCGTAGCGGTGAATACCAGCCTCAGCTGCGACATTTTTCCACGGGGGATTAGGTTTATCTGCAGTGTGAGGCGCCCACGACGTTGGACGTCAAGGCAGGGCGCACTATTCTTTGAGTGAAGGATGTGTTACCGAGTGGCATCTTGTTGCTGGAAGGCAAGGATGGCCGGGGGTGTCGGGAGTACTCTAAAAATTGTCCTCCATGCCATTTATCTATTGATGGCTCCGTTCATTTGGAGTTGGCTCTTGTGCCAGACAGCCTTCCATGTTTCTTGTGTGGTGAGAAGAAGGGCACGACTACCAAGTTGTTTTGTGACCATTGCCACCGTGGCTGACATATGGCTTGCTTGATGCCGCCTCTTTCTACTCTATCGTCCGGTGATTGGACTTGCCCTCGTTGTTGGAGGTCTTTGAGCCACGTTTCACCCGATGAAACAACTTATATTTCTTGTGGACTTGTCACTGTGTGGTGAATTGCAATCCAGTTGGAGTTTCTGGTTTCGACTTAGGGATAGGCAACGTGAAGATTAACCAAGGAATTGGCAACAAAGTTGTTTAAGACAATCAAAGATGGGGCTCACATTGCACCTAGCCTACCCTCTCTTTGTTACTTCTCCGTATGCTTATTGATTCCGCGACGATTGACATCTTGGACTCGGTGCGTACAAATGTTGTAGCGACATCATCATGGCGTTTAGTCTTGCTAGTGTTGTATGGTCCTAGCTGGATAGAGGGTCTCTTTATCCGCTAGTGGGGGCAGTTGAGGGTGTACTACGTATACTTGTTTTAGTGTGTGTTTTTTGTTTTTTTATGTTGGTTAGGACTCTCGATCTCTTGTGGTGATTGATATTTTTTTACTTGACAGTTGTCACGGGGATTAGCGTCGAGGGCCTCTCCGTATTGTAATGTTTAGCGTAGACTTGTTTGTTCTAATCTACGAGTTTAGGAACATATGGCGGTGCACCGCATTCATCTGTGGATGATTTTCATCTATTTAGAGTTATGTGTGTCCATGTAGGGCTGCAGACGTCATTGACTTGATGTCTTTGTCAAGTCAAGCTTTGTGAGTGAATTAGAGAGTGTTTACTGATTATCTTTGTTTGTAAGTGATTATTTATCATTATAAAGGCTCTGCATTCTCTTATACTACTAGCACTTGTTGATATTCTATTTGTGGAGTACGAGACGCTTGACTACTTCTTTGATTTACTACTTATTCCTTGAGGGTGTAATACGTATATTTGTTTTAGTGTATGATTTTTGTTTGTTTGATGTTGGTTAGGACTCTCAATTTGTGGTTATCAATCTTTCTTTACACGATAATTGCCTGTGGAGTTGTCTAAGTACGATAGGCAACTGCTCCCACCACCTCACCTGAAGCGCCATACAAGTAGCGATCTAGGGCTAAAGATGAGCCATGATCTCTCATCGTAGGCCGTGTGTTTGCGACTTGCCTCAAAGATGCCATCGTGCTCATCTGCTTCTTCAGCTGTGCTAGTTTGGTCTGAAGAGTCTTCACCACATCCGATCCAGCAGTTGAAGATCTTGGGCACTTCCTTGGATAAAGAACAAAACAGTTCTCATCGCTGTGGCCAAACTTGCCACAATGAGAGCATGTCATAGCCTTCTTCTACTTGTCTCTAGCCTTCTCTGGAGGCTTTGCTGTCTCGATCTTAGGTTTACCCTTCACCGTGTTTGCCCTCTTCTTTTTGAAGCAATTGGGGTCGCCCTTGATGTGACCCGCCTCCCCACAAGCCCAACAATGCACAACATTTTCATGTTGTGCCTTCGCCAAGCTACTAGTAGTTGTAGCAAGCTTTTTGGGCTTAAAGAGCCTCTAATAGTCACGTGACCACATCCGTGGCCTTACTCATGCCCAATGCTCTATCAAGCGCTTCGACCTCGGCAAATGTCTGTGCCAAAGTAACGTTGCCGTGATACGGAAATAGAAGATGCGGACTAATCAACTCCAGCATCCGCTTATTCAGCTTGGAGATAAAGATCTTCACTAGTTGGCACTCTGTGAACACATTACCGGCCTCCGTTGACAACCGCGCCAACCAAATATACATAATGCGTAGGGTATTCTCCTTCTCCTCGCGGAAATCCTGGATTTCCACGTTGCATCTGATCACACCTGAACACCCCTTACTCCACCTCCAGATGGGCCATGAATTGCGTCAGAGGATCAAAGGCTGGCGGATTGCCAACCGCCATCAATGCCGCACATATGGCTATGGCCAAACGGAACATGCTCCCATGCCAGCCCACAATGGCAACACCCTTGCCCTTGCAATCCTCACCAAGGAAACCCTCTTCCTCTTTGGGCTCTCCGGTGGAAGTCAAGAGTTGGGCAACCGCACTCTCCTTGAGCGCAGTTACCAACTCCACACGCTAGCGCCAGTACTCCTTAACGGGGCACAACTCTGCCTCGTACTGCGTGGTCTACCACTCGTATGTCTGAAGGGCTTTCAGCTTCAAATGCTCGGGCAAGAGCTTGAATGCATACCTAGTCGTTAAACGACACCGTACGCTGGCGCTTTTCTTTCATCCAGGTTTGGAATCGAAGCCGCCAATTGGGCACGGAGATGCCTCCAACCCGTCCCGAGAACATGTCTCGCACGACATAACGGAGATCGTCTTCCATGTCATCAAACATGCCCACGCCCTAGACCCGAAGCCTACGGTAGGTATCTAACGCCAAAACAGGCTCAGAAGCTACGTCAGTATCCGATCCTAGCCCAAAGCCTGCGGTGGAAGCACTCTCCGGGTGTTCTTGTGAGGAGGAGCCGTAATATCGACTTCGGGTACTCACCATAAACAAAAACCAGCTTAGGATCTACCTACAGGTACTATCTAAACAATAAAGGTACAAACGAGCAACCTGCACCTGCAAAATCACCAAATTTTGTGGTTCACCAATCATCACCTCCGGCTAGCACATGTCCAACCACAACCCCCACATGAAAAGGTCATGCCAACCATAAATCCGACTTCACTCCTAGAGTACCCTATTACAATTTGGGACAACAAGAAATGGGGCCACCGGAAAACACCGACAACAAGCCCGCAACACGGGGGAGGTACTGCACATGAATCTATAAATCAAAACCGGATCTTCTTCCCCAACAACATAATAGTGGTAAATGAAAATGACGAGAGCCACTGGCACACGCCTATAGTGTTGCCCTAGTTACATACCTCCAAAGTGTAGACACTAATCTCTTTTTCTTTTTTTAACAACCCACAAAAATGTGGTTTTGTAAAACATTTTTCTACTCAGATTTTTCCTTCACATTAGATAGAAACCTCTATGGAAAGCTCAAATCCAAAGTCGGAATTCAAAAAATAAATAAATTTGGGAGATATTAACTCACAGTTAATGAATTCTACCCAAACTACAGATTCATTCACATTGGATGAAAACTACCCCCAGTGGATGAATTCGCAAAAAATGATAAAAACTAACTGCCCATGAAATTTTGCCGTTGATGATAGCTGCACAATAGATGAAAAATCACAAAATTAGGTCCAACAACTCTTCTTTCTCTTCCAATCATTGCGCCTCTCACATTTTGCTCAAAATTTTGTTCGATCTGGGCGCCGTTTGTTGCATTGGCTCCAACTTGAGGTTGTCGTGCACAAACACATCGTGCAAAGATAACATCGTGCCAACACGTAAGATCGCACAATTAGAAACAAACTTGAAGCAATAGTGACTAAACTATCACCGTTGCCTCTGTAAACAACAAAAATAATAATTCACAAACGAAACTATCAACCACTCAGCAACCTAGGCCAGGAAAAAGAAATAAATACCCAGACCACAACATTTAGTAATTGGTCTACAACGACCCCTTTACTAATAAACAAGTACAAAACACTTGTAGCTTACACAATAGTCAAGTCCATGCTACTCTTGAAGAGTTGAAGCATGATCACAATGTAGCTAACGGTGTGCACACACACCCTCACTTCATCACGTCGGAGACTCACCTTGAGAAAGATGAGTCTCCCTCAACCACACATGTGGAGGTCATTTGGGCTCCAAGTCTCAAAATGAGGTGTTAAAAGACACAACCGTTGACCTAGCCGTCACATGGCAACAACCCTAACCCTAATCACCAATTAGGGCTAAGTTGCACGTCTTCCGGTAACTCCACAACTTCCTAGGTGATTCCTAACCGGAAACCACCTAGACAAATACCTCCATGCGCCGATCCTGACAAGGCGCTCTACAACATCAATCTAAGCACCCAAATTTTTTCTAAACTTACTGAAGCTCAAATCCTAGAACTAAAGAGAGGAATGTGGGAGGGTCTTTGTCAAGTGAAAAACTAATAAGCCACAAGAGTAGTCAAGCGTCTCGCAGTCCACAAATGGAGAATCAACAAGTGCAAGTAGTATAAGAGAATGCGGAGCCTTTATAATCATAAACATAAACAATCACTTAGAAGCAAAAGTAATCACTAAACACTCTCAAACTCACTCACAAAGCTTGACTTGACAAAGACGTCAAGTCAAAGACGTGTGCGGCGCTATACGCACACATGCAACCCTAAGTGGATGGAAATTATCCACGGATGAATGCAATGCGCCGTCGTATGTTTCTAAACTTGTAAATTAGTAATAAATTAATCTACGCTAAAACACTACTATGCGTAGAGGCCCTCCATGCCACGTCCCATGACATAGTGGCTTATTTTCATGACCCCCAAGAAATGAATCAAATTTGGATTATTTCATCAATGTATTCCTTCATTTTCTTGAAAACAATTGAGGAAATATACGTTTTTTCTCTTAAAGAATTGTAAAGAAAATCGGCATATAGAATATTTCGGAGAACCACCAAGTCAACACATTGGCAATGCAAGTTGGATGACCGTAAATTGCCCCTTTAAGCATCTATTGGGAGTAGGGGTAGGGACAAAACATGTACCTAATTTTTAATATTGGTGGGGGGCTTTTGAAAATTAAAAAAACACAGTTTGATTTGTGCCAAAAAATATTTATTTTTTAAAAACACTACTTGTGATTAAATTACCACATGGTAGCCCTCATACCTTAATTTGGGACCACATGATCCTAAATTGGCATGAAATATGCCAGAAAAAGCTTCAAACCCGGAAAATGAGGAAAATGAGAGCCTAGGGCAAGAAGAATGACTCCATACCATTAAGATGAGGGCCCACTCTCCGAAAAACGCTCGTAGGGGCACAGTACAAGCATCCACGCAAATAGAGACTTCAAAGACGATAGCAACCATCATGATCTCCTTTTTTGCAAAAGGTGGATTGGTGCCACCGTAAAAGTAATACGAATCAAAAACTCTCGGAATCAGAGAAAACCGTTTCGGAAATAGTTTTTTTCTATTTCTCTGGCCCGGGATATGTTTTTTAAAGTTTATTTTTGGCACAAACCAATGGAGCTTGGAATATATTTCCGGTGTGGCAAAAAGGTACCTGACTTATTAGAAGCGTGTGGCCATATTGCTTCTCAAGTGGCATCGCAACCCTTTACATAAAATCAAAGTCAGGATTGTCACATGGGGGTGAGTCGTGACATGCCCCAGAAATCAGAGAGAATCGCATATGCTGCGGCATCCTTTTTTAAGTGAAAAGTGGCAGATTCCTCCTCATGAACATGACCTCATCAACCACTCTGAAGAACTGGTTCATAAAGTTGAAGAACTTTACGTGAGAAAAGTTAGCCATGTCCAAAAAATAGCATCATGAAAAAACGGCAAGCGTGTGCAAGAAGAGCAAAATTATAAATAGCAACCTCACTCAATGTGACTGAGGAATCCATGTTTGATTATATACAAGTGCAAGGCAAGAAGGAAAACTGCACTGCAAGTTCCACGAATTCCACTTCCTAAGTGATCACCACTACGCTAGATCCGCACCCAGGCTGACGATTGATTGATGGCTACATCCTAAGCTCCTGCTACTACTACTGATGCTAGAGAACAGATGGTTGTGGAGGCACCCTTAAGTATAAAAGTACAAACAAGCTCTACGAGCAAACAAGAAGAAATTGGGACCGACAGTTGCTACACAAAAAAAGATTGGCTCTAGTAGCAGCTGCTCTGGGACCCAAACGACTTAGAGCTACAATGCCATGCCTTGTCAAAATACATTCCATGAGCAGAGCGAAAGCGGAGCCAACCACACCTGAACTTATTGCGCTGTGTCAATTAACGCACTCCCTCAAAGGCATCCTTAAAACGACGTGAAATCATCATACACAACTCGGCGAGGAAGCGCAACGTTGCCACCATCGCCGAGGTTATCGTCCAACGCGAGCTCCACCACCGAGGCGCCGCCGCAGAGGCGCGAGTCGGCGAGCGACTTAGCAAACACGTCCTCCAGCCATGTGGTGAAGGCTTGCTGGCCTTCCGGGATGCGCCATACGCAGGAGATGATATATTCTAGTAGTTGGTGGTCCACCTCCAAGACAACCTCGCGGGGACCGTGAAGCTCCAGCACCTTGCCGAGCTTGGAGAGGACGTCAGTCGCCAGGCGGTGGAAGTCATAGGCTTCGAAGCTCACCGCGTAGTCGGGGAGCGCGCAGAACTTGTCCGTGAGCGCGGATCGGGCCTTGGCCAACACCATCTGCAGCTTCGCCTCCTCGTCGTCCTCGCACTGGTCACTCTCGCCGGTCCAGCCGCTGGACAGGTTCAGGTCGAGGTTGAGGGAAGGCTTGGCTCGCTTCCGGAGCCCCATGTTCAGGACGGCATCTGGTTTCCGCTTCAGCACCCACGTGGGGAGCAGTGAGTTCGGGGAGGACGACGGCGCGGATTGTTGCGGAATGTCGCGCTCCACCACGGTCACCTTCCGATTCTCCGGTTCGAAGACGATTTTCTCGCTTCTGGAATCTTTGATGCTGCCGCGGATGCATGGTCTATTGGTTAAACAGGCCAGCTTCGCCTCGGAGAAAGCTAAGGCACCGGTGGGCTCGCAGAGCTCGCTGCCAATGCTGGTGGTCATGACCGCAATGGTGTTGCTGAAGCTGACCTCGCGGCCGTGGGAGTCGGCCAGCTTGCCGATCTCCATGGCGCGCTGCACGCCCTTGCGCATCAGGGTGTCGGCCTGGTCGATGTCCTCCAGGAGGATCACCGCGTTTGGCTTCAGCCTGACGGCCTCTGCAAGCCTGTCGAGCGGCGTGCGCGCGCGATAGCGCACGCCACTGTCGTCTGCCTCCAGCTTGTGACGCGTCCCCGGCGCGAACCCCAGGTGGATGAGGCTCCGTTCACCGCCGAACACCATCTCCGCGAGAGCTCTGGCAATGGCATGCTTCGCCACGGGGTCGGGACCCAGGAGCAGCAACCAGGTGTCGGTCTTGGCGGTGCTGCCACGGAATCCCGACTCGCCTCCCCTGCACTTCATCACTGTCGCGGCGATACCGGCGATGGCGCTGGCTTGCCACGGCACTCTCTGCATCAGGCCCTTGTAGAGCCCCTTCAAACTCTCGGCCACGGTCACTTCCTTCTGCGGCATGGGCGGAGGGCTTGGCGACTTGGTGACTCTGGCTTGGCGACTGGCCAAGGGCGAGGCGCTCCACGCCGGAGCTCTTTGCGTTGGCACACCTCCAAGTGGGCGTTTTTGCAGCGACGACTGCGTCAGCCACGCAGGATTTCCGCTGCTGGCCTTCAAGGGACTAGTACCTGGTCGCAGCGACTGGGACGGCCTGGGTTGCAACTGGAGCGGGCTCGGTTGCGACTGTAGCGGCCTGGGTTGCGACTGGAGCGGCCTGAATTGCGACTGGAGCGGCCTGAGTTGCGACTGGAGAAGGCTGGGTTGCGACTGAAGTGGGCTGGGTTGCGACTGCAGCTGCGCCCTCAGCTTTCCAGGCACGTTGGCTCTTCCCAGCGCCAGACCGGTCTGAATAGACGCGGCGGCATTTTGAGCCGAAGTGCCGGTTGAGAGGTTGGGATCCTCGTGATCCCCTGGAGCTGAGGCCACGCTGCTGCCGTCCTTTGGTGAGGTGAAATCAGGCGCCTCAGAGGGCTTTGTGGGTGCTACTACTTCTGAAGCCCTTTGTGGGAGAGGGCTCTGGTCTTTAGCGGCTTGCATATACAGGGGGATGCTTAGGGGCGTGCGCAGGGGCTGGTCAACTACAGATGACTCCAGGTGCCTGTCCTGAGGGTTCGACCATTGAGAAGACACGTCCAAACCCAGACCTGAACGCAAACATGGATACAAATATTAGCTCTAAAAAAATTCTACAGATTGGAATGAGAATAATGCGTAAAGCCAAACACGCATAAAATCAAACCCACCATGGCAGAAAATTAGAGAGTGCAGTGACGTTTAGGAAACTGAAGTTTCTCTCACCACAGGGTTTGCTGTGGGAAGACGCGGGCAACCGAATCAGAGGAGATAGCAACCGCGTCGGAACCGGAGACGCTTCTCCGTGATGCATCCGGCAGAACGTTTTCCACTTCTGCAAGAGCTCCGCTACTTGCTGTACCCCTGGCGGATTCTTCGTCTGAGAAAACACACATGCAAGTGAATGAGAAGAGGAGAAACGAATAAAAAAACCATGCCTTCATGCAATCACAGAATATATATTATCAGAGACACGAAAGGGGTTGCATACCTGACTCATAGCTCCGTTCGGGCCTCCAGATGTTACTTCGTCGTTAGAAGAGAGCCACTTGTTCGGCGCTAATTGCAGAGAGAGGCTTTCGTTCTCACGAAGTTGTCGGCACTCCTCCTCGAACTTGGAAAGGCAATCAGCGCAACACTGATACATCTGAGGCACTTGAATGTTTTCGGGATATCGGCTACATTGCATCACTGGAACTGATGCAACCATAGGAGAACTTCCCCGAACAGGCAGGGGAACCTTCAGCGCCTGTTGGTCGGTCACAGGCTGCTGAAGGTTGCTAGAGAATCTAAAGGCAAAAAACAAGCACATAAGACACATCGCCTCATATATACATACCCTCATCACACCACCCAAACATCAACTAGAAAGAAACATTTGAAACAGTTCTGGAAGAAGTTAAACGCTTACCTTTGTAGGAAGGTGATTTGAGGAGGCTGAAAAGCGGTGGTGGTGACTTGCATGGACTGGAGTTTCCACTCGCTTGCCAAGGACGGATGAAGGACCTGCAGGCGGGCGAATGTGTGCGGCGTGACGACTCCCACGAACCACAATCTCTTGTTAGCGTGCCTAGCCAGCAAGTTACCCAGCTCCGCGGCGGTGCGCTGCGCAGGGCAGAAGTTGGACGGGCTCTTCTTGAGCTGCATCGGCTCCGCGAGCCACTGCAGGTCACCAATATGCAGAATGGCGCCGTCCGGCATGCACTCCTCCACGATCTTACTCAGCTCCGCCAGGTTCTGCTCCATCTGCAAGCTGCTGCAGTGGCTGAACGAGGACAGGGACAGCTTCGGGTCCAGGAACTGCAGCCCCGCCAGCTGCTTGGGAACGAGACCGGTCTTCAGCCTGGATGCCAGATCCTCCACTACAGAGTTCGCTCCCACGGCGGTGTCGCCGATCAGAAGGGCGTTCCGGGTCCTGGGGGAGAGTAGAATCTCCACCATGTTGCGGATGTCTTCTTCCCTTGAGGGGAGACTCACTGCAGGGCCCACCATGTTGGTGTTGGCTCCGCTCGAGGCCCTCAGCATCATCTCCCTTCGTTCACCTTCTAGCGACACCTCTGACTGCTGCCATGAGTTCAGGGAAGTGCTCTGACTCATCACTCCCGATGGCATCTTCACGGAGCTCTTCGTCTCGTTCTCCTCTTGAACCACCCAGCTGTTCTCGTAAAAAGACGCTCCTGAAGGAAAAGCCACCGCAAAAACGCATCAGGCAAAGTCCCAAATACCAAGCACCCACACGAGACCCACACCCACATGCAAAGACTTTCCCGAGAGCAAGCCATCCAGCTACGAAAACATCACAAAATGGGCTCACAAACATTGAGGAATCCAGACAGACATGTCAACAAGACAGCATATAAAACACCAAGGACGTCACATCCCTCACAATCAAGAAACCAAAAGTTCCACACAGGCATCCGACTACTGGGGAATCATGTACCTTGAGACGCGATGTCAGCGCCATGTTTGAGAGGCTGCGGCTCATGCACACCATGTCCTCCTCCGCCACTAACAACGGTAACCGCTGCAGCAGCAGCAGCAGCCGAAGCAGGTCCATCCTCAAGATTAAACTTGACATTGGTGCTAGAGAATCCGGCCTCCTTCATGACGCGGCTAACACTGGGGTCATCCAGAATGGAGATGATGAGCTGGTCGATCTCAACCTTGACCGCGAGCAGCGGCGAGTGCTGGTGCTCGGGACAGCCCCGCCGCTGGTGCGCGTGTGCGCGCTTGAGCGCGGCCATGAGCGCGTTGGATAAGATGGGCTGGCTGGCGGCTGCCATGGCGCTCTGCGGCAGGTGGTCCAGCGCTACATTGAAGCACACCTCCAGCGCGCGGCACTCCGCCGTCTGGGCGTTCTGCGGGTGCGAGAGCATGCACGCTTGACGCAGCCGGCTCCCGGCGTGCGTGAGCAGCATGGAGACCACATGGAGCGGCTGCACCTGTGGGTGGCCGCGCCGCCGCGCCTCCGTGACCGCATGCTTCAGGACGCCAAGGGCCGCCGGGCTTAGCAAGTGCTGCACTGCGCTGGCCCCGCTCCGCATGCCCACGATACTGGAATAACACGGGTGAGGGAATGGATGTGCGCGCTCACTCAGCGCACATTCTCCACTTTCAAGCAAGACTTTCACGAATCCGCCTTCAAGGCGCTCTGCATCTGCTCCTGCTCCCACCTAAGCTTCAGAACACTTGAATGCTTCTCAGGTGGACATTAGCAACCATGTCAGCAGCCGCATCAGCAGGAGCCTGGCGCGCTGTCCACTGATGGACGCCTGCTAACCTTGCCATAACCCATTCAGAAATACTGTCCAAGTCTCTTCACGTCACAGGTTGAAAACTCAACTAATACACCTTCACCCTTCTCTTCGGTTGCGAAAAATCCCTGCACACCCGAAGCGCGTTTCAGTTATCAAACAAGTTGTAAATTGAGTACGGAGTTTACTGCCGAAAGAACCGTACTGTCTGAAATGATGTCGGTGCAACTCGCGTGAGGTGAGTTTACTTGCTACAGATTCGCGAACGAAGCATAGATTGCGCCACCCCGAATTCCGCGACGATTATTAAGGCTGCGACCAACAGGCAGTGCTCTCGTCCATCCTCTCCAAGACAGACGCCGCTAACAAGAGGTAAAAAAGACCACTAAGCAACGCAGATGGTTGCAATACCAACTTACGTACTATGTCTCTGGTTCTACCTATGAATCTACGCTCGAATGAAGGGCCCCAAGACTACCGAAGATCTAGAGAGCGAGCTTCGGAAACGCCGCTGCCGAGAAGGAGCTGGCATAGAAACGCCGGTGGTCAATGCCCTCACCGAGAACCAATTCACCGTTTCTACCCCCACTCAAACCCTCACCAGTTTCCACAAGGCTCCCGAACCCGCTCATCACGGTGCAGAAAACCTAGAAAAAAACCCCAATAATCTCGCTCTCTCTCTCTCTCTCCATCTCTGCTCAAGCGGTGCAGGTACAAACCAAGCTCTCCTCAACCGAACAACAAACGAAATGGAACCAAGGCAGTGCTTGTGCCACTATCACCACAATTCCTCCCACCTCTCTCTCCTACCCAAGTACCCAAGCCGGTGCTTTTCTCGATCACCCGCAAAACGACCTCTCAATGCCACACGCGAACTCCCTTCGTTCTCCCCCTACCCCGACCCACCGAATTCAATGACGAGTAACATACCTCGAGAGCAGATCACCGTCACACGAATCCACCTCAAAAACCACAGCTCCAACTCAAAGCACACAACCAGAGGTTTACCGCCCCAATCACTTAACCGCCCACTCAAGCGAGAGACTAGAGTCCACGAGGCGAGGGAAATCAGGAAGAGCTGGAACACCGCGACAGCAGCAGCAGTACTAGCAGTAGCAGTAGCAGTAGAGCGCAAGCACTAGGATGATAGTGAGGCGGCGTCCTTCCGCAAGTGAAGCGAGAATGGGGCAGCACGCGCACTAGCGCAGCAGCAGTGGCAGCAGCGGTGGAATTCGCCTCCGCAACAAACGAGGCAGCCGAAGCGGAGTCGTGATGAGCAGGCAGCAGATGAGTGAGTGCGCGGCGCTGCTGGTAATTTCCGAAGCTAACGCAGCAGCGGAAAGAACAACATGACGAGTAAGTTACCAGCAACCTGGAAATTTCTAACTGCGACGCCTTTTTGGCAGGGATTTTACCTTTCCACCCCAGCACCTTCCAAGCTCTTCCCTATGGAGAGAATAGAATAGATTTTGAAGAACATCATTTTTCAAGGCAGCGGATACATTTTACTTTCCTTACATTGAACATCATCAAGGCATTGGGTACATTATTTCATACTTCTTTGTCCACACAGGCTAAAAACTCGATGGAATATTCCACCGGGTGTTTTACGCTTCTTACCCTTTTTAACCCCAGGGGATTTTTTTACCCGGGGATGGGTCGGTTGTGCTCAGTTTATTGATTCTCTCTTTGTGCTGCCTCTGATTTTCCGGAAAGGTGGCCTTCGTTTGGCACTGTTGTCTTTCGGGGCACTGTTGTCTTTCGGGGCACTGTTGTCTTTCGGGGCTGACCGCCTTATTATCATGTGGATTGAAAAGGAATGTGTACTTTTCATCTGAAGTTTTGAGAGGGTATTTGTTTTCCAAGCAAATCTGTGTTTTTTGAGTAGTTGCATGCAGTTTTCTGATTAGTGTAGGAATACTAATTGCATTGGTCCACAATGTACAATGTAACTCCTGGGCAACCAACCAAAACCCATAAACAACACTTGTGAAATTTGGGTATTTCCAACTCGCTCCTATCCTATTACCTATACTAATTATAAAATTCTATGCAACTACTCAATAAACACACACACTTTCCATTCACACATCCAAATTGAGGTTTGTTGTAAGTCGAGACCCCTTACTATTGGTTGGCGTTTATGGGAGATACATTGGAAACATGTCAAATCACTTGGGTTGAAATTTTCATCCTATTGGCTATCATTGAAAAATAAATGTATGATTATTTATTCTCTCTATACATGCACATTGCTTAATTTGTCAATTATGAAGGGATTTACTTTAAAGTGAACAAAGTGGTGCTAGAAAATGCTAGAAAGCCTCATTTTTTGGATATTTTGCAACATGGTTTCTATCAAAGTGGGTTATTTTCTAGCAAGCTAAAACTCATAGTAATTTACAAAAGGGAGTCTATTAATGAAGAATTTGATTTGTTTTGTATCTTTTTTATTTGGTTTATTTTTAAGGAAGAAGAAGAGTTGTTTTGGTTTTGATAATTAGTGGTGGTTTTATATGTGTAGATAGTTTAGTTCTAAAATGCTCCCATGGTATGGATTTGTGTTAGCATTTTTTTATTAGTGTCAATTTGAAATTTAAAAACTCAAGAAGAAGCCAACATTGTCTAGTTTCCATTTTATTGTTTTGACATAATGCCCACCATGAATGTACGTGTAATCCACTTAGTTGTTTGTGAGATTTATCTATCAAAGTCATTTGACACCCCTTACACTACAAGATTTGTTTACCACAGTTGATTATACACATTGTTGCCACCAAATTTATACATCCAAGTCAACTTGGTACACCATTGCCAAACCACTGTCACCAAACTCTTCTGTCACACACATGGTTGATGCCAAATTCACCGGTCAAGTTCAATTTGACACCCATTTTCTACCTGATTTAGTGTCAAAGTCATCATGGCACAATCATTCCAAGAACTGTTTGTCCAAGTGATTTAACACCTTCGTATGACCATATTATATATCCAAGTCAACCTGGTACACAACTGCCACACCACTGCCACTAGACTCTTTTATCACACATGTTTGTTGCCAGATTCAATTGTCAAGTTGAATTTGACACCTTGTTGCCACCAGATTTGATGTCGAAGTCATCATGGCACACTCATTGCAAGATTTATTTGTCAAAGTCATTTTCATACCTCGGAGTCACAAGATCGTTTGTCAAATCATAGTATGTTGTCACTAGATTTATCCTTTAAAGTAATTTTCTATGTTGTCACCTGAGTCATTGTATACAATCACGTGCTATATTGCCACCATATTCATCTAGTCAATGTCATTCATTTTGATGCCACATGATTGTTTTATCTACTTAACTACCAACCAATCTATATATCACGTCATAGTAAATGTTACATTTATATTAGAATGTTGAAGTCAATATGTCTTAGTGGAAGTTGGTATGAATTTGTACCATAACCTCTTTGAAGAAGTTTGGCAGACCTAAAAGGCTTGGAAACTCTAGACATCATGTGTACATTCTAGAAAATTCCATATTGGAGGGTATACATAGCAAAAAAATTTAATTACACAACTTTATCTAGACCTATAAACATATATTAAATATTACGTTCATTAAAATAATAAAAATAGAAGTGATTGTGAGCATTGTTCATAAATATATTTTTTCTTTTATACTTTCTTGAACTTGAATGCAAATCAACCACATTACTATTAGTCTTGGATTTGGTTTGTATCACTTATATAAATATTTGAAACTAATGTTTTTGGCCATACCGTTTGTTTTGATCTTACAGAATGTGTCAACAACCATGTATATATTTGCAAAAGTAGTTGGCAGTTTGGCTCTAAGTTTGATCAAGCAACAATGGTATCTATTGATCTTCATATGGTAAGATTACATAGTGCAGAAGTCACTCTCAACATCTACAATAGCTTCCATGGTCCTTCAATATCACATTTTACCATCCATTTACAACTCACAACCAAACTCCTAGTTCTTGTCACCTAACTCCAAACCATGCTGGGAAAAGAAAAATTAAAAAATTGAGCATCGCCCTAAGTTTCACCAAAATATTAGTATTCTTAGAGTGTCAATTCACACTCCAAAGTTGTAAGATCATTAGAAGAGCTTGTTGGTTTCCAAACCCAAGTCATGACTAGTTTTAGCCGCTTTTGAGAAGGGGGAAGGAGAAGTCACATTGTACCATGAATCTCAACCACATGTATCCTTTGTAAGCTAGTTCCATAAATCTACATCGGGTTTGAAAAACTAAAATGGAGAAAGAGGGCTAAACTCATGGCATCTTCCCCTCACTAGGTGTCGTGAGGGGGAAGTAGTTCCATACTACTAAACCTATGTTCATGGACATTGATTTAGTTGTGGAACAAACATACACTTTACACATGCCAGCCTACCTGGGAGACCAAAATTCTTCTTCTCCTGTGTGTCATACCTCTGGATGGAGCCGAGACTCTGCGATGGAATGTCACGAACCATAAACTGGAGCCTCGGAATCAGTGGATATCACAGGAATTTAACCCAACTTAAAAACAGCTGATGACTATGAATGCATGGCATCTGCTCCACACAGATGGCATGTCTTTCAAGAGGCATAAGGAGTTGTGCATCCCGTGACTTTCCACGAAGCCTCCTGCCATGGCGACTACAGTACCAAGTACTTGTGCTACGGATTCTTTAATAATAAGTGTGGAAAGGTGCCTGGGGGTTCTGCTTCCCATTATGGCAAGTCAGGTCTCATTTGGAAAGTCCCTTTCCAAAAGCCTGGCTCTGGTGGTGGTCAAAACCCCCATTTTGACCTTTGGGGACTGTATGTGAAGTCTTGGTAAAACAGGGAGTTTTCACCTTGTTTTATCTAATTTTTAATTAAAAGGACCATGGTGTATGGAAGGGATATCTACTTCAGAACTTAAAACATGCCAAGATGAACACTTTGAGAATGTAGCCATAGGGTCTTCTTCTAAACTTGTATGAGATGACGTTCTAAACTTGTATGAGATGATGTTCTAAACTTATATGAGATGACGTTCTAAACTTGTATGAGATGATGGGGTAAATTTTTTAATGAATTTTGACTATATGGGTTGAAAGATAATTATAGTCAAAAGGAATTTTTTTATCTCCAAGGGACAAGGTTAAATTCCATGTTATTCCACAAAACTCACACCAAGTTAAGTTACAAAGCAAATGAGGCATCCGTAAGGTAGGCCCATGCTCTGTTCCTTGGTTGAGTGAGAGGTGACAGGTGCATTATGGGGTGCGCGTAGGATCACTGTAGCACAGGCTTTAGCAACGAATAGTAGTTGGCAGGAATTGAAGACAATGTCATAGATCCATCCAGTGGTCCTCCTCTCTGTACCATAAAGGAGCAATTTATAGTCGAAAGCTAGACCCTGAGTAGCAAAGATTTTTGCACAACCAAATATCCATGGTATTAATTTCTTAATTCCAGAACACATGCCCTTATTGACTGGATTTGTAACCGAATGGATTGTGTTGTGGGCACCACACCTAACAATATCAACTCAAAAACAATTTTTAAATCTTATTCTTAAGAAATGGGTGACATTCCATTCTACTGCACAGAGATCTGCTGGCCTTTGCAAGGTGAATGACAATACAATTTCATTGCACAAGTTCAAGATTGATGCTGGCCACTTATTCTTCTTCGAGCCAGGAAGGATTTTGAATGGATCTAAAAAGGCCACATCTGACTTTTTGAAAACCTTCATGCACATTTGAGCTGGTTTAGTGCATGATCTATTGTAAAATATTTCATCTAAATAAGCTCCATCTTGTATTAAAAAAAACAGAGAAAAAGAATACCTTTATGCACAATCAAGTTGTTGGTAGTAATCTATGAACACATCTAATCGTGTCACTACACTAAAGATCACATTTAGTGCATGTCACACTACACTAAAATTTATGTTTAGTGTAGTATACACTAAATGCGAACCCATACACCAATTGTGAACGAGGCATTTAGTGTAGTGACAAAACCCTACACTAAATGCCAACTACTACACTATTTGTCAATTTTAGTAAAGATTTCAACATAATTTTTTTCACTTGTGCACATGTAGTGTATCAATAGTAGAAGTATAAAAAAAGGTCCAGCAGTCGAGGGCTATCAGAGTATCTTATCAGCAGCTTTCAATTGGACACAACTCATTCATTATAAACCCGAACTGGACATATGAGGTGTTTTTTGGCATCTACAGAAAATTTAGATGCTAGAAATCACCTCATTTGCCCAATTTGGACAAGTTTTGAATGAGTTATGACCATTTGTAAGTTGCAAATGAAGAGAAGCATGGGCTGGAATGATTGGGGGATTGATTGGGGTTTGAGTGAAGGTTACATTAATGACATTGGTAGCTAACACCAATTGTCAACTTCTTTACAAATAGTGTACTAGGGTAAGTACACTATTCGTATCACTACACTAAACATAAATTTTAGTGTAATTGATTTATAAATGCTATCACTTTTTACTCTTGATGAATATTTTTACCAACTATGTCTATAATGATCCACCTCTTTGAGTAGTGTAGATAGTTGTGCTCAGAGTAAAAATATTCATCAAGAGTAAAAAGTTATTGCATTTATGAATACCTTAGTGTGACATACACTAAATGTGATCTTTAGTGTACTTCACTTCCAAGGCTATACTAGCTTATCAATGGATTAACCCCTAAGAGCCGAAGGCATTTTTCCTCAAGAAACACTCCTAAATTGCCACTATCCGTATGATCTTTAAAAAGACTTCAATATAAAGTTACCGTATTTTTTTGGCTACAATACACCGCACGGATATGAAGATTATAGCATTTGAAGTCAAGAAGATGCTTCATTTTCTTCCCTGCATTGAGTGGATCAACAAACTTTGACTTCACTTTATGTCAAATTTTTGCACTACACAAGGTCTAAATCCTTTACCATTGTGTTTAGCATGATATTAGTTCCTTGTCCACCAATTTTTAGAGGTAGAGAAGGGGTGTACCATATTCAAAACAAGTGTGCAAGGAGTGGAGGTTCAAAACTTGTCAATTCACGTTTTATTTTATTGTGAATCGAATATGTTTAAAAATGATAATCCAAAAGGTCCGTAAGAATTTTTTCACCTCATATTGTTGTATAAAAATTAAAAAATATAAAATATAAAGATCTATAGGTTTTATGGAGAAAAGAAGAAGTTTTATTGGTACCTTGCCCAACAATGTGTAAAAATGTTTGACTTGGGTTAAAATGTTACAATACACTAAAAACAAGATTTTTTTTGACATCTTCAAAGAAGGTAATATTCTCTACATGTATGAAAAATCTCAATGTCAATAGAAACTTCTAGCAAAAGTTTTGGAGTTGCTTGAAGTCCGCAATTTGACTTTGAAGGCTGATAACTTTCATATTATGAATCCACTTAATTTTTAAAAAATTACTCCACAAAGATATTATCAGAGATAGTCTAGTAGGATTTTTTATGAAAAGAAGGATTTTTTTGAAATTTTAGGTACCTGCCTAAAATGAAAAACATCCCCCTAAGGTTGAATGGGCTCTTAGGGGTTGAATGTGCGCTTGTGGATTATAACTTGACAATTGATTCAATATATTATATGACTTCAACATTTACTCTTGGTTGGTAAGGATTTCTCACACCAATTGACTCATTGATATTTAATCCCTAAGGGACAGGGGGTGTTTTTCACTACACCGTTCCGTGAATATAGTGTAGACCAGACTATTTGAAATTTCCTACACTAGTTGAAAATTTACATGCAATTGTTGACTGACACACACTTGCTTGAGAACAAATACCCAATCAGAACTTGGCATGCACATGCTTTTATGGAAATTAGTGTGAGTGATCTACATCAATAATCCCTCTACACTATTCAGTGTTTAGTGTAGTATTTGTCAAAATTGCCACTTTTGGTGACCTGACCATCAAAAAGTGGCATTGAAGTTTCACATCCCTTTCAACTTCAGCTGTACAAAATGATAGCAGACCATTATGGAAATGTGTAGGATCGATTCCAACCCTTTTCACAACATGGATTAACAAATTATAACAATTGAGTTTTGATTATTGCATGGTACGAACAACACACTTTGAGCTATTTTTTTTTATTACACATCAATTTTTGCTCTACACATAGTTGAGGCTCTTTACCATTCATAAGTAAGATAAGACCACCTCCACCGGTTGGCACACCCACTGGAGGAGCGGGATGCTTTGACAAATAGGCTCACCGGACGTCAAAAGACGTCAGGGTCCTTCCGGGGAGTACTCCGGCAACGCCCTTGGATGGTAGCTTGTCGAGCAGCCTCTGGCCCAAGAAGTCCTCCCCGCTGCAGCCTCATTGGTTTGTTTCTTCCCTCTCTCCCAGAGATGCTTCAGATTCACCTCACTGCATTTGGATTCACCTCACCACATTCAGATTTACCTCATGCGTTCAGTTTCACCGGTGCAAGTGGATAATCGGTGGGGCAACCTCCGTGAACACTCCCCGATAGCTCCAAATGCACCTTATTAAGCCTCCAATGAGTTTGTCAACTGGTGGAAGTGCTTTAACCCCTCTACCAACCAAAGTCCATAACCGACACTTAATATGAGATTAGGAAACATTGAACCCACTTCCATTCCATTTCCACCCATTTAGTTCAAAGTGGAGGTTGTTGTTAGTGAAGACCCCTTACTTTTAGTCGACGCTTATATGCGTACCTATTGATAGCCACCAGCTATAGATAGCAATACAATTTGAGAATTTATTACTAATTTATATTTCATTGGATAAATATGAAATTCCTTTGATTGAAATTGTAATTCTATTGGCTATCACTAGAAAAATGTATAATTACTTGATCTCTCCATGTGTGCACATTGCTTAACTTGCTAGGTAAGAGAGGGTGACTTAATATCTTCTCATGTATACACATGTAGAATTTCAAAAACAAATATGCATTGTAGCCCACTCTATAAGACCATGCAATACAAGTAGGTCTATAAATGGCAATACATAGTCTAGTCAATTTTTGAAAGATTTTGTGTACTCAATTTTTTTGTTCTTTAAATGCATATAATGAAAGCATATAGTCCATCATTGTTTACAAGTAGGATATTTTTGGAGTTACATATATATATATATACACAGTGAATTTACCCTCTCTCACTCCATATAGTCTTGGAGCATTCTTTGAATGTCATGGAACAATAGCTTGTACTTCACTCCTATACGCCTTCTACTAAAATACATCACATGATTCATTCATAAACAACTTGGAACAATACAAATGAACATAGGCTTGGTATGGGAAATAATCATTAAATATTAATGAAAAATCAATACGATGAATTCAATTTTCCCATTTGTACTCACATGCTATTGTCCTTCATGTGCCATAGTATCATCACCGTATTGTTGAAAACATTTCCTACGTTACAATGGTGTGACTTGGCCATATACTTATTGTAACGTACATGCAAATTAAAGGTTGATGGAGTAAGATCAACAATAAAATGTGCTTGCTTTGCAATGATTTTCTCCTTCCCAAATCCATAGAAGGTACTTATACAACTTTGTATAAAATTGCAAGTGCATTATTGGTCTTCTAAGCTCTTCTATATTTTGCATTCATCAACATTCATGACAAACATGTTCACAATTGTCATGTCTAGATAAAAAATAAACACTTGGTGCTACCATTGCTGTGACTCGTCTTAAGAACAATGTGAGGCCCATAATTTGTCTACTACATTCCTACTCCCATGTGAGTAGTATATTCCAAGTAGACAAAAGAAATTTGGATTGACTCTCGCCTTGTTCCATTCATTGAGGTTTAATGACTGGGAATTTCATAGGAAATAGGATTAAATTGGATCATGTATAGAAAGTATTAGCACTTGACACTTATCCGTCCACACTATGACAATCATTCTCCAAGACTTGTACATGCGCCATTCAAGTGTACTTTAAAAGATCCAATGTTATTTAGTAGCAATGGTATGCCAATTCTATTTGTGCAAAGCATTTCAATAGCATATATTCCTTTTTCCAAGCAAGTTTTGAATATCTTTAATTAAGTGAATTTTTTTTCAAGGTGACAACATGTGCTTTTCCCTTGTAGTCCACTACCACATCATGTGCTAAATTAGATGTAGTATTTGCACCAATATGTATTCCTTCTACCGCTGTGGATTATCTGCAATAATTTTTGAAATTGAAAACAAACTTTGATGTCAAATGTAGCAAACATTATATTTTTACACCCCATTTTGTAGTTTTCTTGATGCAAATGGAGTGGCTTCATAAATTATTCATGAAAAGGAAAAAATTGGTTCATGATATAGATATGTAGGCTTACTTTGACATGCCTTCAGAACTGCCCAATGTTTGTCCGTCGTTGCTTAAACTGCCCTAAGTGTTTGATGCTCCATAAATAATCCTCCAAGCACCCAATCAATCTTTTATTTCTTCCCTCCTCCGACCAATCACCTTGGCCATTACCATATATTGATTATACATGAGCACGTTGACATCATATTATCAAACTATGGAGAAACACACAAAATCCTATACTATAGTCAAGAGGGATTTAGAGTAGAATGCAATACTCCCAAGATAAATCCAAATAATCATCGCAACATTAGAAGAGGCCAATTTCAAGATATCTATATTCTATGTGTAGGCTTTAAAAATGGCTTCAGCTCAATCGACCATGGCAGACTGATTGCAACCATGGTAGACCTTGGATGTCCGATAGACGATGTTACTTTAGTTGGCAACATTTACTCACAATCCTCAACCACCTACATAGGCGAATATTTTAGGAAAACCCATCGAATACCCATCCAACAAGGCACCATCCAAGGAGATACCCTGAGCCCTTACCTCTTCATCATCTCCCGAGAACCATTATTATGCTGGCTCCAAAGAGGCAACAATGGATACACATTTGGTACTCCAAAAGTTATAATAAACTTTGCTTACATGTAGATGACTTAACAACACTATCTGACAAATTAAACCCTCTACAAACACAAATAAACAAAATTGACAAATTCTTTGAGTGGACTAGTATGGATGTAGACATATATAAATGGGCGGTTATTAGATGCCCAAACAAGTAAAAAATGAGCCTAACAATAGTTGAAGCAGTTATAAAGGCCACAAACATCAATTACCACAACCACCCAATCCCCGTAGTGCACCAAAACAATTTCTAAGTATACCTAGGAATCCACTTAGTCCTATCATTAAAATGGAAAATCCAAATCCATATAACAACCACCAAACTTACCAAACAATGCAAAGAACTCATAAACTACCTTGCCAATATGAAACAAAAACATTAAAATAATCAACACAATTATTAGGCCAAGTGCGGCATATAGCTTCTATGTAGTACCATACTCTACATCCGCCATCTAAAAGCTACAAAGAAAACTTCTAGCTGCACAAAAAAAAAGTGGATTTCCTAAATGCATGTCAAACATCATAACACAACTCTCACGTAACTTTTACGGACTCAACGCCTTCTTCCAAAAAAATGACTACCTTACATGAATTGGCAAACGATTATTAAATGCCCTCAATGACAAAAAATGGACTGAGAAAATATATAGAAGACTGTTGCACCTCATACTCGCCAAATATGGAGGGGCATAAAAACAATCAAGAATCAGAAGCTACGACTGCCACAAATCCCCCATCACCCGCACATTATTCCTCCTCAAAACTATGGAAAAAATCCATCTATAAATAACATTGAAAAACTTTTTATTTGAATCCGCCCCCCTGAAAAGTGTGTAGCTGCAAGAAGCTCAAACACTCCTACATTTCAACAAACAACTATCATTGAAACTGCTACAAAAACTCTTTGCTCCAATATCACAATTTTTTATCAAATTTCATCACCAAATGGCACCCACACAATGTACAGTACCCTCACACAAGTATACGTATTTTTTTTTATTTTGTACGTTTCCACACTACACTGCTGCCAACTTTGGCACCCTCCTAAGGGCTGAAAATTTGCCAATTTACCATGAAATTTTTGGCACAAGATAACCTTTATGTTGACAACAAGTGTGCCAGATTTCAAGGCCAGAAGATAAATACAAAAAAAATATTCAAAATCTACCAAGATGTGTAGTTGTGAGCCATTCACAGCTAACCAACTTTGACACCCTCCCAAGGATTGAAATAACTTTTTTTGCCCATGTAATTTTTAGCATGAGACCAACTCTATGTTTATAATAAGTGTGCCAAATTCCAAGGCCACATGATGAATAGAAAAAAGGATATTCAAAATTGTTTCTCGTAGCTACATATTTTGGTTGATTTTGAAGATGGTTTTTTGTATTCATCTTCTGGCCATGAATTTTGGCACACATGTTATCAACATGAAGGTGATCTTGTGCCAAAAATTTCATGGTCAATTATCAATTTTCCGACCTAGGGAGGGTGCCAAAGTTGACAATAGTGAAATGGTTTCGTTGATTGTTTCTCACAACTACACATGTTGGTAGATTTAGATTTGTTTCTTTTCTTTTGTGGGTCTTTTGGACTTGAAATGAAGCACATGTACAACCAACATATACATGGTCTTATGTCCAAAATATCATGGGAAAAAATAAAAAATGGAATCCTTAGGAGGGTGTCAAAGTTGGCAGCAGTGAAATGTTTCTCACAACTATACATGTTGGTAGATTTCAAAAATATTTTGATATGTAGATATTTTGGCCTTCAAATTTGGCACGCATGTGGTCATCATAGAGATAGTCTCATGTCAAAAATTTCATGGGAAAATACCAAAAACTCCAATCCTTGGGAGTGTGTCAAAGTCGGCTAGGAGTGAAATGTTTCTCACAACTACACATGTTGCTAGCTTTTGATGTAGTTTTAATTGTGTAGATCTTTTGGACTTGAAATTTTTCACACATATAATTAACATAGATGTGGTCTCATGCTAAAAATTACATGGGAAAAAAAAATTCTTTCAATCCTTGGAAGGGTGTCAAAGTTGGCAGCTGTGAAACTTTTCTTACAGCTACCCCATGTTGGTAAATCTTGGATATCTTTTTTTGTATTTATCTTCTGGACTTGAAATTTGGCACACATGTTGTCAACATAGAAGTGATCTTGTGCCAAAATTTTCACGGTAAATTGACAAATTTTTATGGTAAATTGACAAATGTTTAGCCCTCAAGAGGGTGCCAAAGTTGGCAGCAGTGTAGTGTGGAAATGTACAAAACCAAAAAGTACGTATACTTGTGTGAGGGTACTGTACAAAGACAAATTCCAAACATATCACTTCTCACCTTCAAAACTAATAAAAAGTGCCATAAACCTTGCTAAGAAACTATTTTGCCACTACCCCTGCAACGCACATCCAAGCCTCTATACACTAAGAAATGAACATATATATGCCATAACAACAATATATACGATATCTCAATTACTCCGCCTATCCACCCCCAAACCTATCCAACACACTACTATCCACTACTAGCACACATTCTAAACAATCCAACAATACACCTAATACATATCATACTAGACCACAAACACCGCAAAATACACCGACTCCAATAATAATAAAAGAAAGGACCCCGCCTATTTATGCCAGTCCAACATCAAAGACAACACTTACAATAAATGGCAACCACAATGCTCTTTATTTCCATGGCATGACCCTAAGACTAATATAACACGACCTCTTGAATATCCAATAATGCCTACGTTCCTCCATATGGTTGCACAAATGCAACATAAACAACTCCTTATATCTTAATTCTTGCATCCGCATTGGTGGTTCCCTCCATGGCACATTAATACTCCCAACAATGATAACACTTTGAGAATCTCGAGAATAGAGGTACTTGGACGTGGAGATACCTGATGCACCACATCCTCCAAAATGTATTTATTGAAATGGTTTCTCATTAAAAAAATTCTTCATCTCCTCGTTCACGTAATTGAATACATCAAACTTTACTCTATTCATAAAAAGGAGAATAAGATGCACCACTTTGTTGTCGCTCTTTTGGCAAATAGAGCAATGAAGTTGAGGACAATCAACTTTGTCCACAAATTATTTAAAGCAGGCCTCTGCAGTAGACATTCTGGTACTTCCTCTAACCGGATCTAAAAGGGTATTACCATAAATCGCCATCACTCTTCCATACATTAAACAATCTTTCTTCAATTGTTTAAAGCGCCTCTGTAAATATCCAACCCTAAGAGCATAGCAGGCGTTGCAAACTTGTTTGCCATCTAACTTCGTTGCAAATTTATCCCGACGAGTTCTTTCCTTCAGTGTGTAAAAAGAAACCAACATTTGTCTCATCTATGTACTTCGTACAAGAAACTTGGAAGCCCATGCATTATATCGCATGTCCAAAAGATACCTTGCCAGAACTTCCCTTAAAGAATGTTGTTGCATCCTCCTTGGGCTATTGCCCTTTGCCCGCTTGCATGGGATACCTTACTTGGTGCAACTTTTGTCAATGAAGCCTCGCTTGAAACTCTCCTTCTCCTATTCTGCATAAAATATGGAGGACGCGTTGGTCTAACGTAAGCTAACCCATCTACATGGAATAGGTCTCGGATGTTGGAGGGAGTACATTAGAAGAATGGCAAATTCTCATCTACGGAGTTTGAAGCTTAACTAGAGCGTAGAGACCTCTTGGCGGATCCTGGTGTCTGAAATCGCTGATGGAAATAAAATTCTGGGGCCATTATTTGTGTAGGTGATGTTTGAGATCCATCTTCACCATGGGCATTTGTAATATTAGGTTCTATGGCCACAACACATAGCAAAGATCGGTGCCAACAAATGACCAAGCCCACACATATACCGAGACATTCTCCTCCAACCTCTCTAGTCCAATGCAATGCAATGCATTATCTACCCTAGTCATACACACTGTCACCTCGAATGGGAACAACTTTAATCCATTCAATTTCATGCCACTTTTGACTCCATCCTCTTGAAAAAGATATTATCTCTTTGGGTGTTTGGAGGTACAAAAGAGGTATGAAATGTGCTGCTCTCCATTGTCGCTATCGGTACAAAAAAAATTTAATGGTTCCAAGTTGGTCAATATTTATGTAGAAATTAACCTCTAGAAAATCAATTCTATTTCGAATGCTTTGATTTCTGACATGTACTTAGCACGCTCTTCAAAATGATGATCAATTTGAAGCCTTCATTCAACAATAAATAGAAATGTTAATATAAAAAATAAAATGGCTTCAATAAAAATGGCGCATCTAAACCCAAGTCAAAAAATTTCACACATCTACAAATAAGGTAATATATTTCCTTACATGAACAATTTCAAATACATTGACATTAAAAAATTTCTCTTTTCTATCTGAAAAATTAGTTCTATTTTATTTTTTCTTGCATTTTATTTTTATAGTGTGGCACACACCTTCTTATTGATTGTGGAATATTCATATAAAAATATATTGATTTAACAACAAATAAAGATAAACTACCAATAATATTTCAATGTTTACCCCAAAAGTTGGTCCCTTGTACTTAAGATGCTCTCTTCCCAAGGGAAAATGAACCTTTGCGGTGCCCAAAATGATGTATGATAGATTGTCATAAATTTGCCTCTTTTTGCTTTGTCTTAGTAGTCCTAGTCAAGTTTGTAGTTCTACGCGTACCCTTCATATATTGTGTAGTGATAATCATTAATGTACTTTAAATTATTTAGGTACAACAATACAATAACAAATTTCCACAAGTTTGTTAAACTAGTAAAACACAAAAATTTCCCCTTTTAGATGAGACGTTCCATGATTGATTCAACAACATTTTACTATAATTTTCAATTGAAGGGAATATAAATTAAGTACTACAAGAAGACACTCAAATATTTTGATAACCTTTAACCGCACAAATCATAAGTTACATGTTTGAATACTACATTTTGGTTTTTTTATTCCGTACGTGGACATTGTGAGGGTATTTTGAATACAATTAATAGCATATTTTTTTCAGTAAACATTGCCTAAATTTTATGCATGTATATTCTAACTTGTATCAGGTCATTGCATGCCCAAAAGTCACAAGTAATAGAGGTGACCAAATATTTAACAAAATCTGGACAAATTGTTCATTTGTAGACTAATTAGACTTTGAATTCTTGACGGTGGCTGGTTAATGCTTCTCCTCATTCAAAAAAATTTCAGTGAGTTATGATCTTCTGAAGATTGCTAACAAGACACTTTGGCACTTGTCGGGGGGCAGCCGACCATTATTTATAGACTTTGTTTTGTCCACATTTAATTAAATATTTGATCCGGTGTTTAGGATAACAGAAGTGGAATTGCAATGACTAGCACTCTAGAAAGTACTCATTTCCTTAGGAAAACAGTAACTTCTATCACAAGAAAATAATAGTAGTTTGCCTTATCCAAACGGTGGATAGAATCATGATTCTTGCTTTTACTTGGATTGAAAAATATTTTCAACTATAATATAATCCTAAATTTATACTTGTACTAAGTAAAATTAATGAGGATTGTAAATACCTATCTATCATTGCTTTCCACCTCAAAAAATTAGTTATTGAACTCTACAGTATTACTTTTGAAAATAATTGTGAGGTTTTTCTCACTTACGGTATATTGCAACTTTTTGTTGGGCATCCGCTCGAATTGGATAGCGTTGAATTTTTTATGCCCGTGCTAGCGCTAGTGGTGGTCATGTACTTCAGCTTCTGCAAAAAAACTTGTACAAATTGTTGATAATTCAATTAGAGCCCTATCAAAAACATTGAATGAAAAGTTCTAAGTGAATAATGCCTAAAGTCTCCAACAGTAACCATTTCAACACTTGTATGTTGAAATTGATCTACAAGTACAATATTGAAGTTGTAAGTGATGAAAACGTCATCATATTTCTATGTAGCACTTAATTTTTATATAAGTGTAAAATGATTAAACAGAATGGAAAACAGAAAAGTTCCATAGATATTATGGAAAGAGAAAAGTAAGCAATGTTCTAAACTTGGAGTTAGACTCCTTGTTAACCTTTATTAGGCAGCCTACAGCCATGGGTTCTAATGGAAATATAAGTGGCGTGAGCATACAAAAACATGATTTCTTTTATGGATGGACCTTACAAACATTTGTAAACATTCATGTTTCTCCTATTGATTGATAATATGTATGTGCATCACATAACGATAATAATACATTTTTCTGCATGGTTATAGATTTTTTAGCATGATTTCGGCATGATCATACAATATTTTTTGAAATTTTTATTGTAGATAGACATTAAAAAATCTTTGTGCAAGTCCAATTTTTTTCCTAAATCCAACATTTAATGAAAAAGTTATAGGGTTCTTAAGTTCAAATGGGAAGAGCGGGCACGTCGGGCAACTCCAAAAACTATTGCTATAACACTCTATTGAATGTGATATTTCCAATAATAGAAAGTAATATTATTTCCTTTTGTGTTGTCAAAATAAAATCTCTTGTCTTTCGTGAAAATTAGAATATTAATCCAAGTCAAACCATTTCACACATTGTCACACATTGTTGGGCAAGGTACCAAAAAGTTTTCTTCCTTTCCACATAAACCTTTGAGATCTTCATATTTTTTACTTTTCATTTTCCCCACAACATAACGTGGTGTAAAGTTCTAAACCTTTTCATCGACTATTTGGATTCTTATTCTAAAACAAATGAAGTTCACCAAAAAAAAAAAAAAAGTGAACTGACAATTTTTGAACCTCCACTCCTTGCACAATTTTTTTGAATATGTTACATCCTTTTTTCACCTCTCAAAATTGGTGTTCAAGGAACTAACATCATGCTTAACATGGTGGTAATCAATTTAGAACTTGAGTAGTGCAAAAATTGGATACCAAGTGGAGTCAAAGTCTGTTGATCCACTAAAAGCAGGGAAGAAAATGAACCCTTTTTTGTGCTTCAAACACTATGATCTTTCAATCCGTGAAGTCAAAGTTTATGAGTTTTTTTGAATATGTTATTGAAAAAGTCTTTATTGAGATCTTACGGTTCAAAGTAGAAATTAATGTTTTAGTTTTCTTCTTTACTAATTCCATTGAAACAAGCAATTTTGAAGTGTTAATAATTTGAAAATGGCTTGCTCATTTAGGGGTTAAGTAACTCCGGCTCATGATGTAAATAATACAAGGAAGTTGTAGTGACGTCTTTGTTGCACTCACCTTCGCTAATGCTACTTGGAAACCACATAGAAGAGGAACAAAGTCTAAGTTGGAGAAGCATTAGGAAACAACTTGAGTTGAGTCATCAGACTCTTGACAAAGACTGAGTAGCCTATTGTCATGCACACAATGGTATACAACCAATCGAGTAGTAAGTCCTCATAATCAAAACTCTCGTCATAAGTCGCCACATGCTTTGCAATGATGTGCAACTTGTAACAACTCTAATGATAAATTCCATAATTCCAACAACACTAACTTACCTAGATTGGTGGTCACTTGATCAATAACCAAGAGAGCTTTGCTAAGATCTTAGATCAAAAAATTGATTTGTTGCTCCCGTCTGCTCATGCTCCTGCTCTCTCATCGTTGCCTCTGAACACCTCTATCTCTCCTCAATCTACTGCAGAAGAGGTAAGATTAGAGCATGTCTATGAAGTTCCTATTTACTATGAAACCCTAGCGCCGCCTCCGCTTACCCTAGCCCACAGGGATGTGTGGCCGCACATCTCGTGAAATCATTACTTAACGAACGTCCAATCGTTCCTTCCCTAAGTGAAGCTTACTTGTAAACTTCACACGTAAAACTTGCTACGTGAAACACACTTTCTTCTTGCTCGTCAACATCGGATCTTGTTGGTAAACCTCGCTCCAAACTTTTCAACCTCTCTCCTGGCTTTTCAACCTTGCTCCTCGGTCTTCCCTCCTCATATCTCGCTTGTAAACCTGGCTCCTGGCTTTTCAACCTTGCTCCTCGCTCCTTGCTCCTCAGATCTTGCTTGTAAACCTCGCTCGTGCCTCTTGCTCTTCTCTCTTGAACATTGTAGGTCGCTCTCAAATTGCGCGCATATCTCCTTTCGGGCTCATATCTCCTTCCTCGCAGCCACACGCGTGTATGGTTTTTGGCGCTCAGATCTCCTTCCTCAACTCTCAAACCGCACTGTGGGAATCCGTTCCCACAGAGTTCCGGAAGTTAACCTAAAAATCCGGCAAAACAAAAAAAAATTTAGTATTAGAATGTTAGAACGCTAGGTTTAAACCAAAGAAAAGAGAAATAGCAAATAAGACAAATAAGGGGTACCCAAGATCCTTAAAAGCTCTTAGGAATTGCCATAAATCCAAGAGATCCGGAACCGGAGGAAACCCTCACCACCGGAATCTTCCAGAATCCTCCGGAACCGGAAACAACCGGAGCCGGAACGCACCCGGATTCGGAACCGGTTAGGGGCCGGAACCGCCATCATGACCGTAACGGCCATCCATACACCGCCGAAAGTATAAGAGCAAGAAGCTAAATTTGGCTTCCCACACTTCTTGGCTTGCTCTCCTTCCTTCTCCCTTGCTTCTTACTTTCTTGACTTCATTAGAACGGTATTGTTTCCGATCGTGAGGGTGTGTGGTAAGGTTAGTGAGTGCAGGTGGTACCGGAGAGATTGTGACAGATTTTTGTAGAAATGGCGGAAGGGGAACCTTCCCAGGCTACTCGAGGTACGACGACCCAGCCGGCGGTACAACGGGTGGTTCCGATCATACCGACAGATCCGGAGGAGAAGGCCGTCCTCGAACATTACCTCACCAACATGGGCTGCCGCGGGCTGCTCGATGTTGCAAGGGGCGCGAAGGAAGCGAAGCTGGTGGTTGAGCTACTCGGTGCACCGGACAACCAGTATGACGGTACTATCCGAGCTCACTCCGAAACTTGGGGTATACTGGAGTGGCAGCGTACCTACTCCTTCGGCAGCGGAACCGTCAAGACGGCGGAGCGAAACGATGACATCCTCGGGGACGAATTCACGAAGCAAGCCGACCCCAAGGAAGGCTATAACACCGACGACCTCCGGCATCAAGACGCGCAGATTGTGGTAAGGTTCTTGAACCCGATCTTTCACTCAGAAAAACCTAAACGAGTGGTGTCTTAATGGGCCACCACCATTCTAGGGTCGATGAGGGAGAAGTTTAGTGTAGATTGGGCCTCGCTTATGAGCGAGATGATCAAGCGGATGGTGAGAGGGCTCCAGAAGTTGAAGAGGGCCAGCACCCCACTTCCCTCGTACCTCACGCATCTCTACGCACAACACGACGTGCTTACCCCGGACGAGCAAGACGCGTACGAGTTGCTGCTCAACATCCAGAACTATGGCGGTCCGGACCCAGTGTCCGACAACGAAGGAATGGAGGACGCTGAAGATTCCGTATCTGAGGCTGTTCAGCAACCCCGGAAGAGGAGTCGATCGGTGCCGAGGGAGTCAACACCGGGACCATCTTCGTCGATTCAGCCAACAGGTGGTCAACCTCAGGGAGACCCTAGACACAGGGTTGTTCGGCCGTCCGTCCGTCCGGTAGTGTCCGTCCGTCTCGTTGTCCGTCCGATAGAAGTTGTTGACCGTCCGATAAGGGTCAACGCTGGTTTGACCATGACTAGAGGTAAATCAATTTACCCACTGCCACGAAGGCAAATACGTGGCTGACACGTCAACAAGAAGGTCGCGCGCGTACGAACAAGGGCAGGGCGCGTACCTAAGAGGGCCGCGCGCATACGTCAAATTTTTATTTTTATTTTATTTATTTATTTATTTCTTGTAGATGGTACGCGCCCAGCCCTTGTAAGCATGCGCCCCACCTTTTGGATCGGGCGCGTACGTACAAGGGCTGGGCGCGTACAAACAAGGGCTGGGCGCGTACGATCAAGGGCTGAGCGCGTACGATCAAAGGCTGGGCGCGTACAAACAAGGGCTGGGCGCGTACCATCAAGGGCTGGGCGCGTACAAACAAGGGCTGCGCGCGTACCAGACAGGGCCGCGCGCGTACGCCAAAATTTATTTATTTATTTATTATTATTTTTTTCTTTGTACGCGCCCAACCCTTGTAAGCATGCGCCCGACCTTTTGGATCGGGCGCGTACATACAAGGGTTGGGCGCCTTCGCGGAAAATTTAATTAATTAATTTATTATTATTTTATTTTTTGGCGTACGCGCGCGGCCTTGCTAGGTACGTGCGCGGACCTTTTAGGCACGCACCCAACTCTTTTAAGTTCGCATCGAACCTTTTGGAGTATGTGCCCTACCTCCTTAGGTACCCGCAGAACCTCTTTAGATACGCGCCCAACCCCTTGAAGTATGGGCCGAACCCTTGTAAGCATGCGCCTAACCTTTTAAATCGGGCGCGTACGTTCAAGGAATGGGCGCGTGCGATTTTCTTTGTTCTAGGAACGAGCTCAGCCCTTGTAAACATGCGCTTGACCTTCTAGATCGGGCGCGTACGTACAAGGGCTGGGCGCGTACGCAAAAAAAAAGGACATTTAAAGAAAGATTATTTAAAGAAAGGACATTTAAAGTAAGGACATTCAAATACTTGAAGTTCTTAAACAAATTATTTACATTATGCTTACTATGCTTAAACTAGAAATTGTGATTGAGATATATAATTAGATGTATCAATGAAACCTTAGCAAGTTGTATAAGGTATGAAGATGCATATACGACATTTACATTTACATTTGAATGCATCAACTTCTTCTTAGTATCATTACAATTAATTTTGTGTCAATTGCTTAAAATAAAAAGCAAGAACACAAGACACATTCTATGGTTAAAAAGAAATTAGAGTCTATAATAACATTTACAATATTTGATTCAATTATTACATGAACAATTGTTGCAATCCTTGTTAATTAAATAGGCCATAGCCCATGGCCAAATATAAATGATTTTGTGTACATGACTGCCAAAAGTAAATAAAAAGATACACACACCATGACAATCTTTGAAATCAATAATAGTTGATGACGACACTTTTAATCAAAGAAAGACAATAGATGATATTGATGAAAAGGAATCAACATTATATATATAAGGGGTGGACAAAAGCTTAGAAAAGGTGGGCACAAGGAAGAATGAGGCTTATACATGGTCCACATCTTCATTATGCCACTAGCAATAATTCAACGAGATAAAGAAATTTTAAAAACACAAAATACTAGAGGGCGAGTTGTATTCGTGTTGAGCCTAGATGTGTATGCAAAGGAGATTGATAAGTGTGCAAAGAGGCATGCGACTATATAAGAAGGGCGGGTCACTACAAAAGAACAGCGGGCGGGTAGACAAGGAGTGAGGGCAAATTAGTGAAAAAGGAGGGGGGAAAGAGGGGGGATTATGGGGCAAGCGATTCAAGAAGATCGCACACATGAGATTCGAGTTCGCAAGTTGGAGGGTTGCGCGGGTACGGTGGAGGGTCGCGCGTGCGGTAGAGGCACTTATGCTTAAATATTATAAAAAATTTGATTAAAAATTAAAAAAGAGTGTGCGGCCCTCAAAAGCGCACACGCGCAACCCTCCCAGTTGTGGGCTCAACCCTTTAATGTGTGATCCTCCTTCGATTGCTTGCCCCATAATCTCAGGCGCGTACCCATTCGGTCGCGCGCGCGCGTTCGCTAAGTGAGGGTCGGGCGCGTATTAAAAAGGGTCGGGCACGTATTAAAAAGGGTTGGGCGCGTACCCATTGGGTCGTGCGCGTACTTGAAAGGATCAAGCGCGTACCAAAAAGGGGTTGGGCGTGTATCTAAAGGCTCCAACGTGTACCTAAAGGGGTCAGGTGCGTACTGAAAAGGGTCGGGCGCGTACTTAAAGAGCTTCCACTCATGCCTGAAGGAGTCAGAAGGAGTCGGACGCGTACCTTAAGGGGACAGAAGCGTCTCTAAAGGGGTCCGACGCGTACCTTACGGGGCCGGGCGCGTACACCAAGGGGCCAAAGCGTACGTTAAGGGGCGCCGCGCGTGCCTAAAAGGGCCGCGTGCCTACCATACAGGGCCGCACGCGTACAAATTTTTAATTTTTTTAAATTTTTTTTTGGCGTACGCGCGCGGCCCTGTTTGGTATGCGAGCAATCCTTGTTTGTACGCACCCATCCCTTGTTTCTACGCGTCCCATCCCTAAGGTCGGGCGCATGCTTACAAGGACAAGGCGCGTGCAAAATTTTTTTTTTTTTTTTTTTTTTTTCCGCGTACGCGCGCGGCCCTGTTTGATACGTGCACGGCCCTTGTTCGTACGCGCCCAGCCCTTGATGGTATGCGCCCAACCCTTGATGGTATGCGCCCAGCCCTTGTTTGTACGCGCCCAACCCTTGTTGGTACGCGGCCAACCCTTGTACGTACGCACCCAATCCAAAGGTCGGGCGCATGCTTACAAGGGTTGGGCGCATACAAATTTTATTTTAATTTTTTTAAATTTTTTTTCCGCGTACGCGCGCGGCCCTTCGAGGTACGCGTGCGGCTCTTCTAGGTGCGCGCCCGACCCTATGATGTGACGTGGAAAGCGGTCTGACGTGTCAGCACACGTGTTTTACTAGGGGGTAAGTTGAAAATTTGATTTAGGGTTTGTAATTTTTTTTACACGCAACTGTCCGCCAAAAAGTGTTGTCCGTCCTATCCGTCCATCCTACTGTCCGTCCGTCCGCTGTCTTTGGGCCCCTATCCGTCTATGTAGACAACCCTGCCTAGACAAGTTGGATGGAAAGGTCGCATTCCTCCGGCGGAGCCCTGCACCTCGTTGGACTCGACGGACCGGACCAACTGGAGCTCATCCAACATGCGGGTTGGCGTGCGGCCCTCGTGTGCCAATCCGAGGCACGATATAGTGAGATCGTGGACGGCATCCGGTAGGAGCTAGAGGTGGAGAAGTTCGTGGATATATCCACAGCGATCCAAGAACTGCAGAAGAACACGCTCCGACTTTGAGCCTTGGAGGTTTAGCAGGTTGCACTAGTACAAAACAGGGAAAAAAAAACCGCACTCGATTTCGAGTTGTAGTTCGTTTGACCTCGCTGTCGGAACAGGCATCACTGTTCCTAAATCGGGCTGTCCCGACGTTTTTGTCTATAACTCCCTCAGTTTTGGGAGGTTTTGGACGTGTAATATACCGTTGGAAGCGTCTTGAAAACACGCTTTCAACGGTATATTACACGTCCAAAACCTCCCAAAACTGAGGGAGTTATGGCCAAAAACGTCGGGATAGCCCGATTTAGAAACAGTGATGACTGTTCCGATAGCGTGGTCAAACGAACCGCAACTCCGAATCGAGTGCGGTTCTTTTTTCCCTGTTTTGTACTAGTGTTGCTATCATCCAATATCGGGATCAGTTTGCCGCCAAGTGCGACGAAACGTTTACGGCGTTGACGGAGTCCAGAAAGAAGCTGAAGAAAGCTGAAAATCGAGCAGACGCTTCCGCCCAGGCCTTGACAGAGGTACGTGCAACACTATCATTTCTGGTTGACACTGTTAACCGAAGTCTTCTCTTCACAGATCAGGTGGAGAAGGAGGGCAAACTGAACCGGGTCCAGATAATACGGTTCCTGCACGACCACGACAATAAGATGGACAAGATATGGAGCCGTATGCAGGAACTGGTGGCGAACATGACCACTGAAGGATCGGAGAACCGGAGCACCCAAGCCCCAGAGGACCTCACAGCTCCGGTCCGTATTCAGACATCTCCGGACGAACCCGGACCCTCAAGCGTGCATCCGGAGGCTTCCGGGAAGCAGAAGGAGAGTCTGACTCAGCCGGAGCCTACTGCACACATAAGCTGCAGTCCTCCCGGCAATCCGAACACCGGTATCAGAAAGCACTGGACGGATTTACTTCCAGAGGTGAGTCCGAACGAAACCCCTTCTCCCCTCCGACCCCAACCTACTCCTCTTTCATCAAGCCGCCGGAAGTCAACTCCCCCGCTTGCAAGGCCTTTGGCGACGGATCCTCCTAGCCCCGGAGCCTAGTTCGAAAGCTTTGCTGAAGCTCCGGAGACAATTGTGGTGGATTCCACCACCGATCCAGTTCCACCAGCAGCAGCACCGGTACTCGCTTCCGGAGCCGGATCACAAGACATTCCGGCAGCTACTACGCCCCAACGAAGGAGAGCCGGTAAGTCCAAGGTGGAGGCTTCCACGAGGCGTACCTGTCCCCGATTCAAGAGTGTTGGATCACCCCCTTAGGTAGGTTTTGATTTAGAAGTAGGAGCACCTTAGTAATCGAGGTTAGATAGCGATTAATGATGGGGCCCAGAGTTGCACCGAGCTACTTAATCCGGAAGCTAAGACTTCCGAAAACTTGTAAACTTTCCGGAGTTTTGCGTATTTTTCGGATGTCCCGGAATCCGGACCCCGAAAAATAGGATCTGAGATTCTCTTTTCCATATTTTTAGGGATAAGATCCTTACTTTTAGGGATAAGATCCTCCGGATTTCTTATAGATCAGATTAGCCTTAAATTAGGAATAGTTCTAGTACTTAGTAGATGAGTTTTGGAAAACTCAGGGCCTTGTTTTTCCTTTACGTTGAATATATTTCGGAGCTATAACTGGATTTGCTACCTAGTACTTATGAAGAGTGTTGTTCTACGTGTGAGGTTCAAGGTCCGTTGTTGTAGTATGTATTGTTCCAGTTCCTTTGAAGGGAGGGATATTTTGTTGTACTTAAAAGTGAACCGGCTTGGATCTCCACTAGGGGAGTGCCCGGAAGAACTGGAGGAGATTGCAGAGGTGTTCCTGGTCGCCTTCAGAGTCCGAAAGAATCCAGGAGGGGAGGAGATATACTGCAGAGGTGTTCCGGTAGTTTCTAGGGCACGGAATAATCCGTGTGACCCCGGACTCCGGTCAAAAGCCGGAGTTTACCCCCACGATAGGAATAGCCTGCTATGTGAGTCTAGAAGGAGTCCTCCCAAGTAAACTATATCACTTTCTTCGGAGGGCTACAAAAGTGCTACCGGAACGTCGTTGTAGTCCGGACTTACCTTTGTGTGGCCGCATCCGGAAGGCCTTCCGGATGTCGTGAGAGTTAAGTCCAGGATCAACACCATATCACCGGTTAGTAGATTAGGGAAAGTGATTGTCCAGTCACTATAAACTCCGGGGCAGTGGGTGTGTAGCCACTTAAAGTCACAAGGCAGTGGAGAATCCGGCCACTTACACAAAATAGGATCAGTGGTCTTCCGCTCACTCATTTAAACCTTCCGGTAGCCGCTCTGAGGAGGAACAAAGGTAAATCAAACTACCCTCCTGTTTTCTGGAAATCACTTCCGGAAAGAACTGTATATCCCTTCCGGAAAGAACTATATATCCCTTCCGGAAATTAGTTCCGACAAGTTTTGCTTGAGTTCCGGAACCGGAAGAATCCGGAGCCGTTACTGAATAGAATAAGTAACTTAGGTGATAAATAGATTAGTTGTTCTAGATAATCTGAAAGAATAAATAGATCTCTGTGGGAACGAAAGCGGAGTGGTTCACTTTGGAAGCACTTAGTGACGATTAGGTGCATTCCGGAGGAATACTGACTCTACAAACTACGACACGCACTTAGGTCTCCTTCCTCGAGGCCACATATGTGATGCACATCTGAGTGCACAGACGTCAAACGAAGCTCAAATCTCCTTCCTTGCAGCCACATATGTCATGCACGTCTGAGTGCACAGACTTCAAACGACGTTGAGATCTCCTTCCTCGAAGCCAGAGACCTGAGACATCATGCATGTCTAAGTGCACAGACGTCGTACACATTAGCCTCCGAAGCTCCTACAACATTTTCCACCACCCTATCGACGACCTTGTCACATCGATTAGGAGTTGGAGCGCTAGAACGGTGGCGCAGACATAGACACAAAAACCCCAGTGCACCTACTCCAATGTTAAACTTGAGTGTACAACGTGCACATGAGCAAAATTTCAAACGTCACACGTCACAAACAAACCCCAGGCCTAGCATTGCCGACCCGAGATCTCTAAAGATCCTACAGATCTCTAAAGCGCAGTGGAGTGTGCGGCCGCACACCTCAAGGGAGGCCCTTCTCAATGAATGCCCAAGACCTTGATATCACCCCGTGGAACCCAAATTTCAGTCTACCCTACGATATCCTACAAATATCCTACCCTTGCAATCTTCACGGCGTGTATTTGTAGGCTATGATCAATACTCTTGAATCTGCTCCACAATGTGTCTCGGTTGAATCTGCTTTAAGTACGTACAATGTGTTTGCTTTTGCTTAAACTTTCTTTATTAGATTATGTATAGCATGCTCTCACGTCTAGATCATGACATGATACCCAAGCACGTTGTACTCTCTAAACTAGGATTGACCAAACCCTGAACTTGAACCTTAATATTTTAATATTTAACTTAATGTAGACAAACAAAGTCAGGAAATAATGATCAGTAGCCTGCCGACAACTAAGGTAGAGGCACCCAATTCCAATCACTTAAGCCAGTTTGGGACTCAAATGACATTGTATGTCAAAAACATTTATGTAGAAAGGTGCGGAATTAGGAATGAAATCCAACAAATATTTTTTCAAATTTAATCAGAAAGATTTGGAATTGATATAGAATTTAAAAGCCCAGAAACCACCGGAGCCCAGAATCAGACTCTAGAGTAGGTGAGATTTGGTGCCCTCCTTCACCCAATGCCAATAAGTAGAGTGAGTAAAAGAGAGAGGACATGCCATGGATAACTAACTCATTGAGGGTATCCAATATTGATCGGCTTTGTTTGACTTTCGAGGCAATGCCACCAATGAGAGCTCAATTGAGGTGGAACAACCCAAAATTGCACACATCATGACCCAATGCTGATAATGACTAGTGTTTTCAGATCTTGAGTTATCGGTTTTGGGTCACTTCATGCACCATTTCAAGCATTTGCCATTTTCATGCACCATGCCATGCATACTCTACTGATCAGAATTGGATGGCCAACTGGAATTGGGTGCCTCTACCTTACCAAAGTGTCTTATTGGCAATCTTCTGAAGACCAAAACTCACTCAAGAATTATCTGAATTGGACATATGAGGTGTTTTTGACATCCACAAAAAACGTAGGTGTCAAAAACACCTCATATGTATGATTTGGAAGAAGTTTGAGTAAGTTATGGCAATTCAAAACTACGTGAGTTTACATGAGTTTACTATTTGCAAATTTAGAAGCGTTGAGGACGGTGGTCGTTTGGCGAATGTATATGTTGTAGTGCTCAACAAAGTGCATTATCTCAAGGACATTTTCCATGGAGTATTGTTTGAAGAAACGGTACTTTCCAAGACCTTCCAAAAAACTATCAGGTTCTAGCCTCTGTACTTATCTAATTCTTGTGATGCATCTGAGCTACTTGACGGAATGGTGTTGATTTATTAGTGCAGCACATGCACAATTATTATGTAATACTTTCAACAAATTGCATACATTGTTAAGGAGAAGCTTAATTCCAGGTGACAATATGGTAAGGTACATCCTAAACAACATTATTCTGGTATGAAAAAATACTAATATTTTGCATGCATGCACTTCATTTCGATATGTACAGCTCTCAATTATTGCTCACAAATGAGTTGCAAACAAGCTAGTTACAGCCTCCCTCCCAAGGAGTGAAATGGATTTTGAAATTATGACTGATCAACTTCAACTATTGTTGTAACTTTTGCCTTTCTTACTTAGTTGAGGGTGTCAAGGAGATTTAATGCATTGAAGAGGATTCATTTGATGATGAAATTCTTTTTGTTGGAGCAGGTAATTTATTGCCCAAAGGATGTGTAGCTAATTTGTTTGTCAGCTACAATTTCTAACCTAGAGGAGCTTGTAGGTTGGATTGCTCAGGTTCGTCCATCATCATATCACATTATATAATTAGGTTGACAGTCTTTTAAAGTACAAAGAGTTGTATTACGCACCAAGAAATTTTATCAACCTAAACCCCTAAGGTACCGTGATAGTTTCACACCAAAAACACTTCAAAATTGTTGGATTCTAGTGCAATGAATAATGAATGAAACTAAAACTTTTATTTATAGCTTGGACCATAGGATTTCAAATAAGTCTAATTAAGTAATATACACACAAAATTTGGACAAAATGTCACAAAATTTGGACAAAATGATCATTTGTGGACTAATTAGACCATGGATTCTTGTCGGCAGCCAACCGATGCTTGTCCTCAAATTTTTGAATAAGCCATAACTTACTCAAACTTTGTCCAAATCAAACATGTGAGGTGTTTTCTGACATCTGCATTTTTCGTGGATGTCAAAAAACACCTCATATGTCCAATTCAAATAATTCTTGAGTGAGATATGCTCTTGAGAAGATTGCTAATAAGACACTTTGGCAGTTGTCGGCGGGCAACTGACCATTATTTCTGGACTTTTTTTTGTCCACATATAGTTAAATATCTGACTGCGTAGCATATTCAAAACAAATGTGCAAAGATTGGAGGTTCTAAAAATGCCAAATCCAGTTAAAAAAAATTGTGAACTTAATATGTTTTAGATTGATAATCCCAATGGTCAATTAGAAAGCTTTCACCACATATTGTTGTGGAAAAAAATAAAAAGTAACAAATATGAAGTTCACAAAGTTTTATGTAGAAAAGAAGATGTTTTTTTGGTGCCTTGCCCGACAATGTGTAGCAATGTGTGAAAATGTTTTGAGTTGGGTTCATTTGCTATTTTTCACTAAAGACAAGAATGTTTTTTGGACAATATTGAAGGAAATAATATAATATGCTTGTATAGAGAATCTCACATTCAATAGAAGGTCTTAGCAAAAGTTTTTGAAGGTGCTCAACGTGCCGGCTTTCTTTAATTGAAATTCATAACCCTATTACTTTTTCATTACATGTTGGATGTAGGAAAAAATTGTTTTCCCTCTGAGGTATTAGTAATGCCCTTCTAAAATAAAAATTTCAAAGAGGAATGTTAGAAATTGACACCATAGGAACCTGACCAAACCTTCAAAATCCCATTTATACACTTGGTCCTTTAGAGGTTAATATCATGAGTGCAAACCAATTTTTTTTTTGAGAGCTACTACTTACAAAAGGTTGGAAAAGAAGAGTAAACATTAGTTGAGGACTATATACGTAGGCACAATTTTTACTTTGTAGAATATTAAAAATGTATGAAAGTTTACCAAGACTTACACCTTTGGATTGAAGATTATTCAACTAACATCTTTCTTTTAGAAGTCATTTCATCTGGAGGTCATTTTTCATTTGGAGGTCACTTTATCTGGAAGGCATGTACACCAAATTTTAGAGTTGGAAAATTGTGCAATTTTTCATAAAATTAAAGTTTAATTAGAAACCATACACATTGTATTCTAATGTCAAAGAATTATCTTTTGATGTTGATTGATTATCTTTTAGATTAGAAAACTAAAAAAGCAAGAAGGAATCTTACACCATATTAATAGCTATTATTGTATGGTAGTAACATTCAACTTTTTAGAAAGTCACAATATTATGGCACCTAACATCAACAAGGACTAAGAGAGCCATGGTTGGTGGATTGCGGAAGTAGAGCCATGTAAGCCATTTTGTCGGTGACAATTTATCCTTTTCAGCTAACGAAGCGTACATCATGATGAGGGAGCCGTTTCGGCAAAATCCAAGCAATTTTTGGCCGACATGATGATATGGTATATATAACGGTATCAGATCACGACACAACATACGTGAAGTTTTCTCTTTCTAAGAAGTTTCTTCTAGCATCTGCTCCTATGAATCTCATCAAGAACCCATGGCAAGTGAGAGTATTCAAATCATTGCATACGTTTTGAGTAAGCATACATCCTGCGGTAGGTACTACTAGGCACAATAACATCTTGGCATGTGTAGACTTATTGCCGGAGATGGTGTTGCATGCTAAAAGAATTATGAATGAGCATATTAGATATGAGGCATTACGGGCGACAGATCCAACAAGTGCTGCAATTCAAACTCCACCAGCGGAACAAGGAGAGACGGAACCAGCTTTTTGTGCTTTAGCACGTCCAACGCAATTGGATTTTTAGCCTATAGGGGGAGAGACGGAGGCATTCAAACCATCATCCTACCGCATTACTTCATACCCACATTGAGACACCATCATCACTTCATTGTCCAGTATGAAGTGAACATCCTTCAAAGCAGCTACGGCGTGATGAGAGGGATGTAGCTCCTAGTTTTGGTGGAGGTACATCAGGTTTGGATGCATCTGTACGAGGTTGATTACAAGAGCCTGATGATCGGGTGGCAGGGTGCCTAGGTCGAGGTTTAGAGCATCTGGATCTCATCGTAGGGTCTCTTCATTTACGCCGCATGGTTCTGTAACTTGACGGCGGTGGCACAAGAGAAAGAGGAGTTTGACAACCTAGCAAGTGACCCTCGTGAGGATTCAGAGGAGGAAGGAGAGATGTCGGTAGTCCCTACTTTACATGGGTCCAAAGTTCCAGTGCCTATGGCGGATGAGACTGCGAAAGGATCATTGCGGGGAAATATTGTGTTTAACGCACACATAGACCGTATTGTCTCACTGGAGAATCTAGAGACGAACCATCAAGTATTATCACAGAAGAAGGTCACAAATGCGTAAAGCTGCTTAAGAGATCGAGAGTTCAGGACTTGGGTGAGCAAATTGGTACTTTGACCAATCAAATACATTCTGCATACTACTACCAACGACGTATGGTTCTGCAGGAAGAGGTGCCGTTTCCAAATAAAAGAGCGGCACGAGAGTTTGAGCGCAGGTTTGTTACACACGGGAGTGCTTCTATAAATGGTGGTGTAGGATCTCAATTTGCTTGGCTTAAAGACCATATTATTTGGGAGCCAGTGGATGAGCACATATACCGGGAGTTTGTAAATTTGCACAGAAACAATGGAGGATTGATATGATCCCAACAGCTGTGTACCTTGATTTTTTTGAGCGGTGGGAGGCAATCTTCCTGGTGTATGCAGATCGCCGTTTTTACATTGATAAGTTGGTGCGGATCAACGTAGCGGAGTGGGAGAGAACAACTTATTTTACCGTGGAAGAGGATTTGAGGAAGCTCCGCCATAACTCGGTTCTATATCAAAGGCTCGATAGCTTGGTCCATGGAGATGATGCATGCAGAGGCATTACTTTCGTGAGTGTCGCAAGTGCACTGCATAAGTTGCACAAGATGGCCAAATGTAATGAAGTTACGATTAAGAAGCTGGCCAAGAACATTCAGGACCTCATCCGTCATGCTTGGAATCCAAGCAATGATTGTTTTGATGCTATCATTTGAGTCTGCAAGGACTACGGAGATGGACTTTTTAATAGCAAGAAGGAAGAGATAAAGTGAAAGCAGTATGCATAGAAGAAGGAGTTGAATTTCAATGTAGATGTGCGACCGAAGCGAAAGGTGATGACTCAGAATTGGTTGAGGCCGCTTAGTTGGATTTCAGATTCATATTATCTACAACTAATACAGTCTTGTACAGTTAAGGCGTTTAGTGGCATGTGGTATTTTCACGGCCATTCCTACAATCCTTCAAGGGGATTTTCAGGGATCTGAGATGATTGTCATTGACGATTGTACGGAGAGGACTTGATTCCTAGACAATGAGTTGTCCAGCAGTTTCCAAGGACAGATGAAGATTATTGAGACAACAAGTGGAACAAACATGGCTCCTAACATCGTACATGAGACCGAAGAGGTGATTGGTGGAGAGAGGTAAGAGAACGATGCCGACGAGGAAAGAACTTTGAATGAGAGGTTGCCACGTTCATCTGGATTGGACTATTATTTGTCTGACAATAGCTCGACCGATGAGGACTCAAGCACCGATTATGATGAACTTGATAAGTCTCTTGCAAGGGAGTGATTTCATCATCGCATCCAATGGTAGGAGACACTTTGGGAGAGATGTCAGGGACACCTATAGAGAGGATGGAAGATATTGGTGTAGTGGATGATAGCTTGGTAGCAATGGGAAGAGGAGCAAGTACATTTGCATCTCAAAGGCTTGAAGTAGAGCGAGAAGCATTCCACTCCCTTGAATTTTTTACGATGCAAATGAGGGTTTGGCAGCCTTTAGTGTCTTCTCAAGCACAGATTGAATCAGAGACACATGAGAAGGTTGCAGGTACTGGAAGTGATACGCGACGGATATTGCCTTCCCTTCCAAGATCTGGTGTATCGGAGGACGTCACTACATTTCAGGGGGCCTTCTCCTTTGACCGATAGATGTCGTTTAAGGATGGCTTCTACTATAATGATGATGGTATAAGACAGAGGTCGCACGGTGAGCCTGACAGTTACAAATATGTTGAGTTTGCGTCCACTAGTCTTGGAGATACGATAGATCATCTAGTGCAGGCTCATGAATTGTTGGCTATTGTAGAGAACGCCATATGACACATGGAGAAAGTCAAGTCGCCGGAGGATGATGAGATTCCTTTTGCTATAACAGAGTAGAGCAAGTGATGTTTTGGTGGCAAATAGATTAGTATGATACATTTGATATGTTTAAGTTTAATATGATATGTTTGATTTCAGTATTTCTTTGCAAAAGTTTTAGATTGTTTGATTAAATATGTTTTTGCATTTAATAAATAGTGACATACCTCACACTTTCTCACTGAATTGCGTCTTTTATTATTGCATCTCTTATAAGTTGTATTGTAGTGAGATATGATAAAATTGTATAATCATACAAATGTGTATCTACATAATGTGAGTACATCATTGTTACAATCTTAAAAGGATCAAAAATTGGATTAATAATCAAATATTCTTTACGAGTTCCAACAAATAGAGAATGTATATTTCTTACATGTACATGTAGAAGCCAATATTTAACGCTGTAGACATGTAAATTTAGTACAAAAGCAATACTAATTTTTTTAATTTTATTTTCAATAAAATCTTGTTTCTTTTACTCCTAAATTTCCAAGAGTCCCCTTAGGGGACTCTAGAAGGTTCGGACTGGTTCCTATGGTGTAATTTAATAACAATTTTCTTTGATATTTATAACGTAGATGGACATTACTAAAAGCATTGTATGAATCCAATTTTTTCCTAAATCCAACATTTAATGAAAAAGTTACAGGGTTTTGAAGTTAAAATGGGGAGATTGGGCACGTCGGGCAACTCCAAAAACTTTTGCTAGGACACTCTATTGAATGTGAGATTTTCAATACTAGCAAGTAATACTTTTTTCCTTTCATATTGTCAAAAAAATCTCTTGTCTTTAGTGGAAAAAGCATATAAATCCAAGTCAAACGTTTTCACACATTATTGCACATTGTTGGGCAAGGTACCAAAAAAAATTCTTCTTTTTCACATAAAACTTTGACATTATCATATTTTTTACATTTTACTCTATCCGCAACATTTTGTGGTGTAAACCTTCTTATTGACCATTCAAATATTCATTCTAAAACTCACTAAGTTCACAAAAAAATATAACGCATATTGACAATTTTTGAACCTCCACTCCTTGCACAATTTTTTGGAATATGCTACACCCTTTTTCTACCTCTTAGAATTGGAGTGCAAGGATCTAATATCATGCTTAACATGATGGAAATGTATTTAGACCTTGTGTAGTGCAAAAATTTCACACCAAATGAAGTCAAAGTCTGTTGATCCATATAACGCATGGAAGTATGTGGACCCTTTTCTCTACTTCAAACACTATAATATTACAATCCATGCGATCAAACTTTCTGAATTTTTAAAATTTAAAGTTACTTGATAAGTCTTAATTGAGATCATACGGTTAAAACCAGAAGTAAAAGTTTTTTGTTTCGTCCTCACTCATTGCACTAAAACAAGCAATTTGAAATGCTTTTGGTGTGAAATTGTCAACAAAATTTAGGGGTTAAGCGCCATTTTATGCATTGAAACCATGGTTGCTGCAATTTTAAGAGAAGAGAAGGGAAGAAGGAGAAGGAGAAGGAGGAGAAGAAAGAGAGATGGTAAAACATGACAAAATTTTCCTAAACTGCCCTTTTTAGGCATTCATTAAAAAAATCAGCACGCCTACTTTTTAGTACATGGTCATTCCTCCCGGTCCAAGTTCAGTTTACACTTAGTGAGAGGCCCAAGGGCTTTAAAAATTACATTTTTCTGAAGTGTGACCATGGAAGTGTGACCATGAAGTATGGCCATGGAATTAATCCATTTTCCTTGGTCATGGCTCTTGGTCTGTAGTGTAATCCGCCCCTAAGTGCATAATTGCTTAACCCCTAAAGGACCACGACCTAATTCGCTCTAAAACCAGTCCAAAACTGCCATTGTCAAAAAGAGACATGAAAATCACATCTTAAAGTGAATTTTGGATTTTCAACCGTAAGATCTTAAAATAGACTTCCATATAAACATGCCATGAAATTTTGGTTGCAATCCACCGCACGGATTGATAGATTTTAGTGTTTAAAGTTAAAAATATGGTTCAATTTCATGCCAGCGTTGAGTAGATCAGCTGACTTTGACTTCATTTTGTATCAAATTTTTGCATTGTACAAGGTCTAAATCTTTTACCATTGTCTTAAACATGATGTTATTTCCCAACACACCAATTTTTAGAGGTAAAAAAAGGGTGTAGCATATTCAAAACAAGTGTGCAAGGAGTGGAGGTTCAAAAATTGCCATTTCACGTTTTATTTTTTTGTGAACTACGTATGTATTCAAATGATAATCCAAACGGTCAATAAGAAGGTTTTCACCATATATTGTTGTTGAAAAAAAAAAAGTGAAAAATATGAAGATCTCTAGGTTTTATGTAGAAAAGATGAAGTTTTTTTCCCCTGTTGCCCGACAATGTGTGAAAACGTTTGACTTGGAATAAAATGCCTTTTTACACTAAAGACAAGATTTTTTTTTGAAAATTTCTAAATAAGGAAATATTGTTTACATGTGTGAAAAATCCAAATGTCAATAGAAACTTTTGTCAAAATTTTTGGAGGTGCCCGAAGTCCCACTTTTGGCTTTAAGTAGTACTAACTTTCAAACCACAAATCTAAAAAAAATTATAAATATACATATATATAAATATATATATATATATATATATATATATATCTCCACGAAGCTCTTATCAGATCCTATCTTGAAAAAAAAAATCACAGAAAAAGGATTTTTTTTCGAATTGTAGGTACATGCCCAAAATCCAAAATGACCCCGGGGGGACGTTTGGTCCTTTAGGGGTTAATTGCATGTTGTACGATGTGTGTAAAGCTGACGGTCGATTGACCAGCCAATTGAGCGCCCTTCATAATTCATCATGCAGCCCACCTGGGTTGCAGATTGTCCACCAAAAGGTGAACCTACCTTTATGGAGCAATTAATTTTCTGTACAAAACCATGCTTTTCACGCAGGCTGGGTGCAGGGGTGCGATTTGATTGGCTGCTGCTTTTGTCTCGCAATTCTAATTCCACAAATGGTGCCTTTATGATCCTAAAAGCTTTGCTTGTTTGTAGTCTTCTTTGTGGCTGTTTCCCACCTTCCCCCCCACCTGCCACAAGAAGGGTGGATATTACTCATCCCCACAAAAATTACTTTTTACTGCTCCTTGCTTCGAAGTGACATGTTTGCATTTCAACTTGTGTGGTGTCCAGAATAAAATAAAATGCCCCAGAGAGCACTTCGAAAAAATATTCTCATGCCCACTAAAATATCTTTTATTGCTCCTTGTTTCAAATTGACATGTTTGCATTTCAACTTGTGTCATGCCCAAAATAAAACAAAATTATCAACTTGCTTGGTGCCCGAAAAAGCACTGTGAAAAATGTTAAGCACTGGGCATTTCAAGAACAGAAACTAGAACAACATAAATTGGGTTCTTTGTAAAGTCACCTAAGGTTTGAGTAAGATACCCATCTTTTGGGTTTTGAATGCTAATATTGTTCCTTTTTAATGTCAACAGCTATTGGATCATGGATGAGCTTGGTGGTCAAGCAACTGAAGTTAGAATCGGTTTTTGACATCCTTTAGTAAAGAAGAAAGACAGGTCATGTTGTACAAGCCATCTCCATTGTCATTTTCCTCTTTGAATTCATTTTAGATATTTAGAGTTATTAAAAAGTTGATTTTTACTAATTTGAAATGGCAACAAGGGTCAAAATTCTTGGTAAATTGGCCTTACTTTACATATAATGATGATCTAAAAGGCAAAGTAGAAATACATGGTTATAAGCATGAAAATAAGCATCCTCAAAGTTCAAGTATTTGACATCTTAGCCATATCCAAGGAATCCATGTGCATCTTGGAATGCGCATAATGATGACTTACTCTTACCGTAGGTGAACCTCTGGTTCGGCACCTTAATGCCAATAATTAATTAAAGAGAAAAAATGACATTCGGCATTCAAAATAATAACAATGTAATTTTCGGCAAGAAATCAAAGACTATTATATTTGGCTTGCTTTGGCACCCGTGGAGATTGAACTCAAGACCTTGGGATTCCAAACCCAAGTGTTTATGCATGACATGCCTCGGATAAAGGCCTTTTCCAAGCCTTATTCCCCTTTGATGTCTCTCCATGTGCCAAAATCTGTAAATATACATTTTTTACAATTTCGGCATTTTCAAAAAATTATTTTCCACTTAATTCGGCATGGGCTTTTCTAATTAATTTATGCCCGACGAGAGGTTCATATATTGTGCTTGATCAAATTAGAGGTTTTGGGTAAAAATGTCATAAAAGCTACACTCATAATTCCACTTAGTAGGTGGCAACTATTTTTATGTGAGATTACCCTTTGTAATGAGGAAGGATTTTTTACTTACTGACTAAAAACTGTGGACGTATTTTAATGCCCAAGGCAAACTGACCCCCTCGTTCCCCTCGTGGGATGAAGGGAGCAATTGCCCGGGGATGAATCATCCGTCCTAGCTAGCCACGTGAGGGAGGCTTGTTCATGAGCTAAGAGCGGAGAGCGGAGAGCGGTGAGCAGAGATTTCAGCCATGGAGAGCCAAAAATATTCTAATATTCTTGGTTTATTCGATAAAGATTCAAATATTATTAGAATAATTATAGAATAACATATATATTTAATGGAATTTAATTATTCTGACTATGTTTATGGCAATTTTGGAACCTCATACCGCGGTCCTAATTACGGTAATTGTGGTCTCTTTTTGAAAAACTTGAAATACATATTGGATTATACTGTGACCTTTTGGTACCGAGAGGTTTCACCGTGATCTCTCGGTACCGAGAGGTTTCACTGTGACCTCTTCGTAACACGAGGTTATTCGGTGACCTTTTGGTACCCGAAAGGTTTTACAGTGACCTTCTGTACCATGAAAATTTATCGAGACATCTTGGCGCCGAGAGATTTTACCGTATAACCAATCAAAGAACATCTTTTAATAGAATGGATATATTTATATATGGGAGGCCTCCATGAAAATCTATACATAATTAAATTTGAACACTTGCTCTAGAACAAATAAAAAGGGTTTATGTAGGTTGACTATAGGATAAACACTAAGGAACTGGACTAAGACCAAGAATGAGTTAGAATGCCGTGTTCAAGAACTTGTTTGACCTCGTTCCAACTAAGGGTAGAAGCATGGATGAAGTCAACAGTTGGTTGAAATCCACAAATCGTGAGAAGGATGTAGTAGAGATGTTTACAATGAGAGTACTGGCTCTTCCCACGGAATGCCTTCCAAGTCTTCGTGAATGCTGGGCACGAACAATGAGGAAATGCACTCACTGTTACGGAGTATGTAGTAGCTTCGGGCTGAGCACCGTAAGAGAGGAGAGAAATGTGACACCCTAAACCGGGTCCTGGGAGCATCCTCACAGCTTTGATAGAAGCAATGAGGGAATCAACAGACCCCATGGACTTCCTTTGTTTCTCGTTACGCACTTTTGAGGTGCGCTTCACCGCCTTACCATCCCTCTTTGCCGGAACTCTAGACGCGTCCGATGGTACTGGGATAGAACTCAAGTCTCTCGGAGGTCTGTCGTTAGTAAATAGGCGTCTAGGAGAAACTTGCTGCTTTTACGGGAGTTGAAATCCAGCTGCTTCAAGATCCTCAATCTCGCCACGGGTCAGATTAGTACCCACCATGACAGGCCATACATCCGGGATTGGAGGCCTATCCTGGCCCTTTTTGTATTGAACTACCCATAGCCGCCTCGTACCCTTCACACACCGTTCAATGTCATCGTTGCAAAAGTAGAAATCCATTGTCTCTAAGACATTTTTCTTTGGGTGACGATAAAAACCAGTGTATGTTGGTGCTGGAGTTGCCTTCCTACCCCTGACAATCTTCTCCTCACATTTCTTCTTTGATATCGAGCGTTGTGCCCAACAAGCCTTCGCAGAATTCTTCGGCAAACGTGCAATATGCCACTCTGTCAACTGAACATGAGTTTCTTGCACCGATGTGACGCGACGCAAACTAGCTCTGTAGACTGGAGACGCCAACGGTGTTACAGGTCTTGGTCGCGTGGGAGACACATCATCATCAAAAACGCTATATCCGCCAACGACATCCTCGTCATCAGCAACACCGTTGCCTTCGTCAATAATGGGCAAAGGATTTGTAGAAGTACCTAGTGGTCTGGAAGAATGGCGAGGTCGAGAGAAGTTTACTTTATCCGGTCGGTGTGACTCATCATCAGCACCGACAGGCATGTTTGGCTTACGCTTCCGTGAGCCAAATACCTCTTTACCAGCCTTGTTTGTTGTGCGAGTACAGAATTCCGCCGCCCCCGACATTTGCAACATAGAGTCCTTTAAGACGCTAGGGTCACCCGTCCTTTGAGCCTTTCTCTCGGCTACTCTAAGCTTTAGTTCATCCTTGCTAGGACCCGTCCCACCAACGTCGCCTTTTAAAAATTGGTGATAGTTAACAACTTGGAGGAATCCGCGTACATAGTCGTCTACGGTGGCGACGTATAAGTCTACCCCTCGGTTTCCAGAGGCTTGCTTCCACTTGTTATGCACTGTCTCTGCTAGATTGCAAGAAGGCATCTTGGCTAGTTCATCGGCGGACATGTTCTACAATAAAGCAACGATGAGTAAGAAACCAAAGATGAAGGAAGAAAATGACTCATTGTATAACGTACAGAAATGAAGAAGCATATGTCATACCTTGGTCATGAATCCACCCCATTGGCGATATCTGAAGTGCCACCATACAAGCCAACTAGACATGGCCTCAAAACCTTTCTCAGATACAGCTCCAGATATCCTGTACCACGCTTGAAGCGCATCGTATAGTCTATCGGCATTCTCCATGTCCGTAGCTTCCCTATACTGCTTACAGAGTCTCTTATGCTCCTCCTGAAATTCTTCGGCGATCCACTTCTCCGTGTACTTAACCATACTTTGTACCCAGTGGAAAAGGCATGTTCGCTCCTTGTCCGTCATGACTTTGCCATATCCGTATACAGCTCTTACTGCATTCCAGTTTGCCTGAGCACCATCCGCCATAAATCCCTTAAAATCCGGCTTCTCCACACCGTGTCGACGCATGACGTCATTCAAGTTATTCCAGAAAAGAATTTGTGCGTCTTTATCCTCAGACATCAAGTCGCAGCATGCGATGGTCATCACCCTCAGGTACGTTGCGTCGTAAACATGACATCCCATTGTTGTCCACTCCGCCAAGCGTTTTACGTGGTCGAACATCATCCATGCATTATCCAAGTCATTGCCCGGTTGCATCCGCTTCACAAGATCGACGCTAGAGCCCGAGCCAACCTCTGACATCTTAAAGACAAAGACCTTGGATTCTTCTCCCGCAGCTGTCTCTGAACCTTGACTTGGGAACTTGCTATTCTGCACAAACGCCCAGGAACTTACCGAGCGCAATTTTAAGATGGCATCCATGACACCGTACCTCTTTAGATACCGGAATGTGACCACCTTGTTTCGGATGCTAGGAGATCCCATGTCTTTGCATTTGTCTAACAAGGGAGCTAGCTCCTCGACAGTTAAGGTCTTTCGAGGGTCGCCATCTTCCCGAAGCAGGAAATCTCCAAGCAGCTCCTTGCTTGCTTCCAACACAACGGCACTCTTGGTTGCCTGTGGAGTTTTCTCTACCTGCTCACTAATAAGACTACTGATCTTCTCCTTAACATCACGGTAATCACCTATCTTAACAGGATGTTTATGTACACCTAAGTGAATACAAGCACGGGTGCAGTTTTGCTTACCACTAACGTTAGTACACCATAGCATCACACACCGGAGGATCTCCGCAGATCTTGCAGAGTAGCGTGTTCTTAGGGGCTCTTTGACCTACCTCTAATGACACTGACGTCATTCCATTGAACTCCCTCTCATTCACGTCCGATAATCGATTAACTCGTTGGAGGTATTCACAATCAACGTTGTCGCATTGCAAATGACCAACGCACTTGGAAGTCCGAAAGTGGAGGCCATCGTCGTTCATGATGTTTGACGTGATCGTCTTCGTCCAGACGTGTCCATCGCATCGCTTGTCCATCCCATGCATATTACGTGCCTGGGTGGAAGAAGCCGACGGTCGAACAGGAGGCAGTTCGAAGACCACGTTGTTGTTGAAATCGGCAGGGAGACAGCTCACATGTTGGTGTAGAATGACATCAAAGTTCAGTTTCTTTAGTGGATTCTTGCCGCCAACACGGGTAGACAACCGCTTGAGACTCTCAATAACACTGACAATTCCAGAAATACTTTGATCTTTTGGAGGACAAGAATTGGGTGGATAGGAAGTAGTCGGAATAGACGAAACAGAATGACGATGACACGACATGAGATCAGTTAACTTTGGGGGCACGTACTAGGGATAGTGTCCTCATCATCTGAAGAGAGAATAGTGACAGATTCGGTGCCTGGCTCAATCTTGACCTTCAGGAGAGCTGGAGGAGGTATCTGCATGCTACATGTCGTGGACTGACGAGGGGTAAGGTCAATGGATGACGGAGTGATATCTAAATCTACGCGACCATATACCCTATATCGACCCTTGCGAAGTTTCCATTCCTTGTAAAAATCATTGTTCACAACTGCCTGACTAGGTGTAGTATACAGCAGAGACAAGCAATCATCGTCATAAACCTCCTCCTCGACACAAATACTTTCCTGATGAAAACTAAATCTAACACTCAATGCGGCACTAGTGACAGTGGCAATACCCTCCTCATTGAAAGGATAGGCAACGGGATCGCCACTACCAGTAGTACGAAGTATAGCCATCGAAGACAAGCTAGATGGAGTAGCAGGAGCCATGGGAAAATCAAGACAAGAACGGTAGACCAAACTGAAGAAAGTGTATAAATATGGAGCGGGGCAAGAATTATACATAATAGTCAAAGGATTTAAAAAGGGGTTTGGTCCAGAAGACGGCGTTTGTCACTGCTTAGAGTAGACGTTCTAAAAAATAATTTGAATTGAATTCAAGATTAGATGCAATAGCTGTAGCTAACCACCGAGTGAACTTAGGGCAGCTGTACTCTTCCATTATTTGAGAGCCAGCTGTCTCGAGTCAGTGTCACATTTGGCGAGTCTTGCTTTAAGAAGGATAATGAAGTCGGCGCAAGTGTTTGTTTTGTAAAGAATACAACTATGTTTGAAATAGAACCCTTCAATAATATCCAAGAACAAATAATGGACTTCAAAGAGTACAACACATATCTCTATTTCAAGATAGGAAATTGTTGGCGGCCTTAATAAGGGCAGATGATATTAACCCGTACGTGCCAAGACATTATGAAGGGAACATAGGTAGAACATGGAGGAAATTGCAAATAGCCCTAATTTTTTGAGCAGGGTATAAATGATTGGCACGATGAGCAGAACTTTCATTCAGCATATATGGATACACACGCAGAGGGAGGTGCAATCACACGAGGGCGGCGGAAGGAGATGGAGAAGGCGATGAGGGCGGTGGACATAGGTGCTACGAAGCGACGGCTAGGAGGGGAGTTTGCTAAGTTACCGGTTACCACAACGGCAAGAAGCGTAGCCCCCATCGCCGAAGCAGATGTGCAAGAAACAATGGATATCACTCCCTTAGACGTGACAGGCACTTCAATGGTAGCAGATGTTACTATTGAGCCGACAATGGTGATCGACCTAATCCGCGTGGAAGAGACTCAGGTATGTTACCCAACTCATGAAAAGCGGTCATCAATATCACCGAGTGGAATACTTGTGTGCACTGAGTCATTGTTCATAGAAGGCCTGAGAATTGGTACTCGTAATGGACCGTACTTCAATGATAGATGTTTAGTTGGCCAAGATCTAGATCTAGATCTAGAGTGGTACCCCACTCTATGGTCAGTTTTGTATATAATTAGTATACGACATGGACTTTCTATCATCTTTAAAATTTGAAGTAGGTAATACCCATGCAATACTTGTTGGACATTCATATTAGATCTGGGTGATACATATAAAATAACCAGGTGATATATAATGTGTCCCCACTATGGATTTAGAAATATTAGATTTAGGGTTTAGGTCAAAAGGGGAGGTGAGTGAGAGGGGAGATTGGGGAGAAGGGAGGTCTGTGAGAGGGGAGATTGGGGAGAGGAGAGGTCTGTGAGGGGGGAGATTGGGTAGAGGGGAGGTCTGTGACAGGGGAGAGAGGAGGTCTGTGAGTGGGGAGATTAGGAAGAGGGGAGGTTTGTGAGAGGGCAAGTGTGTGAGGGTGTGTGAGAGCTGATCCAAGAGGTGGCTATGGTAGAGCAGGTCAGCAAGCCGCAAGAGGTGGCCATAGCAGCGATGGTGCAACCTGATGGTGACAAGAGAGAGGAGGACGGTGAATGGGAGTCCAGGCAAGAGGCGGCCATGGCAGAAGACATTCATATGGAGGAAGTAGCGGCAAACATCGACGTCGAGAGAGAGGTGACCGACGGAGATGCCAATGGCCCTGAGCGTGACAAAGTGAGAGACGCCATAGCCGACAGTGTGAATGGCACCGCAGTAGCTGCTTTGGCCATGGTTACCCTCGGTTTGCAACAAGATGTAGTCGGCACAGCAGAGACAAAGAAGAGGAAGAGACGTAAGGCGGTTCCAGAAAGAGAAGAGGAAGATGAAGAGGAAGAGGAAGAGGAGAACTTGGGCACGGAGGCTGAAATAGATGTTGCGGAGATTGAGAAGCGGATGGGGTTGCTCTACAACCCGGACTCCTTTGCCGCCATCACTCTGATGCGCCAACAGCCAGAGGAGAAGTTTTCAAGACTGCGCGTGCCCCTATGTCGCATGGTGCCAATGCCAGAACTTCGTGGTGTCCAATTGGCTGACAAGTTCAAGTTGCAGGATAGTTTTGAGCACGGATATCGATTAGGCACATCTGTCTTCTATATTGCATTAACAGGGAAGGATGGAGAAAAGATGGAAGTGTCAAGTGAGATAGAGGATCACTCGTCGCCAAATTGGAAGTCGGTGAACAAGGAGTTCGAAGCAAAGCTGAAGGATGACCCTGATCTAGGTGATTTGAGCGGCAAAATGTTCTTCATCTACGATGGCAACCACCGTCATGATGCTTGGAAGTCGTTCATCGATGAGAAAAGGAGTGGCGATTTGTTTTTTACACGCAGCAATGGCCAGCCCGAGACCATCATGCTCAACATCACGCCAGGCGGCTTTCCAAAGATTCTGAAAGCAATGGACGCGGTGAATAAGTATGTTGTAAGTGTGTGGTTTTGAATTCTCTCTTCCCAAATTCTAATCATCGTGCTTGAACTTCAAAACAGGGCTACAGAGAAAGCACATGTGAAGACGAACACGATGCATGAGTTAGACAGAGTGAGTATTTTTGGTCAACGCGACATAACGTACTTCAAGGATTTGATACCGGAGAAGGTCTACACCAAGTGTCTCAGGCTCAAAAGAGATACCTGGTATCCAATTCCGTCAAATCAATTGGTGAAGATTCTATTTCATGTAAGTAAACTACCACAACGATATTTAGAGGCTGTCACAATTTAGTTTTCATTGAGAGGCTGATACGCAGAAATACAGGATGAATTACAAGAGGTAGCGTCAACTGAACGCATCGAGTTTAGAATGAATGGCAAAGCAACCGGTGTAGAGCTAAGGTCAAAGGTGGAAGAAGCAATGGCTGTGAAGAAGTCGAAATTGATCAAACGGCTCAGCAAGCTCTCTGCAGTTGCCGATCCACGGTTGGGGAAGGATTTTCTAGATCAGGTACAAGCTGAATTTGATTTTGTCATTGATTCATTGTTACATTGCATTTTGTTGAGGACCAAGACATTACACCCTAGAGGACCACATTGGTTGTCCTCAAACCAAGAACAAAATTCTGGCCCTTTTAGCAAAGCACATTGACACCTAGAAATTATATCTTGTGTAGACAATGGTGTGACATCTTGGAGGGTGGTGTAAAGGCTCTCGGTCCGAGGACAGTGAACATCCCCCTCCGGCGTTACGTTTTCTCACCTTGTATTTATATCATTTGAGGTCTGCGGTGTAACATCTCGGAGGGTGGTGTAAAGGCTCTCGGTCCGAGGACAGTGAACATCCCCCTCCGGCGTTACGTTTTCTCACCTTGTATTTATATCATTTGAGGTCTGCGGTGTGACATCTCGGAGGGTGGTGTAAAGGCTCTCGGTCCGAGGACAGTGAACATCCCCCTCCAGCGTTACGTTTTCTCACCTTTAATTATATCATGTGCGGACCAATATAGGACCTCTCGGAGGGCAGTGAAAAGGTCCTCGGACCAAGAACAAAAATCAAGCCCTCCAGGGGTTCGTTTTTTCAAGATGTATTTAGATCATGTGGTCATTCGGGAGTCACATTAAAACCTCTCGGTACCAAAAGGTTACGATTTACTTAAAATAGAGGATGGTTAGAAGCTTCCTAGATCGTGGACAATGAAAAACGCCCTCCATGGTTGAAATTTTTCTCTTGAACTAAGCATTCCTCAATCTCGGAAGGCCATGCAACAAGTCTCGGTCCGAGGCCTTGAGCAGGCATCTCCAAGGGGTTATTTCATTTCTTACCTGGAATAGTTTCCCGTATAAGAGTGCGACCCTATTTTATGTTCTCGGTCCGAGAGCCTTTTGGTGGCCCTCCTGGGTCTCATGGGTTGGTTTCATCTCTTCAATTTTGAGTAACTATGTTTGAATCATCATTCAGTTAGTCAAATGGAATGTTATTATTTATCGTGGTTTTGACGTAATTTGATATCCAATGTTCTTTCTCTGTGGTTTTTGCTAGGTTCGACTACACTACTCCACCCGCCCAATCGAAAAAGTGGATATGGGATTGGATAAGCTTCAGTTGATTGCCACTACGAATGTGCCTAATCAGTACAAGACTGAATGGCTAAAGCTATGGAATAGTTTGAGCTTTAACCAGAAGGAAAAGCACTGGCCACAACCTTGCTCTGAGTCGCAACTACAGACGTATCTAGATCGAGCCGTATTCTGGATTCAGGTTAGCATCCACCTCCAAATCAAACTCTAGGGATTTATATATTTATCATGAAGCACTGACAGTGTTTGCGTGTAGCTGAAAGAGGAGATTGCAATGACTATCGATGAGATACTGGGGGAGCTCGATATCGTTCCCAATGTCGAGTATGAGTCCTGGGAGATTTACTTTGAGACATGGAGATGTCAGATTTGGTCACATGCCTTCCCAGCAGTGTTTGGTGGCAAGACAAAGTTTACCCGGCTGACAAAGTGGGAGGAAGTGCCAGGGAGACAGGATATGGCAAAGCGGTTTATATACCGCTACATTCGTCAGGTCTTGTTTAACGTGAAGGCCATCCTTCGAGTTCCACGGTGGATGAATTCCGCATATCCTCCCTCCTCTGATACGTGTATGTATACGGCGTATCAGATGGAAGTGTTATCAATTCAGCATCTGAGAGAGTGTCTGTGGTATGTTGAGTGTAACAAGAACTACTGCTATGAGACAGAGCAGGAGTACAAGAACATGCTTGGACCACTATCTGGACCAGATGTGGCAGTGGAAATAATCACTAAGGAAGCCGAATCCAAGAAGAAGAAGCCTCAACCACTGAGTCCGAAGTCAAAGCAACAAGCAAGGAATAAGCGAGCGAAGGAGAAGCGAGATGCGATCAAGAAATCCAAGCTGAGGGCCAAGGAGGCCAAAAGAAGAGAAGAGTTGGGGCTGTCACCGTTGCCCTCTGAGGATGACAATGATGATGAAGACGAGCTGGCAAGCAAAGAGACCCATTCTATTGTTCCAGAGGAGGGCCAATCTACTCAGAATCTCGAAGAGCGAGAGATCCTGGGTGTAAACGAAGACGTGATGCAACAAGCTGAATCAAATGAGGATGAAGATGGAGGAGATGGGGGCAGGCACACCGTGTTGATGTCTCAACGTTCTGCACCTGTTAGACGCATTCAACCCCGTCGCCAGGCCCGGTCTCTAGGTGTTGGGATATCGCAAGCACATTCAACACTATCCGGAGCCTCTCTTCGTGACCCAACCCCGAGTCAGACCGTGGCGCCATCACCTGGGAATGCTTGTCTCATATCTAACTTGATCATTAATGCTCCTATCTCCCGTGACCTTTGGCAGACCATAGCTGATTATGCTGCGGAGTGTAACAATGGGAAGAAGTGCATTTGGGGAGGGAAGAATGTTGATAAAGAGGCAAAAGTGGACCTCATTATTGCGGAGATCCCAGACAACAAACCTGTAAAGGGTGTATGCGACAAAACTCCAGCATGGAACGTCCTTGACCCGACTTGGTTGAAGAATGTGTTTGCCTTTGCCAACAAGTTTCTACATGACGACGGGGCGATGTTCCTTATCTACAGCAACGATGGCGGGAGCACGAAAGAGCTGTTCACAAGCTATTTTCCACAGCTTGGATTCAAGATTTTTAAGGAATTCCATGGTGTGAATCGCATGTACACTTATTCGGCCATTGACAATTCTCTAACGGGACTTTTTAAGATTGCCCTGATTGTTCGCGACACAGCCGGATCATTACGCAGAAAATCTCTCTTCCATTTTCGAGTACATAATGCACTCAAGGACCACGGCCTCATCATTGGCGATGGTGACACAATCTGGAATTTTGTCACCCCAGAGTGGCAGAAGACAACGGACGGGAAGGTGTGGTGAGGACCAAAGGAGCACGGTAGTCACTTTATGACATCGTTGATCCTGTCATCCACTGACACTGATAACCTTGTTGTGGACATGACAGCAAATGTTGGTATGTTTTGCATTTATACGCAAGTTGTCTGTATTCTGTGATACGTTTCTAACAACAGTTGTTATCAGGGAATTCGGTGACGGTGTGCAAAGAATACGGAAGAAATATTGTGGCATTAGAGGCAGATAGTGATGTGTTCGAATCCATGCTATCCCCATTGAAGATCACGCGACCTACTACATCTGGGGATGCCGACTCTTCCTCCGAACCGGATGAACCTCAGCCCGGACCGCCTCCCCAGGTTGCACTTGATGCGGAAGATCTAGAGGACATCATACCAAGGGATAAGGGAAAGCGCAAGCGTGCCGCAATTGAGTAAGTAGAATGGTTGTACTTATGGGCATTCAGCTTTTATATCTTTTCCCAGATTAGTGCTCAAATATTTTTTCATTGTCCGCAGCAGATCAATAGATTGCAGTGTATCAGAATATGCATTTATGCGAGAGTATGCACAGCAAATGGCAAACATGTTCGCATCGTCAATGTCACCACCGCCAAAGAGACTTAGCAAGCGCCAATGCTACAATCCAGCTGTTTTAAGTCTACTTGATCTTGAAGCAGTACACAACAGAAAGGAGTCTTCTTTAGACTCGACAGTGGATTTTTAGATTTCTTTGAATCCTTCTCTACCAATATATTTGTGTGTTCATGATATTCAAGAAATTCTATATACCTTTTTGAAGTACTCTCTTGTTCTAAAGATATGGAGCAGGCCTTGGACCGAGAAGCTTGGAAGGGGCAATCATTTGTCCATCCAATACGGGCTTCTTAGACCTCCATTTATTGAGAGATGATCTCTCACCGTGACCTTGCAGTAACAAGAGGTAAACGATTGGAGCAAACCCTTGAGGGCTTAGAGTTTATGAGGCCCATGATAGGTGGACCCTCGGTGGATCTATGAAAGGGCCTCGACCGAGAATGAATAGATGGTGCTCAGGGGGTCACCCATGATGGGTTCCTTTATCTCTTGTTATGGTGAGAGCCTCAAATTGATAATGGTAAACATAGACATTCAACCCACAAATTGTAAATAAGAATGGTAAATATCATTAACTGTTGGAGATAAGGTAAAATTGACGGAAATGGCACAATTTTACCATAATGTGCACTTTTAGAGTAAAAAAAAGTTGAAAATTTGGCGTGGATCATTCCTCCCTTATCATTATCAAGCTGTTTTCGTTTTTTAAAATGTTTTTTTTTTTCTTTCAATTTGTTTTTAAATGATTTTATATTATTTTTCAGTATATTTATTTTCAAATAATTTCATTTATTTTTTCTTTCTATTGTTTTTTAATTATTCAATTTAGAGGCATTTTTTCATTTTCTTTTATAATTTTTTTGCAGTCACCAGTAAACCGGTGTTGGTTTTGAACCAACTCAACTCCACCTCCGGAAATATGCAACAACCGACCATTCTAGAAATCTCAGACCTTCACCCCTCGTCCGAAGACTAACCACTGTGCCCAGCGTTGGTACCGTCAACGCGTTGAGATTTCTAGGTGGCCAATTGTGCAAAAAATCCGATGGAATGCCCACCAACCACCGTGGGACCGGGTATTTCTTTCTATCTGAGTAGAAAGAGTCAATGGGAAGGAGAGTATCATTGTTTTATAAACATTGAAATGAATTTGAAATATTATACACATTAAATCATTTTAATTTACTTTTGCAATCTTCAATTCAAAGATGCATCTTCAAGATGTGTAGTGCATGCTACATAAAGCAACATCTCTGCAGATTAATGTATGACCGTGCCTAGACTTTGCGCTTACACTTGAGAGCCAAATCTCTTGAACCAGACCCCATCAACCCTCCAGGCTACATTGGAGCACATCTTAAGTTAGCAGCGTACACAACATAACTACTATCATTTAATAAGAACTTGGAAGCGGTCAAAGGGACATTGAAGTACCTAAAGGGTGTAAACAGTGAAAACGAACCGTTGGTCGGAACTTGTCCGGATAAGTTGTTGTGACATATCCTTGCAAACGGATCACTCCACAGTGGCTGAGCAACCACGTACGTCTGGGTCCTCCTGAAACCCAAACAATTTTAATCAAATGCAGGATTCAAGAACAAATGCTTGCAAGGTCCACACCATGCTCTTGGATATTGAAATCTCAGACAATTTAAGCTCAAAATCAGAACTTACAGCACTTGCAGTCCCTCAATGACCGTCAGAGAAACAGGAATGGGATCGCTCAAACTGTTGTTGTTCAATCGACTGCCCAGAAATACACAATGTCCGAGCGGCGTGTTAGAAATCTGACCTTCATAGACTCATCGGCTTTTCCTGAAAAAGCCAAAACAAAAACAAAAAGTTGCTTACCAACTGTGAGTGTTCCTCGGGAAGAAGACCGTCTGTCGAGATACTAGCAGGCCGTCTCTCGAGATGCTAGCTGCCGAGATTTCGGACGCCTGAAGTTTCCATCTCCTCCGGCGGTCGTCCTCTCTCGGGAATCAGCGCCCAGTGAACTCCCGCGGCGAACCTCTATTGAGAAACAAGGATGAGTAAACTGCGAATCATCAAAAACACCCAGATCGCACCTTCAAAAACACCAAACCCTAGCCCCTCCCTCACCCGCCGCCGCTCCTCAAAACAAAAGCGAAATCAAAAGCGACGCCAAAACAAAAGCGACGTACCTAAAGTCACGCCGCCACAAGAAACCCTCCCCCTGCCGCAATACTCGACCTCCTTCCTCTGTCCAAACCGCTCCGGGAGTGAAATTTCTGGCGCCTCCGTGAGAGGGACGCGGCGAGGGCGATGGGGAGAGAATGCACACAACGAAGCTGCTCTTGCTGCTGATGCGGCGAGTGTCTACGGTGGCGAGCGCGATGAATGCTAGGAGAAGACAGCAACGACGACAGCGGCCGAGGAGAGGTTGGTTGCTGCGCTGGTGCTTCGTTTGCACTTTGGATAAGAGGCTCTGACGAGCGAGGGCGATAAGGGAGAGCCGTAAGGGTGAGCGAAAAAATGCGCGAGAGAGCGATGAGCGAGAGCAAGTGACGAGCGAGGGCGTGGAGGGAGAGCCGTAAGGGAGAGCTCGAGCGAGGGCGTGGAGGGAGGGCCGTAAGGGAGAGCTGGAGCAATGTGCGAGAGCAATGAGCGAGAGCAAGTGACGAGCGAGGGCGATAAGGGCGAGCCGTAAGGGAGAACGAGAGCAATGGAGCGAGAGCGATAAGAAAGTGCGACAGTCTGTGAATCTTGCAGCAGGAGCGAGAAGCTCGGACGTACATCAACCAGCCAGTATGAGGCAAATAGTACAGAGTTAGAACCTTACCTTGAGTTTAAAGAAACGTTCTCAAACTTATACTAGTCACCTCATCCCAAGGGCAGCCAAGTCCGCGGCTTGATTATAGGATCACACAGGTTGGCATCCACAAGTTTAGACTTGAAGCAAGTGGGTCATGTACACTGTTGCCCATGATGGCACATGGCAAGTAAAATCTCGAAATCAGTATGATGGTTTATAGATTTAATCTAATCCTTTAGCCCCTAAATGCCTAGCACAATTTTCCCTCCAAAACACTCCAAAACTGCCATTTTCAGCACATTCAACACAAAATGATACAAAATGATACAAAATGGTTTTTTTGTAAATTCAACCGGAAGATCTTGTACTACAGTTGTATAAAAGTGGGTGGTGAAAATTTTGGAACATTTGACCGCACGGATTGAAAGATACTAGCCTTCAAAGTGAGACATAAACTCTTTTTTGTGGTTATACTAAACACATTCAACAAACTTCGACCCCTTCTATGGCAACTTTTTGCACTATGGGCCGTGAATTTAGTTTTTAAAACTCAAAAGGATCATGTTAGGCACATGCGCACCAAATTTTAGAAGTAGTAGAAGGGTTGAAGATGTCCTTAGAAATCATCAAGGCAACTATGTGTTGTGATTCAAGAATGCACTTTTAGTCTTGCATATATCATATCCTTCTCCATATCATATCATATCATATCATATATTTTCCAAATTCAAAAATCTGTACGATAGATGTAAAGATTTCCATTCCCTTTCCGAGAGGATTTTTTATTTATATTATATGGAAAAAAACTCAAATTTCTGTTGAATTGACCAAACTATTGCACTATCTGTATATGTAAGTGAAAATTAATTTATCTTTTGAATCGTAAGATGGATTTTTACGAAAGTTGTGTCTATGCAAAGCTATTAAAAAGTTGTCATTCAATAAAAAATCTCAAAAAATAATGCCTAGAATTGAGAACGTGGAACCCTATCCAAACTCAACATAAGGGTGGGAAAACTTTCCTAAACTGTAAAACCTAGAGATCTTCATATTTTTCACCTTTTATTTTTTCAACAATAATATGTGGTGAAACCTTCTTATTGATCATTTAAATTATCAATAAAAAAAACACAAATTGGCAAATTTTGAACCTCTTCTCTTAGCACAATTTTTTTAATATGCTACACTCACTTTCTACCTCTAAAAATTGGGGTATAAGGAACAAAATTCATGATAAACATAATGGTGAAAGAATTAGACCTTGTGTAGTGCAAAAATTGAATTCCAAGTGAAGTCAATGTTTGCTGATCCACTCAATGGAGGGAAAAATATGAACCAATATTTTTGACTTCAAACACCATAAACTTTCAATCCATGATGTCAAAGTTAATGAAGTTTTGTGAGAATGCTACATAGTAAAGCTTAATTGCGATCCTATGGTCAAAACTAAAAATAAAAGTTTATGTTTGCTTCTTTATTCATTGCACTAAAGTCCAACAATTTTGAAGTGTTTAGATGTGAAATTGTCATGGTACCTTAGGGGTTAAAGTTATAGTCATAGCACTACTACTTAATGTGCCATTTTAGTTCTGGGCCTCTTTTATGGTTGTCCCTTCCATTTTATTTTCTTCTTTTTTAATTGCGTCACTCCCTCACTCCTCACCATGAACTTCATTACTTATAAATTTGTATTTCATGGCATTTAGCCTTGTAGTGGTGACCATAAATGGTTCATGAAATTGATACATGACCTTGTAGCTGTGATGATGACGTCACAGTTCAATAAAGTTGATCACAATGACGTCACCCTTAATCTCTAAATAAAACAGGTGTAAAATATGTTTATACATTTTAATAGGATTTGCTAAAAAAATCCACAATAATAAAGGCTTTCAATTCAAAAAGTTGTCCTATGGTACTGAATTATTTGCTCTCTTTTTTCCTCACCGCTCTCCGCTCTCCGCTCTCCACTCTCCGCTCTCCGCTCACGAAATAGCATTCCCCCTAGCCACGTTGTGAAACCCTAGCCGGCTAAGACACAAAACCTTCCCTCCTCCCGGCATGTGCTCTGGCTCGTGCGCTCCTTTCGCCCGTCGTGACACATTTGTCTACAAAATACCCGTGATGGGTATTGCCACCACACATTTCTCTACAAAATACCCGTTACGGGTATTGCCTCCTGTGAAGCTTATGTGTGTAGGAGCATGTGTAAGGTTCGTTTCTATCCTCCCCAAGTGTTCTCAAGTGCTATCATTTGTGCCCATTTGACACTAATATTGAATATATTATTTTCTTTCATGGTTTCAATTCCTCATAGATTGATCCTTTGAAGTCATCTTTTGTGCTTAGGTATGTTGTCATTGAGAATTAGGGTTTGAGTTTTATATTTTCAAGTTTCTTGAGTGATACAATAGTTTCTTCAATAAGTGATTGGTTATAGTTTAAGGTATGAGACATATTTCAATCATTCCATTTAGTGTGACTTGGGATTTTTATGGCATAATTTTATGTGTTTTTGGGGGTCCTAACTAGTATTGCTTCAATTCTCCATTACATGATATTGTATTTGGTGTGTTTTAAAATCATGACGAGTATTGGTATTTTAGGATACTCTCTTTCATTCTTCTTAGTGTTGTGATTTGGTCTTGTATTGCTTAGAGAGGTTTGAAGATGTAAGATTTTTATTTCATTCTTGCTTGTGTGTAGTTTTTTCCATTCCACGGGGTGGAGTTATCCGGCTTACAACTTGACATTCTTGATTGGGACTACAATGAAGTCCCTCGTGCGGAGAAGCCTTGGCATTGCGAGGTTGAGAATTGTGGCTTGGGTCCGTGGAAGAATCGGCAACACTTGAATAATCATCTTCATCATCGCCATATGATGGAGCTCACGACGCAAACACTTGGTCGTCGGCGGAAGGTAAAACAACTTCGCGACATCAACTCCGGTCGTATGAATGCAAGAATTTTAACAAGGCCATTTAAGAGACAATGGAAGGAGTTTTGGAAATAATTCCAAGTGTGGACATAGGCGGCGGAGGTGTTATGGGCACGGGTGGTGATGGCAACCACCGTTAACCGTAATGCGTGGGAAAAACCAAGTTTTATTGCCACAACAATGTGGAAGAAGTATGTCACTCACTTCGGAGCAAAGAAGGAAGGAGTTGGAGAATTGGATGCGGCATGCCTTGACGCACTACCGCGCCATCCCAATTTTGCCAATGCGGTTACAAAGCTGAAGTTTAGCCGTGGCGCGGACGAGTTGGAGACTGCGCAATTAAAGGATCTTCACCGCATTTTTAACCAAAAAAAAGAATGTATGAAAGCACAATTGCACTTGCATTGCCCCATCCTTGTCTACTAGCATGCTCCTATGTAATGTCATGGAATGAAATCGGTCCAGGCGAAGGATTCTAGACGTTGATAGTCTTCTGTGATTTTGGCATGTTGACTTTATAAGAAAAAGTTAGAATGTAAAAAAGGCAATTTGAGTGATGGAGAATAAAGTGGCGGATAGGTCAATTTAAGTACATAAATATTCTTTATTTTTAATGCAGTGGATATGAAAAGAATTTTATTTTAATTGGAGAAAGTTATGTAATTCTAAGGGTAGGGAAAATAAAATATACATAGCAATACCCTTCACCGAGATGACAACTAAAAAACATTTCCTTATTTGCTTTGATTTTCAAGCAAAATATCCATCACTCTACAAGAATATGAAAAAAAACGTCTCTGGTTTCTTATCACAATATCTCTCACGAAGGAAAAAGGTCTCTGTAAATGTACTTGAGTGTGCATTTAAAGGGCAGTACCAGTCACGCGCAATAAAAGTTCCCTTAAACGTCCTTAGGATCCATTGCATACCAATCGCAATACTTGTCACGCAGAGAATTAAATTTAAGAAATAAGTCACTATCTACATCTATGATGTATCTAACATAAAGTTGCACCATAAAAACCCTAAGTCACACTAAATGGAATGATTGAAATATGTCTCATACCTTAAACTATAACCAATCACTTATTGAAGAAACTAATGTATCACTCAAGAAACTTGAAAATATAAAACTCAAATCCTAATTCTCAATGACAACATACCTAAGCACAAAAGATGACCTCGAAGGATCAATCTATGAGGAATGGAAACCATGAAAGAAAATAATATATTCAATATTAGTGTCAAATGGACACAAAGGATAGCACTTGGGAACACTTGGGGAGGTATAGAAACGAACCCTACACGTGCTCCTACACACATAAGCTTCACAGGAGGCAATACCCGTAACGGGTATTTTGTAGAGAAATGTGTTGCGGCAATACCCATCACGGGTATTTTGTAGAGAAATGTGTCACGACGGGCGAGAGGAGTGCACGGGCAAGAGCACATGCCGGGGGGGGGAAGGGTTTGTGTGTCAGCCGGCTAGGGTTTCACCACTTGGCTCGCTGGGACAGATGATTCATCCCATGGGCAAATGCCCCTTTCATCCCACGAGGGGAAACAAGGGGGTCAATTTGCCCTGTGCTATTTTAATGTGAATACCATCATATCTTATCTGGTGGTAAATATCCTATATAGGAAAAAGTAAAAAGAAAAAAGTAGAATATAACTTTCTATATATAAAAATAAAATACATACACTATGTAAACAAAGAATGTAGTAATGTCAACACTCTATTTTATCCAATTAAATAAGATGAGAAAATTGAATTGAATATTGAAAAACTCTATGTATAACAACTCTACATCAAATCTATCATTTAGCATGAGTCACTTCAAAAGCATTTTATAACTGAGAAATTAAAGATGACAACATTGTATCCAAAAAAATACAGTAATACACAAAGGATACTGCAAACATGTTAGATTGATGATGGTGGAATTTCCACTACAATATTTGCATTGTTTGCTGGAGGCCTCCATTTTCTGTCCCTATTTGAGAACCTATGTTTGTGACCCACCCCTGATATCATGATTCTTTGGATTAACACTTTGGCGCCCAAGTCATGTTTCTCCAAAACCAAGATATGTGGTGATTTTTTCTTTGAACTAACTTCAATGGAAATATTATGTCTAATTTAGTATCCAACCTTACAAGATTGAACTCAAACCATGACCTAAACTTTGGGAAAATTTGCACAACATCCAATGGTTGATGGAATAGATATAGTGTTTAAAGTTACCATATATTGGGAAAGAAAATTGTGGACTTTGGAGGGTATTCTATTTTATCCATCAATAGATTCTTGCAAGATTTTTTGTACTTTGAATAAAAGAGGTTCACATGTGCACTAGGTCAATAGCGTCGCATTGACATATCATACGTGAAGAAATCATTTATACATGATTATTGATGACTTTTTTTACTTTTGTCTTCTTGATTGTTATTTCAGTGTACATGATGTATTTTGTGCTATATTCCTAGCTATAACTCCAAATTATGATCTAATTTGTAGAGTGCTCATGTAATGTGTGCGCAAATCTAAACTTCAAATTTCCTAATTAATTCCTCAAGGATTTCATGCAAATTGAGTTTTAACACCTTAAAAGTCCCATTTTGTGTCTTGTGGGCACTGAAGGGTTAAGGATTGTGTAATGTTCTAAAAGTGACATGAGAGGGATTAGAGCACCCCCGCCGCATCTCCAATCCGATGGATGGTGCATGTGAAGGTGCTTCGCACTTGCCCACCGGGCCTTCAACGAGGCCGGGGAAGAGGAGTACCGGTTGGGCCTGTCTCCATGCACTCTGCTACCGGGAAAGTAGTGGGCCGGGGTTGGTCATTTGCCATTGTTTGCTTTTACTTTAAAAGCGCAATTCTTAATGTCTCATGCTCTCACAAGGCCTTATAGCCGTTGGTTTTACCCTGCATGACATGCAGTCGGAGCTGCAATCGAGCGTGGGTGGAGCACTGCTTGGCATTGATTGCCATTGGGCTCTAACCAACTCTGGCCAGGGCCACCACGATTGGAGTCCTGATGGCCATGCTTTTTTAGCATAGTTGCTAAAGATCTTTAAACATAACATATTGGAACAAAGTGGCTAAGCACAATATTTTTGTATAAAAAGAGGTCATAAATGAGCTCTAAAGTCATGAGCCAATGACAATCTCTTATGTTTTGTATCATGTTTCTTGGAGAAAATTTTGTATTCTTTGTAAGAGCCTACTTCCATGCAACACCCAACCCGTTGGGCCGCTTCCATGCTCAATCCAAGCTTCCGACCCTGTATTCTTGCATTGGGTGTTCCACAAAAATGTTGGGCATGCCAACCCCCTTGGCAAGACAATAATGTATTCGTATTTCTCAACATGCTATTCTCTCCCATGTAAGATTCTAGTAAGATGACACACAAGCATAAAAGGTGTTATAACATCCTTGATTAGAAGATTGGAAGAGACATGGTGACTTTCAATCATTGTGGTCACTATCGAGTCGGGTCGGAGGTCTACAGTGCTCAAGTCGGGTCGGAGATTGTATGGAAACTTGCCCTAAGGTCATCCAAATTTCAGTTACATTTCTAAAATTCTCTAGAAGATCCAATTCAATTGATGAATTGTACTAAAAACATTACTATACCTTTTAATTAACCAAATTGTCACGATCAACATTACTAATCCTTTTACATTAACCCTTTAAAGAGAGGAGGCCCACATCTCGTCACTTTTGGAGTAAGTTGCGAATTTGGTGAACCGATACTTCATTCATGTTTGATCCATAGCCTAAGTTAAGTCCCAAGGATTGATGTGCTTAAAACAAATGCAGTGAGAATGTATGCCGGAGTATGACAAACAAACTATAGTGATATTTGTGACGACCAATCGTGATGAAATATACCCATTGTGTAGATGATGTTCCACATGATCTATTATACAAGTAGATTTTCTGAGGCCTGGTGACCCTCGTAGGCCTTCAAGGATTGAACTCACAGTCTATCATGGTAACTGTAAGAACCTTCATAGTAGAAGACTAAAAAATGCCACCACATACACACAATCTAGGAGAAAAAAGTCTTTTAAATATTGAAATTAGAATTTACTATTGCTAGCACATTTGAAAAACTTTTAGGCCCCCCCTCTAGAAACATAGGGATTCCCTAGAAAAACATACTCTCTTTTAGTGCCCTCGTTTTTGCCGTGGTTGATTCTTGAAAGTAGTGAAACCCATTAGTCTACATGTGCGGAGCTCGGGTGTTCTTGTATACATGCGGATGTTCTTGTCTACTTGTGGGTGTATTTGTCTCTATGTGGGGTGTTGTTGTATTTGTGCGCTGAGCTCACGGTTGTAGGCTTGAGGGTTGTTTTAGAAGCAAGGGCACATCGATGGTTGATACAACGCCATCCCTAGACTCCTTTAAGAATACTTTCTTTAGACCCTCTACGTGGCAGAAAAACACTCAACTACTGGGATGTTGACAATTCAATACTGACCACTCCCTTCTACACCATTCCTAGATTTCAAGGAGGAAATGCTGCCCAAGTTTTCATAACTTATGCATTAACCGATGAGTTTATTAGCGGTGTGATGAAAGGCTACATTTCCTCCATGAAATCTAGAAAAAATATAGATGGAAGGTGTATTGGGGAAAGGCAAGTGGGTACATGTGGAGGGGGGCAATGATGGCAGGCGGAGATCATCCAGCCAATGGAAGGAGGAAGGGGGCCTGCAAAAGGCCACTCATCCCCCCTCCTCCGCCTCCGCCTCCGCCTCCGCATCCGCCACCTTTCCCGGCAAGTGTGGAGGAAGGGTAAAGGACAGATGCCACGTCAGCCGCGTCTTGCATGTTGTTATGACAGAGGGGCCAGCCCCCCCGAATTGGGACCGCGTCCACTCGTGCTCGTTCCGACTTTCCTATTTCATATCTTTTGCACTTTTTATCTTTCTTACTTTTCTTAAATAAATAACCAGAAAGCTCACCGCTATTACGGTGTTCCGGGGACCATCTAACTTCAGAGCTGAATTTATGGAGTTTTTTTTTTCTCTGTCTGATTTTCTAAAATTAGAAACATTCTCAACTGTTTTGAGCTATTGAGGGTTTGAACTCAACATTTTTAATGAGAAAAGGGGTCAAACATTTTGGTATTTTGGCTTCACTTTACAAATAACACTATTACGTTGATTTTATTGATTTCACCCTCTGCATTTTACACTCTGTATAAATTGCTATTAGTTGGTTCGTTGATGCTCTTCCCCAACCATTCGTAAATTACTGTCCAGCTATGTTGTAAATAGGTAATAAGCGTTATGGATGTGTTTCCTTCCATGAACCAAAATTAGTACTTTTTACATGTGACAATGGGTTTGCTACACCAATGTTCAATATTATTGTCACATATTATGATTTATACTAAATTAATAATGCACTTAAATTCCAAAGATGCACCGTGAGAAAGTATGTTCAAATTACATTTCTCACACAATGTTGAATTTTTACACTCAATTCCTCTAGTTTTTGTTGTTCTTTCTAGAACAATTTCTTTTAAATCAAGGTGACGATGGTGTGAGAAGGGGGTTTGCAGAAAACCTTGCCCTTAAATTTTTTTGGTTGGAGGGGCCCTGTTTAGACCAAAGGTAATTGTTGGAGGGGTGAAAGTTGTATTAACCCCTAAAGGACCAAACGTCCCCCCGGGGTCATTTTGGATTTTGGGCATGTACCTACAATTCAAAAAAAAATCCTTTTTAATTGATTTTTTTTTCAAGATAGGATATGATAAGAGCTTCGTGGAGATTCTTTTTTTTTTTTTTTTGGATTTGTGGTTTGAAAGTTAGTACCACTTAAAGCCAAAGGTGGGGACTCCGGGCACCTCCAAAAATTTTGGCAAAAGTTTCTATTGACATTGAGATTTTTCACACATATAAAGAATGTTTCCTTCTTTGGAAATTTTCAAAAAAATTCTTGTCTTTAGTGTAAAAAGGCATTTTATTCCAAGTCAAACATTTTCACACATTGTCGGGCAACGAGGGATTTTTTTTTATTTTTTTCTATATAAAACCTAGAGATCTTCATATTTTTCACTTTTTATTTTTTCAACATCAAAATGTGGTGAAAACCTTCTTATTGACCATTTGGATTATCATTTGAACACATACGTAGTTCACAAAAAAATAAAACGTGAAATGGCAATTTTTGAACCTCCACTCCTTGCACACTTGTTTTGAATATGCTACACCCCTTTTTTACCTCTAAAAATTGGTGTGTTGGGAAATAACATCATGCTTAAGACAATGGTAACAGATTTAGACCTTGTACAATGCAAAAATTTGATACAAAATGAAGTCAAAGTCAGCTGATATACTCAACGCAGGGATGAAAACGAACCATTGTTTTGACTTTAAACACTAAAATCTATCAATCCGTGCGGTGGATTGCAACCAAAATTTTACGGCATGTTTATATGGAAGTCTATTTTAAGATCTTACGGTTGAAAATCCAAAATTCACTTTAAAATGTGATTTTCATGTCTCTTTTTGACAGTGGCAGTTTTGGACTGGTTTTAGAGCGAAATAGGTCGTGGTCCTTTAGGGGTTAAGAGAGCGCTTGCCAAGAAGAGAGGCGATGGTTAAAAACTCAGGCAGGTTGTAAGAAACTGATTTACTCGATTTGTATAATACTTTTTAATGAACTGCGAGATCCCTCCAGGTTCTGCAACATGATTGTGTCAGAAAACAAGTGATTCGGGTAGTGGGCCAAAAGGCAACTCTTGGCATACTGACAAGAAAAGAGCTACAGAAGAGTCGTCACATGATGCCCCCCAACTATAGTAAGCGCGTGAATCAAGATGGAAAGTAGGGCACCCATTATGGCCATCCTAAACCCCGAAACCCTAAATATAGGGTTAGTCGCATTGCCGGGCCCTGGGTGGATGGTCCACGCAAATAACACAAAAGGCTACATGTGAAAACCTACAGAAAAGTCATTCACATGGATGAATATCATATGTCCACGCTGGCTCTATCCGTGGCGTTGCTGACTCGGAACCATAAATGCCAAATTGCCAACTCGTAGTTTCAAGGCGGTGGCTTATTTATCACGGGGTTCTTGTTTTAACTGGACACTTCTTTTAGCCTGTCTACTCTAAAATTAGCTCTGGATATTATTTGGGCTTATTAAAAGGTTTTGTGAGAATATTCTATAATCAAGGGCTTGAACACAACTTGTGTGGTCTAATCAACCATCTTTCTAACTAGATTCTTCCTTTAGCCTTGGAGTGTAGCATATCTACTCTGGAAAAGTTGTGGAGATGAAAATCCCGTACCGGCACCCCCTCCGGAAGTTTTCTTTGTAGAGGGGGAAAGATGGCTCCGCATTTCGCGGATAAAGGTGTGGATTGAAGAAATAGGGCGTTGATAGGATTCAATGAGACGTGCAAAGGAGATCCACCACGGATAGAGCGTGATCTAGAAGTAGGAAGCCGAGTACTGCAGAATGCCATCTGATCTGATCATTTTGGGTTAGGAGGAGTTTTCGAAAGCAGATCTGGACACTGGAATCAAGTAAGCGATCACTCACACACATTAGGTTAAGGCAGTATAGGTGAAGCGCAGGTGCCGAACTGAGGTGGGGCAAGAAGGAACTTCTCTACCGCGGAGCAGAATTCAGGAAAGAAAATGGTGCTGATCGAGTAAGGAAGGACTCACAAGGTGGAGTGGAGCACATCGGAAGGACAAGGGGACTGAGCTGCAGTTGAAGATAGGTCTCGCAGCCCCTCACCTGTGACCATGAAGCTCCTCACCAAACCCGAGGCAAGGCCGAAGCAGACAACCACATAGACTAGTGCCGTATAGTGAAGGCATTGAAGAACAAGGGGGAGTTAGAAGGACCTTTCCTCCAGAATCATTTGGTCGTCTTTTTGCGGCTGCACCGTTCATTACTACGTCGCGTCGAAGCCGCAGCGTCCTGTTTTTGGCACCGACATCACAGAGTCAGGAGCAAAGGAGAGCCGTTTAAACAAGACAGTGCTAGTACAGAGACAAGGGCACGAGGAGAGATAGAAGCAAGAAGGGGTACCCTCGGAGCCTCAAATCGCAGCAAGAAACATGTGCAACACAAGGGAGCTGGAAACCTAAAGAAGAGGAACGAGGACCTCCTTCCCTTCAAGACCTGCAAACTGCGAATAAGGAAGGAACAGCAGGACGCAGACTGGAGCAAAGTTGAGGACTCTCGGAAAGACAACCAGACCCTTTCAACCAGGTATCGCAACAATTAAAGTGAATTCCTCTTCTTGTAGCAATCAGTTTCTCAGACAAGTTTCACACGTTGGCAAGGGGAAAGAAAGCCTAGGAAATAGACTTTGGCATATAAGAGAGGAGCACCAGTTTTTCGAGGAAGGAAATATACCTAGTAGAAGGTAACCACATCCTCCCAGCACAACGGGGAAGCCAACCACAGACACGAAGAGGCCATCTCTCCCAAGATGGCTTCTTCTGCAGACACGCTGAGGAAGGCTGCCAACATATTAGAGGAGTCAGGAATCCAAATTCAACAAATACCAGCCCCTATGAAGACCATGTCATAGGATTCCATGGAGGAGATACTAAATAATTAACGTACCGTAATTACCGGACTACACTTCACGAAAGCGACCCCTGGAGAAGAGCTTCCAGCTGGATACAAACGGAGCTACGCTGGTTCCCTTCTCAAAGACCTCCAAAGAGAAATCTCAGTCAATCAAGAGGCCATTCGTAGCAAGTCGAAGTATCTGCAATAATTTAGCTCCATAGCCTTCTTCATCGGCGGTCGCCCCAAAGAACACCGCCTCCAGCTATGGTGTGAAGAGCTGCAACGGAAAGTTGGTGAGAATATCAAACTGGGAGGACACCTAGGTAAGGGTTTCCTCCTCCTCAAAGCAGAAAACCCTGAAACTATCAATAAAATGTTGTTACTGACCCCATACAGAACACAAAATGGCATCTGCATTTTTCAGAGGTAGATACCCAGCTTCGATCCATATAGTGACAACTTTGACCAACCAAACAACCAAGGAGGTTTTGCAAGGAGAATGAAATTACCTACCTGGGTGACGCTTAGACATGTGCCAGAAGATTTTAGCCACTGTCGTGTAGAGAGGGGAGCGCTTTGAGAATTCACGGGGAATCTGGCTGCAACCGGAATAGATGGCAGGAGAGTCCAGTCAGGTCTTCAATTCTTTTGTTCTTCAAATCTTCATATCTTTGACTCTTCAAACAGCTCCCTGTTGGCCTATCCTGTGGTGGCTCTAAACGGATTAAGAGTAAAGGTAAGGTGATAAGAACCCACGGCCTCGGACGGGTAAAACGGGACGGCCTGACCACAAGCTGAAACTGTCCGAAAGATTGGCTCCTAAAATTCAAACCCACGGTGACTAGCAGTCGCGCCTCACCGGTGGGAACAACATAAATATGATCATGTGGGTGATCAACTCCACTTCGCCGCAACAAAATTTACGAAGCTGAATTGAAAAGAACTAGCCTCCAAATTCGGCTGGGAATAACAAAATAAAGACAACGAGCCTTCGAATCCGGCTAGGAATAACAAGCCACAAGCCACAACACACGAGTCTTCATGTCTTCTTGTCTTCAAGCCTTCAAATCTTCATGTGTTCATAAACACAAAGAAACTCAAAAGAAGTGTTGAAAAACACAATGGAAAAATTTCCATCAAGGCTATAACCTTCAAACAAGTGCCACAAATGACTCAAAATTCCAAATACTAAGTATAATAACTTTCCGGAAAGCTAATACAAATAAATAACACTCCTTCAAATTTCAAATCATTCTAAACTACAGTCCGAAAGTTATGTGAGTTCAAAGTTCCGTCCTTCTAAAAATTCAATCGCTCATAACTTCTTTTTCGAAACTCCAAATCTTAATTGCAATAGCTTTTTGGAGAGCTATAACAATGGTGCACAGACCTTTCAAATTTCAAACTATCCTAAACTACTGTCCAAAAGTTATGGCTTGTTAAAACCTCTGCCCTCTCAATGGATGGCCTCGGGTTTTCACAATTTCAAACCTTCATAACTTTTGCAATTCAACTCCAATCAACTTGAATGATAAGTTTATGCAAAGCTAGACAAAAGTTCTATAATTCCTGAAATTTTCAAAGAAAGACGCAAAAACTACAAACTTTGGTGGCCGCCCAAATCTCTGCTTCTCTTCGTTGGGTGGCAGCAGACCCTCCTCCACTCACACGCTTGTAACGTTTTGCCCACATCTCCAAATTAAACGAAAATAATCTCTTTGGAAGCGCATCTCAAAGAGAAAGAAACCCTCAAAATTTCATTCAAAAATATTTTTTACAACCAAAGTTTCTGCCCATCAAACTCTCGGCTCTCTACACACACACACTTCACTCTAAAAGCACACTAACCCTTTTTCCCCCAAAACCCGACTAAGAGGGAGAGAGAAGATGCTTACCTACCCTCTAGACCCCTAATGTGGATAAGATCAGCCCATGTGCATATCACATGGGCCTCAAAACATCCATTGGCCCTAGGAAAACTCGAAAGATAAGTACCTATTTATCTTTAAAGGTCAACGAACCTTTAGAGTTCTATCTAGGAGGTAAACTACCCTCTATCTACCATCTTTTAACTTCTTACATTCAAATGAAACACAAAACACTTAAATTTAGTACAAAGCTTCAATCAATATCAAGTAGAGGTAAAAACTAAAGTCAAAGAACAGTGCTACTCCATCTGCAAGAAGTTGAGGATGCGCTTCATAGTAATTGCGCTGTAACCTGCACGTTGAGTCTTTATCAAAGGATTCACTGGCCCTTCTAACTAACGATGGTAGCCAGTGCTTAACTCGATTGGCCTAGGTATACAGAAATAATGGTCTTCGTTCAGGCCCTCGAAACTGCCTTCAAATGTCACTTCACGGGTGCCCGGTTCAACACATCCAGTTTGAAGTAAGATTACTAAAACACGAGCGTCCTTTTGGAGATTACTATGCCAACGCTGCTCAACACAAGGCTGCTTCAGCGGACGAGAAGATCCAGCTTCATCTTGCGGGTGAAATGGCAATGGTGTAGAAACCGCCGGTTGGGATGGTTGAATTGGCAACTGAGACAAGGAAAGCTGTAAATCTATCTCCGGTTCAGACTCTAGCTCTTGTGACTCCACAAAAACCCTCCAGTTCGACATATTAGTTCGAACTTCAAATCCAAACACAAACTCTAAGAACGCAAAGGAATACTTCGAATTGGTGAATATTGTTTACGGCTTTCGCCTTTTAAACAATTCCATGAGCAATAAGCGTCACCTTGAAGCTACTGGAAGCGTCACCAATAAGTTTCGTCCTCCTAATCAAAGATCTTTCCAAAAAGGTAAACAAGTAAATATTTTACACACTGTAGATATTTACATCAGGACACCGTATCATGAAAGACATCGCATTGGAAATTGAGGAAGTCCTCGGAGAAGCACGCAGCTAGGATAAGAGCGGGGATCACTGCTTCTGTATCGCGATGGACTTCAGAGAAGCGTGGAAATCCTCGGTAGTGGTAGTAAACGAAGAATCGGGTATGCGCCACACCATATTGATTGATTACAATTTTCTCCCCATACGTTGCCGCTATTATTTGGAGACAGACCATAGCATCAAAGATTGTCAGGCTCGAAGCGGAAGACCACCAAGGCCAAATCAGAAACCTATATCAACTTAAGAAGGTATGGGAAGACAAAGTGGGAGAGTACCTCAGGAACCTCCAATAGATGGAGAAGGCTTCCAGGTCCAGAGGCACAGAAATCGCAGAAGAGACAGACCTCCTACGGGGATAGAGAGATTAGGAAGAGTGGGTACCGACAGGAACCCAACAAGAGAAGCGTATCCAGTACAAGGACGAGTGGGGCCCCGAGAGGAAAACCAACAAATCAACAGGCAGGGAGGAAACTCGGCAAACATGGATACAAGAGGTAGAAGAAAAGATAAACAACAAGAACGAGTGGAGACTTAAGAGAACCAAAAATATGATAGGCAAGAAAGAACCAGAGACAACACACACACAAGACGCACTGGCAAGGAGCAGCAGGAGGAAACAAATGCGACTTCAAATAGAAGAGAAGGGAAGTACCTGAGGATGGCGAGAGAAACCGGAACTGGAGGGCACCCAGCAACGGTAGGGGAGAGCTCCGGGGGAGCAAACGCAAGGAAGATGGCTGAAGTAATAACCCACGGCGAGATGACAGAGGCTGGAAAACCAGCTGCGGCGGGGAGCAAGCAGTGCCCTGCAGTAGGAAACGAGAGAAGCCAGAAGTTGAGGATAGACAGCACGAGACGACGGAGGAGGAAGTACGTACGCGGGTGGAAGAACAAGGGAGACCTACAAAAGCAAACCTTCACCAAAGGCCGGGACAAGAAGAGAAAGAGCCAGCAGGGGGGAGTAGAGACGAATAGGCGGAGGCATCGAGGGAAGAAGAGGGCAAACAAACCCCCGAAGACGTGGAAGAAGACGACATGGCCGTAGATCTATATCAGCTGGCGGAAGCCACAGAAGACGAGAGCCTCCCGGCCTATGCCACAGGCGGTGCAGAGGCGAAATCAGCCATGCTGGACCTGGACAACACGAGAGGAGCGAGGACAACAGACAGCGTTCGAAGAAGTCGAAGCAGGACCCCGCAAGCTATGAGAACCAACACATGTACAAGGAAGAAGATGAGAGCGGGACGAACGGCAAGAGGCACGGACCAACTAGACCACCGTATAGCAAGCGAAACTTCTCAAGAGGGCGCCCTGGAAGAACAAACAGCCACAACAGATGAAGAAGGCCCAACTAATCAAGACTGGAACAAGGCACGCTCCAAGGTCTACAGGAGGTGAGTAGCACACTACCAGAAAGTATGGATGAAGGTAGAATCTGGGAACTAATGATGACAGGAAGCTCTAACCAAGCTAGAGCATGGCAAACAGAGAGTTCAGAGTACAACCCAAGCACTAAACAGGAGGGAGCACCTGATTTGAACATTCCGCTAGTTGGGATTTATGGGGAGCAAGTTATTGGGAGTGGCAGTGCGCAAACTAGAGGATTGGTGTTGTCGCCTCAGAACGCGGGATCCTCGGCGTCTTTTGATCGGGTAAGTTCCACCCTAGATCCTACTTCTCCGTTGGTTTTAAACATGATTGAACACACCCTTGACTTCTCTACAGCCATGGGGCCCCATTATCAATTGGAAAATAGGAATGATGGAGGTACCATGCCACCTTTCTCTGTACCCACATGCCTTATAGAAATGCATGGGAGACAAAGATTGGTAGGGAGAAGGAGATGGAAAGCAATACAAAAACCATACCATACAGATTTTCTTAGAACCAGGAGACAATCGAATAACATAATGGCCCAACTACCCTCAAGGGAGGCAAGGGCAGGGATTATGAATACAATTTTGACCCCCCCAAGCCACTCCTCTCCCTACATTAGTCATGAATGTGAAGGTATTAACCCAAAATATGTAAGGACTTAATAACCTTGACAATGTGGCAAAACTAAGGAAATATCTTAGACCCTACTTGAGTAGTCTAGACATCCTATGTCTTCAGGAACACAAACTAAAAGGTCCAACACTTGACACTCTTGCGGCGAGACTCTGGAGACAATCGAGGGCCTTTAACTGTGAAGTAGTAGAAGCTAACCAAGCATTAGCAAGGTGCGGGGGACTAAGCATCATGGTCTCCTCTAGAATCAAACACCTAGTGATAGAAGAGGGCTTCTTCAATGGCAAAACTGCTCAATGGATTGTATTGAGAGGATCTTCCAGAGGGGACCAGGGTATCCTCAATATTTACGCACCGCACTCTCCCCTACAGAGATCAATGCTTTGGCAAGAGATGATGGGAAAACTAAACTCCAACCATAAATGGGTTATTGGAGGGGATTGGAACTTTGTGGAAAATCCAAGAGACAAATCATCGACCTTAGAGAGACAGATTTCTGGCAGAGAACTACAAGACTTTAACTTATTTAAAGCTTCTTCGGGGTTCAAGATTGCTTTAACCACAACCAACCTATCATCTTCACGTGGGACAACCGCCGTGGTAGAACGGAGAGAATCCTTGAACTTCTGGATAGGTTCTATACCTTTTTAGCTCCAAGAAGCAACCAAGAGGAACACATCAAGAAATACGAGATATTGGGAAATAGTCGACTCTTTGACCACCTACCAGTTATCCTTCACCTAGAACTAGAATATCTGCCTCCAAGAGGCTCCAAATACAAAATGAACGCATTTTACTTGAAAAATGAACAAGTGGAAATGGAGTTGAAAGGGAGATGGCAAGCTTGTCCCCCTCAACTCCATTTCTTTGGGAAAGTAAGAAGGGTTCTCAAGTGGTATAAGACCTTCTACATAGAAAAAACAAAAGAACCTAGAGTGAAGGAAGAGGAGGCAAGGTTGACCCTTGAGGAAGCTAGAAACAACCTACACCACCACCCAGATGACCTAAATGCTCAAGAAACTGAGAAACAGGCAAGGGAGGTTCTCACTCAGTGTGAGGACTGGAAACTGGAAGGACAACAAACCCGAGGAAGAACGAAGTGGAAGAGGGTGGGAGACAAGCCAACAAAGGAGTTTTCCAACACATATAAGCAGAGATCCGCACACTCTAGTATTACAGAACTCTTAGATGAGAATGGAGACTGTCACACAGAACAATTAGAAATGGAGAGTGTATGTTACAACTTCTATTCAAGACTATACTCCAAGAGGCCACATTCTGAAGAGATTCTGGAAGCTCAGAGAACTTCTTTAGAAGGCTTGAGCTCCAAACTCTCCCCAACCATGCAAGGAATACTAAAGCTAGACATCACACTGGAAGAACTGACCTATGTAGTAGAACACCTTGCACCAAGGATTTCTCCAAGACCAGACGGAATAGTGACTGAATTCTACAAGCTAATGTGGCCTAACATTGGCAAGGAATACCACGAGATGTTAAAAGAGGCTTTAGCAAAAGGGAGCTTTCAGGGGAATGTGGTGGAAGGGCTTATAGCATTAATCCACAAAGGTGGGGAACGCGATACTCTAAACAATTGGAGGCCCATCACTCTTCTAAATGTGTCTTACAAAATCTTTGCCAAAGCTCTCCAGATACGACTCCAGCCCATCCTAATGGACCTTATTAGCCAAGATTTGTCAGCTTTCCTCCCCATGAGATTTATCTTGGACAACATCTTCCTAACACATGAAACTATCCACCACGCTAAGGTATCCAATCAACCCCTTCTTTTCTTAAAACTAGACTTCTCCAAAGCCTATAACCGTGTGGATATTAGCTTTCTGTTGAAGGCTTTGACGAAGATGGAGTTCGCCAAAGAATTCTTGAATATGATCTCTCTACTTTTTGAAGGTGCTAAAGCCCGAGTAAGTGTTAATGGACGAACCACAAAGGCCTTCACCATTGAGCAAGGAGTTAGACAAGGATGCCCTTTAGCCCCTTATCTTTTCCTGATAGTGGGAGAAATCCTAAACTCTTGCCTTAAGAAAGAAGTAGAGAGGAGAAGGATTAAAGGAATTAGCATCCCAGGAACAGAAAGCCAATAAGTACTCACCCAATACGCAGACAACACGTCTCTCACACTAGCTGCAGAAGAACAAGTTATACAGAACATCCTTGTGGTACTAGAGACCTTTAGTGAAGCATCAGGATTAATTATGAACCCTGACAAGTCAATGGCTTATCACTAGGGGTGTGGAGGACAACCTCAACCGGAGTGGATGGAAAATCTTCCCTTCAAATGGGCCCAAGAGAGAGAAATCTCCAAACTCTTGGACACGGCTTTTGGACTAGATTTAAACACTACAGACATAGATAGCTTTCTGGAGGAAAAAATTGACAAGAAACTTGAATATTGGTCCACTTTTAAGGCCAACAATACTGCTAGAATCATAATTGGTAATAGTGTTCTCGTGTAAACTACTCTCTTCTACCTGGCACTTTGGAGAGGCAGCTCCACTGGTATTAAAAGGATAACTGGAAATATTAGGAAAAATATGTGGGCAGGTTCCCCCAACCCAACCAGAGCCAGAGTTGCGTGGAACACCATCTGTCAGAAGAGAGAGGAAGGGGGGCTTAATGTGGTGGATCCAACGGAAGCAATGACTGCACTCATGTGCACATGGATCATTGCGGCATGCATGCCGAGTAAGTCAAACTTCAACTCATTACTTCGCTTTTGTCTTTTGCATTGCCAACCTGAAAGAGGGCCTAAATGGCCTCCAAGTATGTCGTGGGGTTTTAAACAAGGCTTCCAAGGCCCCAACGGATCTCGCCTCTGGAACAAGACCAAAATGGCATGGCGTGCAATGGTTAGAGAGGTGTCCATCACCCCGGCTAACACCAAAGAGGAATGGTTGAGTACACCGCTGTGGATTGAATCAGGCGCACTACAACTAGGATTCGAGTTCCCCAAACGACGAGGAGTTGAACTTGCACGGAGAGGTCTCGAATTCACCAGGGACTTGTGGTCTTCAGCGGAAAATAGGATTCTTAATATTGAGGAGGCAGCCTCCAGGTATGGCCTTGAAGAGGATGAACTGGAACCTTGGGAGAGAATGGAAGAAAGACTCAGGCCCACCCAACACTATTAGACTACGGTTGGCACTCATCCGGCTAAAAGCACCAAATGGCTTGGTATCTTTGACCTTAGAAATGACCACATGCCTCAGTGCGTGTTCAGTGGGGAAGCCCTCACCGGAAGACGTGAAATTGGCAAACAAGGGGAGTGGTCACTCAAAGAACATGGAGGGCTCTTCACAATTGCCGCCCAAGCACGCATCCTTCTTCAGAAACCGTTTGTTGGGAATCCTAGTACCATCATCATCCATGGGCGGCTTGAGAGGGTGAGAGTTACTCACATTAAAAGGGAGCCCAAGGAAGGAGTCTTTCTCTTCTTTGGGATGACCAGCATGCTCACTTGGAACCCCGAAAGAGTCAAGTGGATCAACGGTGAGCCCTTGCTCTCCTACACCACCAAGTTTGGAAGGCAACTTTTGCAAGCCAGGAGGCCTCCTCCTAATGTTGTCACCACGAAGTGGAATCAGGTTTTCACTTCCAGCTTCAAGCTCAAGTGGAGGAACGTTTGGGACTCAGAGAGAATTGGTAAAGAAGCGGGCCTAATCTGGCAACTTTGGCATAAGGCTATTGCGGTTAATCAATGGAAAAGCCGTGCTTCACCGAATATTGATGCTAGCTGTATTGTCTGTGACCGTGGGGAAACGGAGAGTATTGTACACAGATTCTAGTCCTGCACTCACGCACGCTCCACCTGGCTCTTCGTGGTCAAAGTCCTTCAGCATATCAGCAGTTCCCCCAATCAGAGATGGGAACTTCCCACTCTCCAACAGGCCTTGTTTGCCTCTCGCCCTCCACGGAAATTTGGGAAACTCAGCAGGTTCTGGCTGCTGCTCCGTGGCATCACTATCTGGACTCTGTGGATCACTCGCAACGACTGGGTGTTCAATCAACACCAGTGGACTTCGTACAGAATTGAGAATGTGATCTGGCAAGGCCTCACTGACTACGGAAGGATCGCGTGGGACAAGATTCGGATGGCAAACTCGGAGATGAACAGGGCCAAAGCTACGACTAATTTCGACTCCATGTGGGGCTGCAACAAGGCCTTGTGCTCGAGACAGGGTAATCAAGTTAGGTGGGTTAGGGAGTTTCATTAGGTTCCTCGTTCTCTTGGCTTTGCGCTGCCGGCCTTGGCGTGCTTTGTTTTGTGTGTTGTTTCCCTGGGTTTCATTTGCAATTCAAATCCGTTTTGTTTTTGTGCCAAAAAAAAACTGTGGAGATTATATTGATTATCTTATAAAAATAATCTATAATCAAAGGTTTGAAGACAACTTGATGGTGGAACACAACTTGTGTGGTATGAGATGATCAACAAGTATATCAACTGGTGGTTGTTTACTCCACACATTTGGTGTAAACTACAAGTAAACTTGTCATTCCTCAAATTGTCATCCATATTAACCCCTACCGGACGAAGGTATTTGAGAGTTAAAACAATTCAAAAATGCCACTAGAAGAAGAAGAACGCCGGTCCCGGAGGGACCGGCGTGAATAAAGTGTCTGTTCGCACCACCACTAAGACCATGCTCACCAAACAATGAATTAGTAGTATGGGGCTACTTCCCCCTCTCGAGGGTAGACACTTTGTAACAAGTAAGCATAGGGATGAAAACCAAAGCAAAGAAAGCCACAATCATGAAAAGGGAATGGGGAGAAGAGAAAAAGGAAGAAAAAAGAAAAGACAAGGAAGGGGGGAAGGACCGGGGGGTGGAGGAGGGGGGATGAGCGGGCGGTGGGAGAGTTGGGGTGTTTTATGGTGTGTTGTGTGGATCGGGGAGGGTTTGGTTATTCTCAATCTTTCTTTTATGTAATAATATGGACATAGCATGTTGGATTGCGATGGTGTTTATATTATTGAAGGTATGTTTAATAGTGTTCATGGGTATTTTGAAGGTTTCTTCCAGGGTGTTCATGGGTGGGGTGTAGGTTGTGGCGCGGGCACCGGCCGTGATGACTATGAGGGGGTCAATTTTCCATCCGAGGTTTCTGATGTCGTCGATGAGGGGTTGATATTTGTTTATTTTGTTTTCAATTGTTTCTGGTGAGAATCTGTCGTTACAATACGTGAATTCAATAAATTGAATGGTATAGTTTGGATCAATATGGATGGGTGGCGGGTCGTTGTATGGTAGGCCTTTTACGCATAGTATGTCGGATTTGAATCTAGCATTGCAGTGACATCGTTGGGTTGCACATGTGCATGGGAGTAGCCAAGGTGGGACCGTATTCCCTTGTGGGTTGTCATTGAAAGTACCGGCATTCATGAGTATGAAACATCGGGATTTGTTATGTGAGATAATTAGTTTTCGGATTTCCCATACTGCTTTGTTGTGTCTTTTAACGATGAGGGAGTGTATGTGGTGGTTTTGGCATTTGAGTAAAACGTGTAGCCATGTGTCGGGGTCTGTAGAGGTACATATGGGGCATGTTATGGATGGGAAGCATTCAATTCCGAAGAAGAGTTGTTTACGGGCATTCCCCATGTATTGACCAGTGCGGAATTTAATAAGGCATGTAATTTGTGAATCGGTAATGGTGGGATTTTTCCAAAAATTTGTAGATAGTTCATTGTCTATGTTATTGTTGCCTGTCCATTTTTCTATGTTAGGGAAGTTTTTGGAGATCGTGTCAATGTCATTGTATGTGTTGTTTTTTGAGGTATTTTCCTAAAAATTGGACCGGGCCTTTGTCCGGGGTGTCATCTTTGGAGGGCCAATCCTCTTTTTGGAAGTAGTATGGGGTGGCATGTGCATGTTCATGTGGGTCTTTGGCATTTTTATGTGATTTTTCTCTTCCTTCTTTGGCAAGTTTGTCGGCTTGTTCATTTCCTTCTATATTGGCGTGGGCTCTAACTTTGTGGAGTGTAGTAGGTTGTGTTCTATTTTGGAGCATTTGTACCATGGATATGAGTGTTATTTTGTCGGGGTGGCTATTGTGGAGAGTGGGGTGTGTTATTTGTGTGTTTAGTAGATAGAGGACATTGATGCAATCCGTAAAAATATGTGCGGGTTCGTTGGCATATTTTGTGTTGATGATTTGGAGTGTTTTATGTATCGCCATCATCTCTCCTCTAAGGATGTTTTGAAGTCCATGGAGTCTTTTGGCTAATTTGATTTCTTTATTGGGATTGTATATGCCATATCCGGCTTTTTCTCTATGCCAATGTCCCGGGCTGATTTCTGTTGGTTCTTTGAAGGATCCATCTGTGTAGTAACTATGTATGGGGTCATATTTTGGATGTGTGTATGTGTGGTAATTAGGGAGGGGGGAGGAGGTTTGTCACGGAGTAGTTTGGTGTGTTGTTATTGTATTCTAGTTTAGACCATTTTTTGCTGCGATTGACTGACGTTTGGGGGGGTGTGGTCGGGCATATTTTTGTATATACTCGGTTTATGTTTAGATTTTTGGCTATGAATGTGAGTGTGGTGAGTTGTTCTAAGGTCCCCATTGTTTTGTTTTGGTGATGGACACATAGTATTTGTAGTGTAGCTGGTTCAAGCCTAGGTTTATTTTGTTCAGGTGGGATAGTAGGTTCTTCATATGTTATTGAGTCCGCTTCGAATAGTGCAATGATGTGTGTGTCAGGGAAGGGGCCCAAGTGTGGGTTAGGATTTTGATACCAGTTTTGTCGGGGGTTATGATTAGGGTGGAGGTGTGGTTTGGATCATGTTGGGCCCAATGTATTGCTTGTTGTGTTTCTTCTTCATTGTGGGGATGGGCCATACCATTGCCTATCCATTTGTGGACAAAAGCTTTACCTAGTGATCCGAATATTTTGTCTCTTTCAAAGGGGGAGTAAAATTTGTTGAGTTTGGTGGGGCATGTGACGGGGGAGAAGTATGAGTGTTGGATGTTGAATGTTGAGATTAATGAGTTTAGTATAGGTATGGGTAGAGTGTATTGTGTAAGTTTAAGGAAGTTATTTTTTGGTATTCTATATTTGTATCTTTGGTATAGCCATATGACTTCGGTTTCGAATGGTTGGGTTGTTGGTTCAATGTTTGTGGGGGTTTGTAGTTTAGTGTTGTATTGATTCCATAACCATGTGAGCCTAGTGATTGGGATGGTGAAGAGGTGTCGTCCATCTTCTTCGTATAAGTGTGCTTGGTCTTTATCAATTTTAATTGTGTTAGATGAGATGAGAATGTCATTTTTGGGATTACATTCCGTTGTGTAAATGTTTAGTAGGGGGATTATTGTGGGTGGAGTGACGGATCTTGTGTCTTGGGGTTGGTTTTGTGGGTGGTGAGCTCGGATAATTTCGGTGTAAAATTTGTGTCGAATTTTTTGATAATATTGTGTCAATTTATTTGTATTATGTGTAATGGTATTTTGGTTGTGTCTTGGAAATAGGTTTTTTTGGGGGAGCCATTTATTGTAGGTGTGGTTATTGTAAGTCCATTGGCATAGATATCTAGTGTAGTTGTTTTCGATTTGGTTTTTATCTATTTTTTCCTTGTATTTGTGGTGTATGATGTTGTTAATGGGATATGTGGTGGGGTTTTTAAGGATGTGGTTTGGGAGGTGGGGGTGGTGTGGGAGGGAGTGGGGAGGGTGTATCGATTGTAGAGGGGTGTTTCTTGGGGTGATGTCGTTGTTTATAGTGATGAATGGGTCTCTAAGTGTATGGGAGTATATATGTGTATTGGCCTGGGTATTGGGTGGAGGGGCGCATATTGGGTGGGAAAAGAGTTGTTGTGCAATTTTGAGGGCACTTTTAATTGATTTTGATGGGGTGAAGTTGTAGGTTTTGAATTCTTCATTGTTCATGATGTGTGTTCCGTTAGGTAGGGAGATTTGTTTTAGTTTGTATATGTTTTTTGATAGGAGTTTTTGTAATAACTTTTGAGATAATTGTGTGTTGAGTGTGTTATGACTTTGTGTTTCAAGAGTCCAAGCTTTTTCTAGTGATGTTGGTTCTATAAGATAGTTGGGGAGAGTACTTTTTAGGTGGACTTTTGCTACATGTTTTAGCAAAAAGAAGGTACGTGTTATTGGTGATCTTGTGCAGTTTGTCTTTAATATTCTAGGTATGTTTTCGGCCCCCCCATATTGGACGAGGATGTGATGTGTTAGGCCCTTGTATATTTCCCAAGTCTGCCACTGTCATTTTGAGCGTTCGGGAGTTGTTCTCCTATGCATATAAGGTATGCGTTTTTTAGTGAGAAGGCTTCTAGTCCATAGAGGTTGTGTGGTAGTTGGGTTATTATATTAGACATACATTTTGGCATGAGCGACGCTATCTTGTGAGCGGTGAGCGGCGAGCGGCGAGCAGGGAGCCTAAAAATCTCTGGAAAAAAAAAAAAAAAGTGTTTTTTTCAAAAAAATGTGAAATTCAAGGAAAAATCCGCAGAAATGAAAAAATTGCACACAAAGTTTGATACAATTTACTAAATTAAGAATGAGTCCTATAACCGTGGTCACCTCAGCTCTGTCAAAACAACTTCTGATTTGGGGTCTTCTCCTCTCTCGTGACTACGTTTCTATGAACATTCAATTTATTACTTAGTACAATATCATGTCTCATATATTCTGAATTCAGGATTTTGATCCCCAATTCAAAAGTATAATTTGATATCTTGCTCACTCTGTGATGCTACTTAGGACCAAATCTTGACGTCTGATCTTTGCTACAAACTCTGACTACTCATGCTTGTTCTGCAATGTTGGCAACTTCGAGAATGCGCATCACTTCGCTGAAGCTATAACTGGGAGCGTGCATGAATACGTCCACCTTGTAATCCATCTTACACAAGTAACGAAGGATGTAGTACACATGCTTGCAATACTTCCACTGCCCCTTTTTTCCCAATGCCTCCGACTGCATTTTCAAGAAATCAGGGCAAGAACACCCCGGGAGGTCCGTAAACGTGATGCAGTAGGACTTTTCAAAGCATGTGTCAAGGGTAATAACACATCCCCAGCCTGGGTATGGTATGGCAACGACGTTCGAAACGTAACAGTTATTCATAAGAGCCGCGCTTGACCACTTATTGCGTTGCTCAATTGTGGGAACGTCCGAGGCCCTACGGATCGCATAGCCGTGCCGAAATGTGTGGAATGAATTTGGATTCACGGGAACCGGGAAGTGGGAACGCGGAAGGGGCATGTCCAAAGACATTTGGAATTGTCTACGTGGTGAAAGAGCACCACGTTGCTGCAATTGGAAACCGGCTTCCTCTAACGCCAATACCTCTTGCACTGTTAGGTTTGTGCCAAACTTCACAGGCCACGTCATCGGAACTGCTGGCCAATCCAGTACAAATGATCGCTTCGATCCCTTCACACAACGGCTAATGTCATCAGGGCAAAACCAGAACTCCGCAGCAACATTTCGTGGACTCCTGAAATCCTTCTTAAAACCAGCGTATGTTGGGGCCGGAGTTCCATAACTTCCACGTTGTACTCGAGCGTTGCATTGCTGACCTGTATGAGCTTGCAATGCCTGGCATCTTCGAGCGGACTTCTTTGGAAGACGAGCAATGTGCCACTTCATTGGATCACAGTCCGACTCTTGGACGGAGGTTGTGTGTTGAACTCCGGAGTTTTGACCGCTAAGGGACTCCTCGATACGTGCCCGAGTCACCCTTGTCCTATCTCGTGGAATAGAGTAGTTCACCGTATCGGAACGGTGAGAATCATGTTCGGACCCTGGGGGCAAATCAAGCTTGCGCTTCGTTGACCCAAAAATCTCCGAACCTTCTAGTCCGCCAGTTCGGTTTAATAGATCTGCAGCATTTGGAAAGTTCCTAATAGCCTCAGCAATGAGTTTGGGATCACCTGAACGTTGAGCAGAACGAAGCCTCAGCGTGCCTTTGTCCGGTCCAGTACCAGATGTTCCACCCTTCAACCATGCACGATATGAAGTTATCTGCATGAAAGCACGGATGAGATCGTCCACGGTGGCAGCGTACAAGCATGTCATCGTGTTCCCTGATTGTTGAAGCCACCAGTTGTGGACGGTTTCAGCGAGGTTGCATGAAGGCATGTCCGCCCTCTCATCCAGCGTCAGATCCTATAAGGAGTCAACGAGGGTCATAAAATGATTTCAAAGCACTATAACAGATAGAACTGGAGAATAGATTGTATGAAAAGTACAGAGAACTTACAAGTTGCATTGCGCCGCCCCACTGTCGATACCGAAAGTGCCAAAATGCCATCCAATCCTCAAGAGCTCGTCGCCCTACTTTGGTAGTGGCACCAGAGGACACCCACCACCCTCTTATTACATTATATTGCGCTTCGGCCTCCTCTTGTGACTTTGCATTCTTCCAGATCTTGCAAAGGACAATATGTTGGTCTTGGAAGCCGGCAATAATGTTCCGAACGGTGGCTCGCTGGAGGCATTTCGTCCAATGGAATAGACAAGTCCGTTCCTTGTTGTCCATGGGCTTGTCTTTGTCGCCGTTGCCGTAAACTCGACGAACTGCGTACCGGTTAGCTCCAGCACTATCCGCCATGAAGCCCTTGAAGTTCGTCGCCACCAATCCATGGTTCTTCATCGTATTATTCAAATTCTCCCAGAAAAGCTGTTGTGCGTCAGCATCCTCGGATTGCATATCGCACATGGCAATTGTCATGACTCGACAATACTTACTGTCATATACATGACATGCCATGGCTGTCCATTCTTTGACCCGCTTGACATGATCGAACATCAACCAACAATCTTGTAGGTCATTCCCGGGTTGCATACGCTTGACAAGATCCACACCACTACCTGCTCGATCGACTGACATCTTGAAGACAAATACTTTACCTTTGGATTGACCAGGGAACTTGTTCTCGTGTATGAACACGAACTTGGACGATTCTTTTAGGGCCATAATGTTGTCCATCACTCCCTTACCACCACTATAGAACCTCTTGCAAGTTGACACAAGGTTTCTAATATTTGGAGATGAGAGTGTCTCGAATTGATCCAGGACAACGTCCATAGAAGCTCCTTCCAAAGTAGATGACCCGGATGCCGGACAAATCAAGTAGTCAGAAAGAAAGTTCTTGCTCGCTGCCATTATGATTGCGGAGTTCGTAGCCTTCGGTGTGCGCTGGACTTCTTTGGCAACACAGTCGTGGACAACGTCCATCGCGCACTGGTCGACGCCTTTCGAGATGGGATGGTCATGATGCCCAAGATGAATGGCCGCACGAGTGCGTGACGGATCGGTCGATGTCACGTAGTAGATACGAGCATCACAGAGAGATATACAAATAGGAGGAGTCCGACAAAGCTTACATGCCAATGTTGACTTCTCAAAGGGTGGTCCGTTGACAGGAAACGGGATGAAGGCGAACCCGCTCCACTCGGTTTGATTCGTGCGCCCTTCATTTCTGCTCTTATAGTCACAACTTGCGTTGGGACAGTGGAGATGCCCGGTACACGTTGACTTCCGGTATGTGAGGCTGAAGTCATTCTTGATGTTTGTAGTCATCGTCCTGCACCAAGCGTGACCATCGTACTGCTTACTCATACCATCGAGCCCCCCTCCAAACTGTGGGGGGATACCCTCTGGAAGTGGCGGTAGTTCAAAGATTTGGTTTCCATTGTAATCTGGAGGCAAGTACTTCACACTTTTCAGATCTAGACTATCTAGATCAATTCGTGACAACTCCGACCTGGACCCCTTCCTAAGACCTGTTTTACGCACTTGCAGAAGAATACTCCGTATTCTTCTGGATTTAGGATCAACTGGTGGCTTTCCTATTGAAACAGATTGGGACGTATCGGATATCGATGCAGGTGAAATAGACATATTGGGAAGGAATGACTTGTGACAATTGGTGAGATTTTGTGAGTTACCTACGTTGGGATCAATGAAATCTTCTTCCTCTGTGTCGCTAAGTGTATGGACAATTGGGATAGACCTCGTGCCCAAACCAGGCAGGAGTATCGTATCTCCGGAATCCTCTGAAAAAGTGGTGACGGCTGTAGATGCATGACCAGACATCTGAGCATCTAACACACCGTACACTTTGAATGAACCTGAACATAAATTCCACACAAATCCTACCGCATCACGATCTTTGACTTGATAAATGGATTGCGTATGAATCCCGTTACTATCAAATACTTCCTGTTCGACTTGAACTGTTCCACTCTTAAATCCGAAACGAAGACAGAGCAAAGACTCTGCGACAATGACAGTGCCACGTTCACCAACAGGCATGAGAAAAGGGATGCCCCCTCGACATGATGAAAGAGACGCCATGTTCCAGGGGTCTCAAAGAAGGTTGAACAACTTCGCGAAATGACCTTGGGTTGACGAAAGAGATTGAGTCACTGCTTGCGTCCACATTCAAATAAGATGGTTCATTGGCCTTTTTCCGGCGGGATAATAAATTAATATTACACGTAGGATGCTCATGCAGCAATTCTCTTTCCTCCTGGACGGATACGACAAAAAGCAATGAAAGTCATGCTTGTAGTAGTCCATGCATATCTTAATATATCAAATTATCTAATCGGGGCTCCTTGAAACGGAAGGGTTGCCCATTGTTTTAATACCATGCCTGCAGTCTTTTTTCAATAGTGATGCTCGGTATACCTATAAATATGAAGTTTGTGCCAGACGGTGGGATATATATGGTGAAAGTAACATTATTAGAGACTACAACGCTGTCTCTATTCAAACTAAAGACTGTCAAGATCCGATATTTTCGAGAACTGAATCTATCCCCCCCGTCGAAGGTAGCATGATGAGATAAGTATTGCACGGTTGCGACCTTGCAGTTGTGACTATTAGTGAGTGCTATACCTGCTAGTTTGTGATGTTTCGGAAGTGGAGATAACAGTTTAGGGTTGAGTGCTGAGGATGACTAAGAATGCTAGACAGAGGAAAAGACCTACAAAGTTTTCAAATCCTAAGCAAGTACGCGCTCAGAAGAAACGTCGAGAGAAGCTAGCATTATTAGCTTCTCAGAATACAGTAGTAGTGGGCGCAACATCAAGTAAGGAACTTAGGGATTTGACAACTATCCACAAAGAAGCTTCATCATCCCGTTACAGAGATCAGGTATTTTTTGATTGGTGTTCCATTGATTTGCAGAGATTATTGACTCATATAAGTTGAGTAGTGTTAGGGCTTGACTACAGTCGTTCCAATATCGTGCAGGTGAACAGGCCTAGTGAGCATATTTGTGGGAAGACACTAGAAGAGGACTTACTTCAAGCTAATACGATGAGTCAGTATCAGAGATCTGGTGCCTCGGATACCTGTTTGGAAAGAGGTAAGGAGACTGACGACAGTTCTGAGGAGTCTCAGTGTCAAACGATGAAGTCAACTATTGCATCTGGAAGCCGAGGAAATCTATCAAGGTCTACAAAGATCAACCCCACTTCCCCAGCTCAAACACTTGCTAGTCTAGCTAGATTTCATCATCGAAGTAAGAACAACAATACGCCATCACAACCTGAGCTAGGACCAGGCTCATCGCCTCAGGTACGTATCATAGCCTCCCTATCCGGCGTCTGCAGAACCTGATTGAATGAATAGTACTTCTAGAGTCTCAATGTCTCACATCGTTACATATAGTTCATTCAAATATTCTTGGAGCGCCAGGATTACCCGGGTGCCAACGATACCGTGAACCATGGGTCAACCAATTATTATAATATTCACTTCCTCAGCCACATCCTCAAGGTGCTCGGCCACTTCGATTAGGATTGCTGCTCTTCAGTTCGAGGTAGGGGAATGAACCGCAGTCGTCTCCACACTGCAGTCCCGAGCGCTCGTAGAGGAGGTACGCACATTTTTTATTCTAAAATCAGGTTGCACAATTTGACCCTCGGATCCGAGGGTGGTCTGGGGAGTCGTGGTTTTTTTTTTCCTCTTCACGAGTACTGTTGCTCGTCGGTTTTCTTATCTCCAACTAGTGATAGACCAGGTGCTGGTCCTCCTCGTTTAGGGTACGCGAATTAAAGTCAGGTGCTCGCGTGGAGCGGAGCTCGCTAGTGAGAGCAGATTCCAGTGCTCGTGGTAGAGGTACGCGCGTTTTTTTTTTGAAATTTTGGTTGCACAATTTGACCCTCGGATCCGAGGGTGGTCTGGGGAGTCGTGGTTTTTTTTTTCCTCTTCACGAGTACTGTTGCTCGTCGGTTTTCTTATCTCCAACTAGTGATAGACCAGGTGCTGGTCCTCCTCGTTTAGGGTACGCGAATTAAAGTCAGGTGCTCGCGTGGAGCGGAGCTCGCTAGTGAGAGCAGATTCCAGTGCTCGTGGTAGAGGTACGCGCGTTTTTTTTTTGAAATTTTGGTTGCACAATTTGACCCTCGGATCCGAGGGTGGTCTGGGGAGTCGTGGTTTTTTTTTTCCTCTTCACGAGTACTGTTGCTCGTCGGTTTTCTTATCTCCAACTAGTGATAGACCAGGTGCTGGTCCTCCTCGTTTAGGGTACGCGAATTAAAGTCAGGTGCTCGCGTGGAGCGGAGCTCGCTAGTGAGAGCAGATTCCAGTGCTCGTGGTAGAGGTACGCGCGTTTTTTTTTTGAAATTTTGGTTGCACAATTTGACCCTCGGATCCGAGGGTGGTCTGGGGAGTCGTGGTTTTTTTTTTCCTCTTCACGAGTACTGTTGCTCGTCGGTTTTCTTATCTCCAACTAGTGATAGACCAGGTGCTGGTCCTCCTCATTTAGGGTACGCGAATTAAAGTCAGGTGCTCGCGTGGAGCGGAGCTCGCTAGTGAGAGTAGATTGCAGTGCTCGTGGTGGAGGTACGCGCGTTTTTTTTCTGAAATTTTGGTTGCACAATTTGACCCTCGGATCCGAGGGTGGTCTGGGGAGTCGTGGTTTTTTTTTCCTCTTCACGAGTACTGTTGCTCGTCGGTTTCTTATCTCCAACTACTCCTCGTTTAGGGTACGCGTAGCAAGTTGCAGGGTCGTAGGATGACAGAATCCGTAATAGGGGACTATCTCATACGCTCGTGGAGAAGGTATGCTGATTTTTTATGTTGATTGCATGCTTGGTGCTGAGGTTTGTATGTTGGTTTCAAGTGGAGGCCTCGGGTCAAAAGCGCTTAAGGAACGTTGGGTCCTTTGGGATGTCCATGACTACAGGGAGCGTCCCCCTCGATGAGGTAGGCTGCTGCGTTCCGAGTGAGAGAGATTTATAGGCTCACTGTGTTTCTATGGTGACATTCCTTTGTGCTTTAATATTTCAGGCGGCACCGCAAGAACAAGGGACGGTATCCTGTAGGGAGAGCTTAGATCCGATGAATCAACCTGAGGAGGAAGAGATCCATGACTTTGAGGGCGACTCGAGGATGGAATCGACCGAGCAAGCGTTGAAGAAATCCATTCGTGGGACAGCGTCAGATGTCCTACAGAGGTCACTCTACCCTTCAATCGAGGAGCTCCTCATTCCACTATGCCGCATGCTACCTATGACGGAAGTTCGTCTCCCCTTGAAGAGTGATGTTGAGAAGCTCAAGGCGGAGTTTGTGAAGGGATATCAACCCGGATCCGCATGTTTCTATGTTGCGTCGAAGAGTTTCTCAATGACCGAGCAGGAGGTACTCCCTTCTGAGCGAGCCAACTGGTCTATACTTTGGCAAGAGGAGGATCGCAAGTTTGAGATGATGTTGCAGATGAGGCCGGAGTTGCAGTCGTTCTCAAACAAGTACTTCTTTATCTGGGATGGCAACCACCGCCACATTGCGTGGATGGAGGTGATATCCCAGATGCACTCTCGAGACTTCATCTTCCATTCACCGGTGAGGGCAGTGGTTCTAGAGCCGTGTTTGGAAAACCGCCATATTCTTCTCAACGCCATGACTGATCTTAACAAGTAAGATGCAATCCTCCTGGTTTTTGTCAATAATAATTCTGCAATTCTCCAATTATCATCGTTGCCATGGTCGTATTTGGTGGTTTAAATCCATATTGGTCATGCACGTATCTAAATTATGGTTTGTTTATTCTAGGCAAAAAGAGGCTGATCACGTCACGCAGCATTTATCACATGAGTTGAAGAGGGTCCAACATTTCGGATTGTTGGACTTTGAGCAGTTGAAGGGCTTGATTAGTGATGATGATTACGAAGCTAGTGTGCACGAGTGGGGGAAGAAGACTACAAAGAAATGGTATCACATGACGTATGACGCATTTCAGAAACTCATGTTTTTGAGGTATGCTTATCAGCCTACACTTGAATTGAAATTATCATTGCATTTTTGTTCAGTAACTGTTAAATTTTCATTATGTATTTCTGATGAATGTTGGTTTCTAGCGGGAGATTATTGCTGCCCAAGAGGAGTGCATACGCAATTACAAGGATAGCCTTGTCACTGGTGTTGGTGTTGATCGCGTTGGAAGTCCAGCAGAGTTGGTGAGACTCTGCACTGATGCCGTGCACAAGAAAAAAATAGCTTGTCAAACAACATTCACACGGATGTTGGCGGTTGCAAACCCGGCGAACGGTGAGGAATTCTTCAAGGAGGTATGTGAATTTCAAATTATATGGCATCTGTTTATGTTTTATCCATATTGTTTCAATTTGTTTTAGTTTCGAACCATAACTGAGTCCAGTTACTCGTGCTCTATTTTAGGTGTTGCGTCATTTCGATATTTACCAGACTAAGCCAGAGATGACACTCGAGAAGCTCCAACTCATTTGCACGGCGAAGGTGGTTGGAAAGTTCAAGGGAAGATGGTGCAAATGGTGGAACATGAGCAAGGACAGTAGGGCGGAGTACAATTTCCCCAAATCGCCAGCTTCAGACACGAGTCTTCGGGGATGGATCGATACTGCAGCCTTTTGGGCAGGGGTGAGTTTTCCAAATCTCTGTTGTCTATTGCAATTACAAGTAACAATTTTGGATATTGATTTTGTCTAAGAGATTGTACTGTATATTATAGTTGGAGGAGGAAATTGAGAAGAAGTTCTCGGAGCTAATTGAAGAGGACAACGTCGTATTGAAGAATGACGGGCTCCCTAATCCCATCCAAGACATTGGTTCTTGGATGGAGGCTTGGAGCATCATGCTGTGGGCGAAGGCATTCAAGGACCACCTTGGGAGAAAAGGTGTGTTCTCGAAGTCAGAGGAGTTTCTAAAGCAGGAGGGATGCGAGAAGACCATGAAGCGGGCGGTGCTTCGCTACTTCTGGAGGGAGCTAGTGGTTAAAGGAGCGTTGGTGCCAAGTCAAATGCCCATCCGCTTCAAGAAGTGGACGGACCCTACTTCACCAGACTGTATCTTCACCAAGCAGCAGAGGCAGCGTTTTTCTCGTCATCACTTGGTGCAGTGCCCTTGGTACTTGGAGTTGAAGAATTCGGATCCCACACCGGGTGAAGAGCTTCAGCTTCGAAGAGACTGTGATTCCTTAGCCACTCGTGGAGATGGCGACATGCTTCCTTCTTCAGTTTCTGCCGTAGTTGAGGCAGTTGACGGTTCGCTTTTAGAGAAGGATCGTGCAAAGGCTGCAGAAAGGGCGACGAAGGCGGCGCTCAAGGCGGCAGAGAAGGAGGCATTGAGGGTGGAGAATCTCAAAGCGAAGAGTTTGAAGAAGGAGACGAGGGAGAGGAACAGGGAGTTGGCGGCATTGGTGGCAAAGGAGGGGCCTGAGAAGTTGTTTGTTCAGCTTGGAGGGGCAGCAGCGTTCGCTATTCCAGCTGCCATGGGACCGACGCAAGGCATTTCTCCATCGGGCAGCAGCCGACCCTCCACCTACGTGGCAAAGCCTTCGCAGACAATCTACACGATTCCTGCAGTGGAGCATTTGGAGTCTACTGTCGGAGTGGAGGTGATTTCTCAAAGCGCTCTCAGCATTATGACTTTGTTCGATAGTATTGCTGAAGAGGATGACCTGCCATCTCTTTGGTTAGAGATGCGGCAATTTATGAAGGTGCATTCCGGGTCGCGTTTGCGGCATCACCGCGGAGAGTCTTGCGATGACGGTTTGGTGGACATGATACTCTTTGATGTCCCTGAGGATTTGCCCGTCCCTGGAATTGAGGGCGGTGGTTCGGTGCCGAGTTGGAACAAACTTCCAACTCAGCACTCTGATGGAGGAAAGCTCGAATCCCCTTGGATTCACCGATGTTTCGAGATGGCAGAGGCCTTGCTTCGCGATGGGGCACCGCTCATCGTGTTCTACCCAGACTCGAAGTTCATCTCGAACGAACTTCATGCTTGGGTTAAGTGGGCAGATTTCCGTGAGGAGACAAAGTGGTTTGCCATTAATGGCTTGTCTCTCTCCTGCGAGGGCCATCCTGGTCGCACTCACAAGTGCTTCATGGTGAAGTGCTATGTGAGGAAGTTGGAGCCTTGGGTTCCGTTTTCATTTAATGATAGGATGGAATTGCTGCTGGAGGGGATTCAATTGTCATCAGATGGTCACTTGACCAATCTGATTTCACAGGAGACGCTGACGATGAGAGGATCCACCAACCAGCCATGGCGTGGAGCACGAGAGAAGTCCTCCAACCTCATGGAGGCTCTTATCGACCTTTGTACCAAAGAAGATGAGATTGTCCTCGATCTTACAGCATCCACAGGTAGGTGTTCTACAGACTTCTTCTCTCATGGTTTTTTTTCCTCATTTGCTAACTTCTATTAACTTGTTTCATTATAATATGTGCATCCATCAAGGCTTGTAAGGCCCTTAAGCGCCACATCCTCGTATTAGAAGAGGACGCTGGTTTGGTTGATGAGGTCCTCCGCCCTTTGATTCTGAGCACCATGGAAGTAGAGTCCGGAATTCAGCCACCGTTGCATGAAGGCTCTAGAAAACGCCCATTGGAGGTCGATGATGACGAGCCCGAGGTGAAGACCGCTCGCAAGAGGACTTGTAAGTACGTTTAGGGTCCCATCTTATTTAATTGACTTTCCGTTGAAGTTTACTGCCTTTGAAAATATTCAGTCGTTGACATCACCGTTCCACTTGATTAATGCAGTCGGTCGACGTCGTTGATGGCTTCATCATCCACATCTCAAACCGGAGTGTTATCGCGCTTGTCGAAGGAGATGATGAGTCCGCCTCGTTCGTATCACATGAATCCTTGGGATTGGGGCATCGCACATGCGATGGTTGCCCTACCATCTCCTCCTCCGATTTCACGAGTACCCCAACGCAGGTCCGCAGCAGAGCGCTTCATAGATGGGGAAGCGGTTGGTAGTGGTACGGATAGTAGTTCGCCTGGTATTTATGAGGATAGCTCAGATGAGCTATCAGGGGAGGAAAATTGAATTATCCATTTGGTTGTATTTTTTTTTAACAATGCATGTTGTTTTTTTATATCTTTATTAAAGTCTTCTATCTATTGTGTTTTATTCAGGAATATCGATTTGTTTCTTTATATACTTAGCCAACGTAATTATCATTTGTGTTATGTTAATACATTTCATGTTTTGTGCCACGAGATTTTTACAATCTCAAACCATATTTATTGAACATGCCAATACTTTCAAAGTATCTAACTTTTCCAAATCAAAGTAGTAAAACAACACGGGTATCGCCTAGGTATTAGATGGATGTCACCCATGTATTAAAAGGATAAAGTAGATCCAATCCACGGCCATAGATGTCACTCCAGGTTTTTAGACGAATTGTTACAATCCTAAACATCAAGAATTACGTAGTCACAATGTCCAAATATCTTGTCGTTGTTTGTTGTTGCATGTTTTTAATTTATTGCCAAAAGTTTGTAAATTTAATCCACGGCCTTAGGTACCATATATTTTTTTAGATTTTTTGGGCAAAAAAAAAACCAAAAAACTGTGCTCACCGCTCGCTGCTCAAGGCTCACCGCTCACAAGATAGCAATCCTGATTTTGGCATGCCGCATACGGTTTTTTGTGTGGCCGTTATCTTTTGGTCTAGTTTTTTGATGGCGGGCATTGAGTATGGTACCGCGTAGAAGCTGTATGCCACGCCCGGTCTTAAGACTGTGTCGATCATTTTTATTTTTTGTCTCATAGTGGCCGGGCAAGCTATTAGTTCTTTGCATTGTTTAGTTAATTTTTTGGTGGTGGCATGGATTTGGATTTTCCATTTTAGGGAGGGGACGAGGCTTATTCCTTAATATATGTATGGTTCATTTTGGTGTAGTACGGGTATTGGTTGGTTTCGGTAATGAATGTTAGAGGTTTGTATTAGGGCTTTGAATGTGGTGGGGTTTGTTTTTGATTTATTTGGTCATCCAGTGACATCACATTTTGGGACCCCTACATCCATACCTGCCCATTTGCGGTACCTGTCTATTTTGTTAAGTTGTATTTTTATGTCGTTGATTTTGTTGGTTATGGCCGCAAGGTCATCCGCGTATGCCGTGGAGTTGATGGTGGTTTGTGATGTCCCAAATGTGTATCCATTGTTGCCTCTATCTAGCCATCTAAGTAGTGGTTCTAGGAATATAATGAATAAATATGGGCTTAGGGTATCTCCTTGTATTGCTCCCCTTTGGATGGCTATGGATTTAGTTTTACCAAAGTGTTCTCCTATGTAGGCGGTTGAGGATTCGGAGTATATATTTCCCACTAGTGCGGTGGCATCTTTGGGTATCCAAGGTCCGTCATTATGGCTAAAAGTCTAGCATGGTCAATAGAGCCGAAGGCATTTTTAAAGTCCACATACAATATAAATATGTTTTGGTTTGTAAATCGTGCGTCTTCTAATGCGGCTATTATTGTTTGGATTTGTCTAGCGGTGCTTCTTTCTACACGGAACCCCTCTTGGCTATCATGCAATATTTTATGTTTTTCTCCATATGATGATGATATTGATGTGAGTGTGCTCGTAAATAGTTTGTAGATGGTATTGGCTAATGCAATAGGTCTATGGTTCGGTAGCATGGATGGGTCTCCTTTTTTGTATAGTAGGATTGTTGCACTTGTTTTCCATGAAGCAGGGATTTGTTTTTGTTTATAGCAGTGGGAGAAAAAGAGATTTAGTAGTTTGTGGAATCCTAGGGGCATATTTTTTAGGATAGAGTTCGGTATGCGGTCCGGTCCGGGGGCCTTATTATTTCCTAGGTTACGTAGGCAAGTGTCATATGTGGCTTGATTAAAGTATGTGTATAGTGGGGTTTCCGGGTCACTTCTTTTTTCTAATGTGAATCCATCTAGGTCATGCCATGGATATTGTCGTACTACTTATGTACATGTAGTGTGGTGGTCCGGTTGATAGTTACATGTGTTTATCGTAGGTGTGTTGTTTTTTGTTTGTTGGTTAAATATTTCGTTTGGCATGTCTTCTGGGCTAGTTAGTATATTGTTATATTGGTCGGTGATGCAGTCTAATGGTGGGGACTCCATATTTTTGAATATTCTTCTGTTTATTTTCTTGGGGCTACTTTCATATAGTTGTCTGTATTTGGAGATGGCTTTTCGGATGTTTTCTTGGGTATGTTTGGTGGTGATTTTTCGGGCTTGTATGTTGGCGTTTTTTGCAATTAGTGCTATGTTATTTATCCATGTGTCATGTGGTAGATGTATGGGGGGTGGGTTAGGGATTTGTATGTGTTGACGGTTTTGTAGTTCGTTGAGGATGGGGTTGCTTCGCCATTGGAGGTTGTTATTTATAATTCTAATGGTTTTCCGTATAGTGTGGTATACGGTTAACTGTTGTTGCCAAGTTTTAGCTAATTTACGGGGTAGATATCCTCCTTGTTGTGATGTTCGATTTGTCATTTGTGGTATGGGTTGGGCTTTGCATGTTTGTTCAATAGTACTGGATATGTTGTTGATGAGTATATCTAGAGAGTGACAGGCTTTTTGCCATTGCATTTGGGAGAGATGGTTATTAGAGTCTAATGTGTTTATTAGGGAGTCAATATGTAATGAGTTTTCCTCGAAGAATTTTGTGTTGAATGATTCTATGTTGTTTTGTGGGATAGGGTTGAGTATATGTATTTGGTCATTGTTTGTGGTGGTTGGTGTACGGTTTATGAATGTGTTGTTTGGAATGTGGAGTTGTACAGGTGAGTGATCGGAATTCAGGTGAATGTTATTATTTGTTGTGGAAGTAAATGTGGCATGGTTGGTCGCACGGACATAGAATCCATCAATTAGGCTTTAGTTACTGTAGTTGTATCCCCCTTGTCTAGAGTATGTAGTGTTTGTGGGTATGTAGTTAAAGTTTAGGTTTTCTGTAAATTGTTTCCATTGTAGGTCTATTATTTGTGGTGGTGTGTGTTGATTTTCGTTTTGTCTCCCTATGAGGGCAATGTCTCTATTGAAGTCTCCACATAAAATGTAGTTGTGGTTGGGATTGTTGGTAATATGTGTGGTGATGTTAGTTTTGATGTCCTCGGTAAGTCTAATGTCTTCGGGATGGGATGGCATGTATACGTGGTGAATTAACCATGATTGTAATGGATGGTTGGAAATTTCCAAAATTTGGAGGTATGGGGATATGTTCATCGGTGTGGGGATTTTTTTGATGTTGCCTGGAAAGGCACAGTTTTTGTGTATGAGAGTGAGGAGGCCCCCTCGGCCCGGTGTGTATAGTCGTCTTTGTTGTATGCATCGTATTAGGGCATGTGTATTATTGAAGATAAGTTTGTAGTTGGGAAAAAATCCTTGTATGTATTTTGTGGATTTTGTGGCTGAGATTTTTGTTTCTTGTATAACTATAAGTGCCGGTGGTGTATTGGTGTAAATGACAATGTTTTGTAAGTTTGGGAGTGCGGTATTAAGTGATGAGGCATTCCATGTTATTATGCTTGTGTTGTTGTTATTTGTGTGCGGGTTATGGTTTTGTGTTGGAATGTGATTTGGCGGTGGGGGTGGGTGTGTGTATTCCGGGAGGGGGTTTAGGCATTTTAGTGACTCATTTATTATAGTGTTTGGGAGGTAGAGAAATTTTTGTTTTATCATGTCGATTGATGGGGGTGTATGTTGGTTGTATATAAGTCATATAGTTCTTTGTTTATTGATGTGTTATATTTTATGGTGTTTAGGTTAGTTTCAAGAAAAGTTGTGTAAGGGTGGGGGCTGTTAAGTTGTCTTTCGGGTGGGTTTTGTAGGTTTTGTAGGGTGTGTAGGAGTGTGTTGGTCCATTGGCCTATATTTTGGTCTTGTGTATTTAGAAGTTGATTGCAGAGGTCTATGTTTGGATGTATGGTAGTGACTAGGGCATATAGTATGTGGGATGGTGGGTGTCCATTATATTGATTTATGTATCTGGCGATATGTGGGTATATGTTATTAATAATTATATAGTTGGTGTAGTATGTGAGTGGTTTTGAGAAGGGGGGCAAATTTTTGGGCGATGTGTTCGTATTCGGGTTGTAGTATTATGGTATTTGGTATAAAATAAATTTTGGCATTCTTTTTGTGCGAAGTGGGGTGTCTTTTTAATATGTTCGCCATGGGTCCTGGGTTAATTTCTATGTCTCCTCCGATTAGCATTAATAGTTTGTAGTAGTTTGGTTTTTTATTTTGTTTTAGAGTTTTTTGTTTTTGTATGTGGCTTTGGTATTTGGTTTTGTATTTTTTTGATTGTATGTGGTCGTCCTTGTCTGTCTGTATGTATGTATGTGTATATGTATCTTTGATGGTTTGTAATATTTGTATATGTGTGTATGTGTGTAGTGATTTTTGGTTTAGTATTAGTATTTGTGTTCATATTCATATTAGTATGTACTGAGTTTCTATTGTTTATGGTATTTATGTTTTCTTCCATAGATTTTGCATGGATATGTTTTTTGAGTGGGTACATATTATCTATATATTTTAGGTATTTTTTTGGTGTTTTGTTGTTCATGTTTTTGGTGTTTTTGTTTGTGTGTGTGTTTGTGTTTTTTGTAGTGGGGTTTGTTGTGATTGTGATTTTGTCTTTATTTATGAGTGTCATATTTGGGTGTCTATTTTTGGTGGTGTTTTTGTGGGTTTGTATGTGTGTATATATATATATATATATTCTTTATATGAATTTGTGTGTGTATTTGATATTGTATATAAGTGGATTATGTTGTTGTGTGTGATGTTTATATGTCGGTGCAAGTTGATATATGTATGTTTAAGTGTTTGTTTTCATGAGTATGTTTTATTATGTGGTTTTGTTTGTGTGTATGTGGGTGTATGTGTTTTAGTGCGTTTATTTTGGGTTGTTGTATGTGTGTGTTGGGAGGTGTATGCTTGTGTGTGTTTCTTTGTGTATTTGTGTGTGTGTGTATGTATGTGTGTCTGTATTAACTTGTTTATGTGAGTGTATTTGTGTTGGTGAGTATGTGTTTGTAGGAGTATGTATCCGTGTAGATATGTGATTGTATGTACCGTTGTGTATCCGTATTGATGTTTTTGTGTGGATATGTGTATGTGTATTTTTTTTTATTTTTATGATGATAGTTATATGTACGTACGTATTTATATGTGTGTATGTATGTATGTGTATTGGTATGTGTGTCCATTTATATGTGTATGTATACCTATGTGTGTATTGGGTATTTGTTTTTGTATTTGTATTTGTCCAAGTATGTAGTATAATGTATTTGTATTGAGGGTATTGGAAGGTACAATATTGGTGTAGTCTACTAATATACTTGTATAGTACTAGTATTTTACTATACGAATTACTGTGGTAAGTATTTATTACCGTGTGGTCTTTGTTATTCACATGTTTGATGGTGTATCTTCAATTTGACTCGGTTTGACTCTTCCTTTGATGGCTCTCGTGGCTTCAATGGTAGCTTGCAACACGCAATTAAGCAATTATGCACTTGGCCAAGTGCATTGGTTGGTGGTAAAAGAACAACGTGTTTTTGCTCAAAACTTTTTTTTTAAATTATAAAAATTGTAAACCGTTTTGAAGTGAATTTACTTGTCTTTTGTATTCAACATTGGCATTTTCATGTGCACATAAGTGACATGTTTTCTTTGTTTTGGTTTAAAAGACATCTTGAATGTTGTCATACGTTATTACACAAGTGAATTTGCTATACAAAAACTAACTTGATTCTTATCCAAGATGACTTGTAAGGCGATGTGTACATTTGACTATTTCCTTTCTTGTCTAAGAAATAGATCCTGGATGCATCTATTGCAAATTGAACCGCGTCATTGCAAGGACTCTTAGAGAATTTTTACATTGTTTCCTTGAACATAATGTAGACCAAAGTGGTTGAAGTGGGTTTCTACACTACATGGAAATCAACATGCAACCATTGACTGGCACACACTTGCTTATAAATGAATATGCAATGAGAAGTTGACATGCATGTGCTTGATGTGAAGTAGTGTGGGTGATCCACATCAATAATAAATCCTCACTATACAAAGTGAATGGTGTAGTGGCTAAATCTATATGGCAATAATGAATCCTCACTATACAAAGTGGAGGCTTTGAGGGAAGCGTGTCATCGACTGTTGGAATAGATGGCTTTTGAGACATCTTGCGACGTCACAAATGCCACTACAATCTAACTAATCCGAAACACATGTCACGGAAGTGGGCGCTCGACTCATCCACTTCTGCGATCCACCAGCTGTGGCTCTCCCAGATTCTGTCAATTTTTGGTCGTGCCATAACGCTACACTCAAAAAACCTGTATATCATTACAAAACGATAGTCACTATTAATATGGAATAAGAATTTTTGAACCTCCACTCATTGCACAATTTTTTTGAATATGCTACACCCCTTGTCTACCTCTAAAAACTTTTGCACTACACAAGATCTAAATCCAATACCATCGTGTTAAGCATGTTGTTAGTTCTTTGGTGAAATAGCATATTAATCCAAGTCAATTATTTTCACACATTGTCACACATTTTCGGCCATGGTACCAACAAATCTTCTACCTTTCCACATAAAACTTTGAGATCTTTGTATGAATCACTTTTGATTTTTCCTACGGCATTATGTGATGTAAACCTTCTTATTGACCATTCAGATTCTCAATTCAAACAATATTAAGTTCACAAAAAAATATAACGTGAATTGAGAATTTTTGAACCTTCACTCATTGCACAATTTTTTTGAATATGCTACACTCCTTGTCTACCTCTCAAAATTGGTATATAGCAAACTAACATCATGCTTAACATTATGGTAATTAATTGAGACCTTATATAGTGCAAAAATTGGACACTAATTGAAGTCAAAGTCTGCTGATCCAGTAAACGCAGGGAAGAAAATGAACCTTTTCTCTACTTCAAACATTATAATCTTTCAATCCGTGCGGTAAAACTTTATGAAATTTTTTGAGTGTATTATTTGACAAGTAAGGATCGAGATCCTACGGTTAAAACTACAAAAAAAACTTTATTTTGTCTTCCTTGCTAATGCACTAAAAAAAGCATTTTTAACGATTTTTGGTTGAGATATTCTCAACATCATTTATTGACCAAGGTACTTTGGGTATCAATAGCGAGGGTATCACCACCAGGGTATGAGTTCATAGGTACCAATACCCGGTTTACAACCGAGGTATCAATTTAGGGTATCAATTAGGGTTTGGTATTAGGGTTTTGGAAATGTGGGTATCAATGAAGGATATCAATCCTTTGCAAGTTTGGGGAGTCCTAGGAGGGGTGTGCGCACGCACACCCCTGGCAGTAGTTGTGAGGGAGGCTGTGAGTGTGAGAGAGAGGGTTTGGAGGAGGGAGAGGATGTGAGAGGCTTGTGGGTTTGTGAGAGAGGGGCTTGTGAGGGCGGAGGGTGAGGAGAGAAGAGTTGTGAGGGAGAGGAATGGAGGGGAGGTGTGAGGGAGAGAAGTTGTGGGCGCCTAGGGTTTGGGTGTGAGAGTAGCCGCTACCTTGCGCCGCGCCTGCCGCAGGGGCTGCGCTTGCGCACCCGCTTCCCGCAACGAGAGAATCCTCTCCAACCACGGAACGTGAGGAAAATGGAGGGAGTTAGGGTTTGGTACCGTTCTGGAGCGCAATGTTGGAGTTCTCGG